>CAHIKZ030003306.1:0-100538 GCA_903632075.3 Acanthosepion pharaonis | reverse complement strand
AATTCAATTTACTTTTTAGATCATAAACAATTTTCTTATTATTTTTTCTATATTCCCACAATATAAAAGCTGATACTGCTATTGTGCAATTTTGTTCTTCCTATTTCACTCACCAGAACTAATGTTGCATGCAGATCATAAGATCTAATCAGCAAGATAAAGTTACTTGTACCCTTTCAGAGTGTCCAAAATACTAGAATTGACACATTTTATGTAGATTTGATAAACAGCTACTGTATTTTTAGCATTATTGAGCTCTTGTATTCATACAACATTATGCCTCTCTTGTTATCTATTCTCTTCTATTAAACCTATACCTAGGATACTTCAATACTTCATATTCTGCCATCCTTCCTGTTTTGATATGTATGCTCCTTACATTATGTATCAAACACTTCACTATTTTCACCTTAAATTATTATTATTAGAATTTGACTTAGAAATTCATTTCATATATTTGGAAAGTTCAAACCAACACACTTATTTTTGCTAATGCATCAATTTCAGTTAATCTGTTACATTGGCTGACCTTGGATTCTTTGAATACAAAAAAAAAAGTGTTGTTAATCTGGGAAAATGCTAAATTGATGTTATCTCAATTTTATTGAAGAACTAGCTGTAATGTCCTCACCAAGTTTTTCTTACTGCCATTGATATATTTACTATGAGTTACTGTTAATTACCATATGATTAGATATATTTACTTATTTGTTGAATATGGAGTTTACAGAAATAATATTTAATCAAATTTATAATTTTAAAAAACAGTTCAATGAATATTCAAATTTTATTGGTTCAAGCAGAGAACTTTTCAACATCACCTTCTATATATATTTCTCCTCCTATTAATGTACCTTTCTTATTGATATTTAAGCTTGGTTTAATACAAAACAAGACCACATTAGTGGCACACACTAACTAATGGTATACCAAACATTCAATGTGACTGTGTTCTGAATATTTTTTGCTTTATAATTTTATAAATATGCAAACATTTCTAATTTTATCTTAAACTTCTACAAATATTTTATATAATTTCAAAACTAAATTATTAGGTAAAAAAGACATTAAAACTTCTCTCACTTCATTTGAATCAAATTATGGTGTATATGCTGGCAGGGTGGTAAGATGAATCTGAAAAACTGATCAATTTTCTAACATCAGAGATTATGAACTGGTATTGAAGAGGAATTCTATAGATAAATTTCAAATCGATGACTACCATCAGCTATCAAATTACAAGTGATTACATTTAAATGTAGAAATTAAGTCTATTTATAAGGTCTGGTAATATTATGTCATGAGGATAAATAGACTTAAATGTGTTAAACCCATGATAGATTTTACTTTTTGAAACTAATACTAAAATTTCCTAACAAGAAATAAACTATTAGGAATAAAATCCAGAGTAATTATAGGATTTTATTTAAAAGCACTAAGATTGTGCAGCTCCCAATATTTACATGAAGAAGAAATATATATTGAAAATACTTTTAAAAACTTTCAATTATTTCATCCTCAATGCTAAAAGAAAAGCATACAAAATCTACAGCAAATAAAAGATAATGACAATAACAGACATATGTTACCTACCAATTCCATAACATCTTCTATTCAAAATAATATATTCAATTTTAATATTAAATTAATTAAAACTATGCCTAAAACTATTATGGATATGATCAGAACCAAAGACAATCATGATAATAATTCTGATGCAAGCATATATAAGATAAACTATAACGTGTTCTTTTGCAGAAATTTTAAAAAAAGTTTTCATGAACATAAGATCTCCTGCATAATAATTTACCCAGTGCATTAATTATACAAAAAATTAACTTCATCCACAATTTTGATCTCAGAAATGCTGTACATATTAAAAGAGAAAATAACTTAGACAAAAAGTTCTTAAAAGTGTAATGATTGATTCTTGCCAGAACATTAACTTGCATCCTGGATTTTTCAAATCTCCTTCTTTAACCATTACCATGCTGGAGGCAAAAATTGTTGCCGTAGAATTCTTTTCCTTTGCTGCTCTTGGTGCATTCTGTCACCTTGAGACGGTTGCTATAAATAAAAACTTGTCAACTGTTACTTCCTGTATTTTAAGCTGGAAACCGCCTACTACTGCTTTGGAAAAAGGTTAAACTTCTATTTTCTGACACCATTTTGAATTCTTCTAGACTCTACACAAGGTGTAACATCAATTAAACCCATGTTAATTTTTTTGTAAACAAAAATGGCTGCATCCACATCCAACAAAGCATTTGTTCAGGAGTTTTTCTTTGATTAAGACTCCACTGATGATTTTGAAATCTTTACCCAAGTGGATATTGACAATGAAGTGGTTGAAGATGATAACCACACTAGGGACATGGAGAAAAGCAATTATGAGCACTAACAACTACTATCATCCATGCCTGGCTAATTTTATGGAAGCTACTAGTGACCATCAATATACCTGATAACCTTTCTGAAGGTGAATTATTTCTTCTATTTAAAAATGTCAAAATAATAACTTTATTTGTCAAGGAGCCAGATAAATATGATAGGTGAAAGAAAGAGCAAACAAATACCAGTGTCTTCTCATATGTAAACACAAGGAAACACTTCACTTTTTTTATGAAATGAAAGCCTTCTTAGCAATTTTTCTTCTTATTGCAACCCCAGAACACCACGAGTAATAAAAGTTAAAGTATGTTGAATTATTTATGTATTTTGTAAAGTTTTTGTTTTGTATTCTGTGTTTCAATTTTTTGTTTTCAACATCAAAACATGCGTGCAAAATATAATGTATTACATAATGCATTGCATCAAAATATTATTCATTCTTTTATTAGTGTACAAAAAATAAAATCTATATGCACAATGAAAGTTATAACAATCTTAAAACAGTAGGTGTTTTTGTGCTCTCAAAAAAAAATGCAGTACCAGGGGAAACAATTCTAGAAAGAAATTAGCATGGTAAAGTTTAAAAGAAACATATTTATACATGATCATAAAAATTTTTTTAAATAATTAAATCCTGGCCTTTATAAGAAATAAATAAATAGACAATGGAAAAGAAAATAAATATACATAACAATAAATAATAATTACATAAAAAATTTGAAATTTACTCTTGATATTTACAAAAAGATTTTTTTAAAAATGACAAAAGAATTTTTCTATGATGCCAAACATTCTCTGTTTATTTATGCAATTGAAAGTCTACTCTCTTACTGAATTATCAATTCCACATTATTCAGATATGGAATCAGTAAAACATGCTAAAGAAACAGTGTATATTGACCCATGGAAGAGACTGGAATCCAAATATGAAGCCTATGACAATCGCCCAGTGAGACCATTAAGCAAACATTTTTACAAGGCAATTTCTGATTCATCCTACTTTAGTTGTTCTACACCTCAGCCATCTAGAAAGGAACCAGTTGTTTCCAACAAGAAAAAGATGCCTCAAGAATTTGTGAGTCAGGCTTTCAACTGTGATGAAAGCAATGGCCAAGAAATCAATGACAAAAGCAGTCTAAATAAGGTGAGGTAGCAATGCACTTTATACTCTTACGTTCTTCATATAGAAATTTATTGCTAAATGTTGGCAATTCATTTGATGATTTTGTAATTAATTCAATTTAGCTTAAAAAAAAACATCTACATTATTAACATAAAATATTTTTGATGCAGTAGGCTCAAAGCAGCAGTCAAAATATGAAAGAGAAACTGAAGTGTAAGAAATAAGGGGATTGGCCTGTGTCATCACTGAGAATTGAGCTCCTGACTTCAGTAGAATTAAGTATTACAAACCTGTCAGGTTGATTGTTGAACCTGTGTTATCTTAAAAGTTGCATTTGCCAAGTTGGACTGAAATTGGAAAAAGTCAGATTTAAAAGAGAATGCTTCTCACTAAATGAGAATTAGTTGATCAAACAACCTAATCATAGTTTTTTTAAAAAAAGTTATTTTTATACAAACTCTATTTATTTAGTTTTACAGAATTGTACTGTAATTTTTAAAAAAATCTAATCCAGAAGAAAATGCCTTCATTTGAGATAAGACCAGGCAAATAAACATTCTAAAAGTTCAGGTATCAAGGTGAAGATTTAGGTTGTGGTATCATATAAACCAAATCTAATACTAAAAACTCAATTTATATTTTTTGTGGAGTCAAGTTGTTGGTGTGTTTGAATTCTGGATGTCCTATGGAGTCTCTGGGATAGATCTTCTGTAAAAGATGCTTCATAATATTCACTGAAAACTTTCATGGAGTCATTTCTAAGAAATATAAACAGAACAGAAAAATATTGCAACTCCTAGAATAAAAAAAAAATTAAAGTGGATAACTTTTTTTTTTGTATGCACCCATTTCATCATTTTCTATAAAGTGTGGAATAATTCTCATTTCTGAATATTTCTGTCCTCTCTAAGATCCATATCAGAACTCTTCTTTTGAATCCTCTGTCATCCAGATATTTGTCTCTATTTGTTTTCTCTTAGTGTTAATTATTTTTCAAGATGCTGGTTGCATGCACTATAAAAGGACTTTTCTTAGTTTTATCCAGAAACATCACTCTCACACACACACATGTCAGTTACATACTTTGTTATAACATTTAGTGAAAATTAAAATTATTAATTTTCCAAACAGAATTACATAGAACAGTTGCAAAAGTCAAGTGTGGTATTGCTATGTTTCCTAAAAAATTAAATAGATTTTTTTTTAATCATTTCACCCCCAAGCAAGGCAATAAAACCACTAAGATGCAAGAGGGTTATTGAGTGTGAAAGAATATGAGAAAAATAAAATGTTTTTAAGGAGAGAGAACAATAAAAGAACAGGGATTAAAATACAGAAGATAACGATTGATATTGCAACAGGAATCGTACAGGTTTGGTCCAGGCAGAGTGAAGTCACAAGTAAAAAAAAAAATTGAATAAAAGAAAATGTTTTTATATACATTGTTTATACAGAGCTTGGTTTATTTTTGATATTAAAAAAATTATTAGTTCTTCATGCAGAAAATATCGACCCTTCCTGCTTCATAAGTTCAGTGCAACAATTCGGTTAGTTTAGCTAAGTCTGAACAAGGCTTATGTTGGAGGTTTTCTTCAGGCAGGAAGTCACATGAGATCAGGTAAAGCAGTCGTCTCTCATCCGGCATCTGGGACTGTGGGAGGTAATGCAACAACTCAACTGATGATAGCAGGTAGGAACAAAGAAACCAGTGTCGCACATCCAAACTTCTCACGAGCTGAAAGCTCTCTGATCCGAAACAGCAAAACGAGCCTGCTTTATACAGCTGTGGACCGACCATGATTTGCATGCGAATGATGAGATAATGAGATTTCGCGTTAAACCGAGACCGCCTCGCATAAAACATGGGCGCCGCCATTTTTGGTTCCTTTTGTACATTGGGAGGACCGAGTTTGCACACTGCACAGATTTGCACGCGTTTCGAGGTAAGCCATTTTCCACACTCCCCTGATCTCATGATCACAAACAGGGCAAGGAGGTGGCATCGTCGCCGAGTCCCCTCCGAAAGGGTGACAACACAAGCTTCATCCTCATGCGTGTTCTCGCCTGTGGTTTGAGTGTCGGTAAACACTGTAACCACGGGAGGCTGCTGTTATCAGAATCACTGCCCTGCAGGTCTAACTCAAGGCAGATCAACGCTCTACTACTCTCAGACTCGAATCGCTTTCATCGCTCAGTAACGGTAGTGATTGCATTACCGGTCGCAAGTCTTTAATGTGACGAGGCACCCCATCAACTCCTCACAGATTGCGGGCTGATAACCTCCGTAACACGCCCAGTGCCGATTTTGTCGACACTTGCCGCTGGGTTTTTGACCCAAACAACGCCTCCTTTTTCAATCTCCTCCAGTCACTTCTAGTTCAGGCAGTGGGTTGGCTTCAATGCCTTTCACACGGACATGATATTTGTGCAGTGCATCAGCCGGGCGCCATGGATGGTGAAACGTTATCTTCGGGGACATTATACCAGTAAACCGCCTCAAACTGTACAGCCCTTCCTGGCTGCGATGGTCTTGATGGTTCTGTGGTTCCGCCCACGATGCCGCTTCCACTTGGCGAGTAGGCACATCGAAACCGCAGATGCACGTCCCAATTGTCCGCAAATTCTTTAAAATTCTTTACTGGAACGCATATCGTTATCCGTCAGTATTTCCACGGGTGGGCGGAAGTATTTCTGGGCTCGCTCCAGGAAAACATTCTCCAACAGTCGAATGACGGTGCTCGCATCTTGTCGCGCAGCGGCCGCCATACCGCAAAACCTGGAGGGACCGCAATCAATGAGTGTTAAAAAATTCTCACCATTGTAATGAGTTATGTCCATTGCCACCTGTTCCATACACGCACAGTTCGTTTTCCCACGAACCCGGATGTCGACTGCAGGTTGTGCAGGCGATAGGCATTGGACACCTGGGGCCTTAACCTGTCAGAGTCATCTCACACCGATGTCCGCACTGCGCGATTGGGCAACCTGGTCCTCATCCAGTCGGTCCGCACAGCTCTCGAAAGTCCGGGTTCTCTTGAGCAGTTCTAGCCACCCGTGTGGTACTCTGGTGAGGCGATCCGCACGGTTCTGACAGGACTGTACGAGCGTCACGTCCATGGTCAATCCATATTCTTCCACCAGCAATCGCAAAATGCCCAGCCGCCGCCTAACCAGCATCTCGCTAGCCGCCATTTGTGTTCAACCGCGGCCTTCCCGGTCAAGGTGTCTAAAACCACCGTGCAGCAGACACGCCGAATCAGTAAATCAAGTGCAATGTTGTTGCCCCACTGAGAGCCAGATTCACCTTTGCCGCCTCGACGAGTTCAGCCAAATTAATATGCTCCTGCATCATTAGTCGGATTTAGCCAGCACGCATCTTCGGCGACATTTCCGTTTGCATCAATGCCACCCTGTCGCCACGGAACTGCATCCAGCCAGACTCGTGATCTCGTCACCACCATGTACCAGTTCCCCAATGGATCCAGTTCCCCGTGACTGTACTTAACATCTCCGCTTAGTATGCGACAGAGAGAGGGGATCTTTGATGTTATCATCCCATCCATTGGTTGTTGCGGTTGCCAGGCGCTTACCTTAATGCAACCCTGAGCCATCCACACACTGGGAAATGTCCAACAAGTTTTCTACACAATGAAAATACCCGCCACCGGTCAACACATCAGGGACTTCCGGAATTTGACTTCCTCGTTTCCATCAGAGGGTGCCATTTTCTTCCCAGACCTGCAAGCCAAAAACTCTTGCTCCATCTCTCAGTCGCACCGGATCCTTGCACACCAAAACCAGAATCCGAAAAAAAGTTTTGTCTTACACGCAATGCAGAGGCCAAACTTTCATTAATGAAGATATCATCAACGATGCTGATGTGGCACCTTCAATTGTGGGTCTTGCAATGCGATGGCGTCTATAACGGATTTCATGATGAGTGGCGCTACATTTAGCCCAAATCTTAGCCGCAGTAAGACAGAAGCGCTGGCCTTTGAAAATAACCGCTTGAAATGGCTACAGCGCCTGGTCGATGTGAATCTGAAGATATGCGCCCGCAGATCCAGAAGAGACACATTGACCTCTCGCCACCGCCATTCTCAACTTATGCGCACACTTCTGCATCGGCAGTAAAGCATCCACAAAGTCGCTCAATTCGCGGTAATCGAGTAACGGACGCACCTTCTGTTTCTGCTCCTGCACGACTGCCATCAAGAGAATCAGACCCTTTGGGGGTCCCAGTCTTTCCTGGGGGTAACGGAATCAGCCAGCCGCTCACAATCCACTGCTGAAGCTCTTTCGTATTTTCCTCTGATGCTGTCGGAACTTTGTACTCAGCAACCTTTGTTGCGAAGCTGAACTGCTGGGTCTTTTTGGGCCCATTTCCACCTGGCGGTCCACACCTCTCGTCGGAATTGAAGGAGACGCCGAACCGCTCACTAATGCAAAGGGCTGCACACACCTTCTTCTTTCACCCAGTTTCACATTTCCGGATGGCGGATTATAATGCCTTCTAATGCTCAGATCGCATCAATCCCAAGCAGCAGGTCGTACCCGAGGGGCCTTGACGCGCCACCAAAACGTCGACCTTGGCATGATTCCTCCGGCCTGTTAGGACTGACACAGTCCCGACACCACAACAGGCCTGGGACACCCCCGTCAATCATCCGAATCTCGATTTGTTGACTGTTCCATGTCACGCATTGATCCGCACTAACGATCGATCGGGAACATCCAGTGTCAACGAAGCCGAACATCGTTTACCCCTCAACGTACACGTTGATAACAGGCAATGCCGATTACTGACCGAGAGGGGGTGGGTTTACAGCACCTTGTCCCCGGACCTCCTTCCCTGAGCAATCCTGTGCTACATGGCCTAACTCTTTGCAGCGATAGCAGCTTAATCGCGCACGGTTCCGGCCTGCTGCTCCTCCTACGCCACTTCGGCTCCGGCAGTCCCCAGAGAGAAATGGTTGGGTCCACCGCACTTGTAGCACTTTTTGGGGCCTCCCCATGTCTCAGGCGTTCTCATGGCCGCCGCGATCTGTTCCGTCCTTCAAGATGTTTCGGCCCTGGCTAGCAATTCACAATTCCCAGTGTGTCCAATCTTGAAGACGCTCGCAGGAGCCGACTGGTGTCATCGAAGTCCTGCCAGGAAGGTGCACCCTAGTATGCGGTCCGTTGTTCCGCCAAACGGTACTGCCAGCCTTCGTCAGACATCCATGGTCTCACCTGCCTCGAGCCGTCATCCGACAAACTGTTTCCAAGTGATGAATGGGTCTATTCCAAAGGCCGATACAGGGCGTCCTTGATCTCTTCTAGGTCAGCATCATCCCCGAGTTGTTGATATACGGCGAGGGCTCCTCCCCTGTGAGTCTCAGTGGGATGACTAGTGCAGGTTCCTTTATTTTGATACCCTGCAAAACACGTTCGCCTTTTCAAACCATTTGATTATAGGTCGGGCCCGTGGGGAGCCAGTCGAATTCTGGGATCAATTTTGGATCGAACTTGTCCATTGCCGAAATAGCTTGGGAGGTAACACAACAATCAACTGATGATAGCAGGTAGGAACAAAGAAACCCGTGTCGCACGTCCAACCTTCTCACGAGCTGAAAGTTCTCTGATCTGAAACAGCAAAACGAGCCTGCTTTATACAGCCGAGGACCGACCACAATTTATGCAAATAAAGATAACGAGATTTTGCATTAACTAACCGAGACCGCATAAAATATGGGTCGCCGCCATTTTGGTTCCTTTTTACCATTGGGAGGACCGGAGTTTGCACACTGCACAGATTTGCACGCGTTTCGAGGTGCTTCCATTTTCACAATTTTCCCCACAGGGACAACTATCTCTTGGCCGCTTCGATCTCCTGCTTATATGGACCTTTGCCCAAAATTGGCATGGGGTCTGACATGGTTTGGGGTTCTGGTGATTCCCCTAATTGCCAACAAGAGCCCATTGTTGTCTAGCTCAGAGAGATTAATTACATGCCCAACTTTGGTGAGATCCCCTCTTCCATGAGTAGTAGTCGCAGGGCATTGATCCACATTAGCTCCTTCCTTCTCGTATTGGTGCCTCATACCAATACTGCAAAAGGAGTGTAGGCAATTCCTCTGCCTCCCTTGGTGTTCTACCTAGGTCTGTCACTTTAGTTGTCACTCTGAGCAATCCAATCTCTAAATTGTACTGTCCTGGGTAAGATGATAAACTACATCCAACAGCATAGCCTCTGATCAGGAGGTTTTGAGGAGCATGGAACCACCTTAATTGCTGGTGTTTCCAGTCTACCCATCCCCAGGGTGGTAGCACCTGTTAGGGTTCCAACTATGATCAAATAGTTGACCCCCAAACATGGTTCAAAATGCTGTGTAAAAATAGGTTTTAATACCAGCAATACATTTTTGAAGAAAAAAAATATTGCCAGTAATAAAAAAAAATCTTCTCGGCATTAAATATAACCCATTGAGGTTGATATGCCACAAAACAAACCAAAAATCTAGATTGTATGAGTGAGCAGGCATGGCTTAACTTCAATTATTAATTTTAATTATCACACAATATTTTCATCAACAATATTTCCTCAATCCAAACCCCATTCTCTCAGTCAGACATTCACCAAGTATCCACATGACAGCCTTTTTGGCAGTTTGACCGGTGACACTTATAACAATTCTCCAAGCTTGCTCTGATCACAGAATTTTACCTCACAAACAACTTTTCTTTACCAGGTCTTGTCTGGTAGATAATTCCATAACCTGGATTTCAAAAACAATGGTGTCTCCATTTCAACTCTACACCATCATGGGGTCAAATTATCCAAATGGCTTTCCTTTCGACTAGAATCCCCAAAACAACAATAAAGCCCCTCCACTCCCAGCCAGCCTCCATTCCAGATTTAGTCATTGGAAACCTTCATATCTTTACTCTTTGGTCAATGTGCTGACAACTTCAGCTATATGGTTTTGTACACAAAAAAAACAACCCTCTGAATTTATCATCTCTTGGTATGTTTATCGATCTATCCTTTAACCCCTTAAGGTGTTACAATACTAATAGGTAAAGCATATATGTGGAAACTGTATGAAGCAGATCTGATTTAACCAAGCATGTTGTATTGAATATATTGCCATTTGCAGTCATTAACGCCTTCACTAACATGTATGAGTATAGTCAAAATCTTTAAGCCATGCAAATATAGTTGTATTCTTAGTGCTATACTGTGTACAAATATAGTTGAATTTTATACTATGTTGCAATTGCTGGTCTGTATTATCTACCCACTGAGAAATTTTTCAGAGAAGTTTCTTGTTATATTGGCAGTAAATTAAACTTTTCTTGCAATATTTTTCATTCAGATTGTAAACATGGAAATTCTTAGAGGTAAACAATAGCAGTCACTTTGGAAGTAATTATGAATTATTCAAACTCAGAATTGAACCAAATTAGTGACTATAAAATTGATTTTGGTCATAACAGCTTAACTATAAACACTGATTTATATAATATAAGCAATGTAGGCTTGTGGTGATAATAAAGATGATCATTGAGAATGAGCACTCGATAAAGATTTTGACAATTTTATTCCCATTTAGTGATAGAAGACAGAATCCTGTGGTACCTAAGATTGCTTTTATTTACTGTTTCCACAAGAGACATTTGACCTTGTAAGTGGGCTTACAAACCTTTATGCATTGCAATTCTTTGATAACTTGGTTAACTTACCTGAAGTTAAAAAGAAAGGTGGCTAACAAACTTTGTGCTACTGTCCCAGCATATCCTAATTCTAGGAGAGGCAAGAGATCATTAGAAACTTTTGAGGTAAGGAAAATTGCTTGAAAAAAACATTACTTTCCTATCATGTTTTCAAACTCAAATTTCTAACAACTATGTTGTGTGAAGTAACAGCCTGTAGAAAGCAAACAATTTATACCTGTAATAGAATATTGTCTGTTTGTTTTGCTATCTTACTACACAGTCAAGTATTACAGAAAAAATACAAAACAAAGGACAAGGCTGGAAATTTCCTGATTTTATTCAGAAAATATTCTTTTATTGTTCTAACATCAGTTCATAACATTTACATTATCATAACTTTTTTATGACAATTTTAAAGGTTTTTAAGTAACATTTTTGTAACACTCACTTTTGGCTGAAACATATGGCATTGTGTTCTACCAAAAATTAGAACATGTGACAGCCAAAGGGTTAATTGTTAACCCACAGATATGACTAGTTATTCTTCACTTGTTAAAAAAAAAATAGCAGGATTAGATGACATTTTGACAAATGAGCTCTTTTCAGTAATTAAACTTCATTCATTTTCTATTTTCTAACCTGCAGTCATATTGAAAAGCAAACAACACTTAATTAACCAAAACAACATTTGGTTTTCTTCTTAAACCTCAGCACAATTTCATGTAAACAACAAACAATATAGACCAAATCATAGATATATCAACTTGGCCAAATTCCCAAGAGAACTAAGTGTGATGAGTACTACTGATTATATGATTTATATTCTCACTCCCTTCATGCTAATTATTTTATTTTTGAAACTTAAACTTTTACTTCATTTTATTACTTCTCTTTGTTCCTAGACAGGATGCCTATTGTTTCACAACATGATTACAGAATTGTCAGCCAGGTTTTGCTGAATGTAGCAGAATGACAAGGAAAATTGTCCTATTGAACGATTTCATTTTTCTCCCCAGTTTGACATTTAAAAACAATCTTTTTCACCAGATCTTCTTCAATCTTTTATCTTTAAAGATAATTTGGGAAAATCTTTCTTTGTCTTTGTAACATTGCATGAATTAATGCCATCCTTCACATTTTTGGATTTGAAGAAGAGAATTTTAGGTATGTTTTCTAGATCGAACATGCAATTCAGACAATCTTCTTATTAGTGTCCATCTAGACATACTACTGTTGTTGACAGTTTTAAATTCCTTGGCTCATTGGGTAAAAGATAGTTTCTTGTTATTTTAATACTGTTCCCTCTCTTTCTAAACTTTGACCAATTCTTTTCAGGACAGACTGGTAAATGAATTTTTTTTTTTTGTTCACAAAAGCTTGATAATGATTTGTTATGTTTTACCAGCTCAGCTAAGGTCTGCAGTGTAATTTTTTAGAACTTGAATCAAAATTGTTACTTGAAAGACATTTTGTTGGAATACAAAAATAATACTTTGAATTGGCTTTAAAAATAATGAATGATCCGATAACTGAACATAATCATTATTTATCTGAAAAGTATTATTTTTTTAAAATTAATTTGGCTTTTTTTCTTTCCTCATTTTGAAAAGGAAACAAAAAAACATTAGCTATTTAGATTTTTGTAATTATAAATTTAAAATACTAATCTTTTATTAGTAACTTCATAAATATCCAATTTCTGAAACTTTGTTTCAATTACTAAATACTAAGAATAATTATACCAACAACTACTTATGAACTATTTAAAAATATGAGCTTATTAAGATCATATTATTTTCCTTTTAATTTCAATTTCTTGTTTTGATGTTTATTTGTTATTATTGTTTTAAATATTTTTCACAAAAACTAATGACTGACTTCTTCATAAAAGAATTTTTTCAATTTTAATTATTTTATACCTGTATAATTATATTATAATTATATATATTTATACCTTCAGATTTTTATTGCTATTTTTTCTTTTCTATATGTTAGGTAACTGATGCAGTTGATGAAAATCCATTTGTAATCAAGGGTTCAGTAAGTGCAAGAAAGCAACATAAAACAGCAGTGAACAGTGTTACAAGAAATGTGGTAAAGCCACATGAAATGCATATTTTGAAGAAAGACTCAGAATTTAGCATAAAACCTAAATATGAATTTAATGGTCAATTGAAGGACAAATTGTCAGCCAATGAATATACTGTGAATGAGAGTAAAAATATTTCAGTTTCTTCTGCTGACCAACCATTGAATAAAAAATTTCTTCTTATTCAACCCCGGTAAAAATGTCTTGGAAGTCCAATGCATGAAATTTTGTATTAATAATTCTATTAATTGCACAATTAATATGAAATTTTTCTTTTGTTCTAAAGAAGCATGGACATTGTGGTAATTTAAAAGTTCTTAAACAAAACTTGTTTAATTTAAAAATCTTCAATAATTTTTTGTAAATAGCCTATTTTTTTCAGTATGACTATCTTTTTTCATATTATTAGAAGTTTAACTCAACAAAAATTTTAAACAAAGTTTAACAATAGAAACTGTTCATAAAATTTTTTAATGTCTGTTCATGAAGTATTTTGCAAACCTTTCACTTTATTCTCCATTTACTCAATAAAAATAGCTGTGTAGGTGATATTTACTTTAATATTTAAATAATAACATTTTCTTATTTAAAAGAAAAAAAAAACTGAGTAATTTTTGAACACTAATATCAATTGTATTTAATATGAGATTGTACCCAGTTTAAACATAAGATTCTATTAAATTTATATTCTGCTTCATAAAAAAATGATTAATACTATATTCTCATTGTATTCTTATTGCATTTTTCCTTTAGGTTGAGACCTTTTCAAATCACTCCTCAACTTTGACATCATTTGGCACAAAAAATCTTTTGCTGAGTAATACTATACCAACAACAGATTCGGCTTTTGGATCTCAAGGCAGTTTTTATGATCCACTTTGCAGTGAGTATAACTGAATATTTTATATAGTATTCATTTATTTCTCAAATCCATTTAGAAACATAATCAGGTTTAGTAGCATACTCCTGTAAATTAAGTATTATTTATGCTAGAGATTTAGATTTTGTTCTACAGCAAAACCTCTGCATATATATATGGTAAAATTTAACATTGAAAAGGACAACTAACAAGATGGAAACTTTTTATTTTTTTTTTACTTTTATTTTTTTTTATATACTTGTCAGTAATGAACCCAAGATACTTCATCATTAACCTTACATCATAAAAATGGTAAGAATAAAACTGGTTAAATGTGTCAATATTAGATGTAATAGTAAATTATGAAACCTTTGTGAACAAGTGCTGTCCTAGAAAAATGATTTCCTAAAAAGAGTTGGAACCCAGACTTTTTTTCTATGACTTCCAGCTGAAGGATATTTTGCTTTAAACATTTTGCCCAACAATTTCAGCATTTGACACAACATATTTATATGAGAAGACATTTTAATAAAAAATAAGCATGCTAAACCTGCATATACATCATCCTCAACTGATCAATATTTAAAACAGTTTTGTTGAAAGGAAAATTTTTATCTCAGAAAAATGAATTTCCTCATTCTCATTGATTTCTCATCTTTAACATTGTCACTATTAAATTCATAATGTGAAATATTATTTAATATGATTTAAAATATGGCGTTATCTTGGTTTTACATATGGCCATGGTTTTACTTTGAGCCTGACTTGTCTGTCAGGTACAAAAATCCCTGCCAATGTGACCCACTTCTAAAAATAGTTGGACCATTTTGTTTTAATATAAAGTTTTAAAATATCAATGAATCAAATTAAGAAAAGACAAACTAATACTTGAATATCAAAAATTCGATTTGAGATAACAAGTGAAAGTAACTTACAGAAATTTATTTATTTGGTTAAGAGTACGCGCACACCTATCACATTGAGAAAAGTAAAAGAAACAGAAAGTTTTGCATTATAAACATAACTTTAATCCGTTTAATAGAATACAATAGCTCATAATGCAATATAAAGAGGAAGATCAACAAACAATTTTTATTTATGCAAAGGAAATGTGTCTTCTTTGGTAAAATTCATTATTGGTGGTAGTAAAATATTTCACCCTATCTTGTTAATATATACAGTTGACCAAAATCTTGAGGTATTTTATAAAAGAAGATAATCAAGTCAACAACCTTACCAGTAAAAATTCTTTAAACAGTACAGCAATCAACAAATATATCAATATTTTGTACATAGTGCAGGCTCTGGATGGGGCATAAATCAATCCAATCCTTCATCTGGATTATCAATTTATTATGATGATTTTATACACATCATTCATCTGATTTTATGATTTTTGTCAGTAAAACATTTAAATGACTCCTGGTTCCAAAAATGTGCCGCTCCAACCCCTTGGTTGGATGATCACCAGCCTCGCCTTTCCCAACTTTGCTTCCAATACCTGGTCACTAAAGCAACTGTACTGATCTCCGGTCTGTCTACCCACGCTGTGTTTAGATCTTAGACAGACGGGACCAGCAGGGATTGGGGCCGATACAAGTTGAGTCCGACGGGGGTGGCAAAACACAAATAAAAGAAAAAAAAACTCACGAGACAAAAAAATTGCTGATGAAAAAAAAAGGGTAACAACCTTTTATATCTTAATGTCCGTTACATAAAAAAAAAAATTGTTCTCATTTCCCGACCCGCTCTGTGGACTATGGCACCAAGCTTCTATCACACAACCTAAAGATTTCGAATTGCCTACTCTTTAGAATTGTGTATGTCGGAGTGTGGTTTGGTTCGACACTGGGGCTAATTTCTATCGATCATTCGCAGTTGATTCTTCTCTTCGACTTGAGTTGTATTTCTTCTTCTTCGTCGACTTAGGCTGGAAGTTCTCTTATCTTCGACTTGGGCTGGAAGGATCTCTTGCCGCAACTTGGGTTTGAGTTTCAACTCTCTTCTTGTCGTCTGAGGTGGTCTCTTCTTCGTCTGCCGTCCGGGGCTGAACTCTGAACTCTTCTCTGCCGTCAACTCTTGGCGTCTGTCTGGCCTGTCCGGGGCTTGTCTGCCTTCTCTCTGCCAATTCTTCTGCCCTGTCTGGCCTGCAGCTTTTCTTCTTCTTCACTTCGACTTGGGCTGAAACTTTTCTTGTCTTCTTTCTCTTTTGCCCACAAGGGGCAATCTTCTTCTTCTTCGACTTGGCTGCAACTTCTCTGAGGCTTTCGGGCAATCTTCTTCTTCTTCGATTTGGGCTGGAAGGATTTCTTGTCTGAGGATTCTCTTGCCCGCAAAGGGGCGAAACGAATCGGGCCTGATGCCCGCGTTCAGGCTCTATCCCTGCCCGCGGTCCAGCTGCAACTCTCAACTCCAACTGATTTCTGTCGACTGGGGTCCTGCTTTTATTGACGCCGCAACAAACTGGGGTGGGTCTGTCGGCGTCAGGGTTTTCTCGATAATTCCAAAAGTCGCATTATTTCTGTCTTCTCCCATTATCGCTATTATTTTCACCCCTACTTCCTCATAGTGCCTTTGGTGGGGGAGGCGCACACCCATCTCTCTTAGTCTCTCGTATGTCAGGTGACCGTTTTTCGACCAATGGTTCCTGATCGGGCATTTCTTTCTCTTCTTTTCGCAGATCACGTGACCGTTTTCGACCAATTGTTATTGATCGAGCATCCTTTCTCCTCCTTTCGGGCGTGGTTACATCGTTCTTGTTTTTAAAAAACAAAATCCAATTTTGCCTTTTTTGCACGTAAAAAAAAATGACAATCTTGGCTTTCTCTCACCTGGGCTCTGTCAAACAGCCCGCCGCTAATTAGATGTGACTTCAGGGAAGAATATTTCTCGCTATCTGTGAACTGAGACAAAACGTCCCCCTTCACCTCCCTCCTTTTGTCAGACCCGACAGTCAGAAAATCTTAATTATCTACATTGAAAATGTTCCCACTTTATTATCGTGGGTTTCCAATTCTTAATAGGTCAGGATCTGTATATAGTTCCACCGGTCACCCCCCTCAACCCAAAAACACTTTTTCTGATTAAGATTTCGTTTCATTGTTCTTAAAATTTCCCTTTCTCCAAATTGATAATGAGTCTTTCTACGCAAAAAGTAGGTCAGATGTTTTGACCGATATCTGGTTTTTTATCAATCGTCCCGTTTTGATATCATGTCTTTTCCTTTTCTTTCTTCTTATTATTTCTAATTCTATTCTTCCAATTGTCTTTAAAAAATTCGGCCAACACGCAGGCCAAGATATCTTTCTGACACCTGTTTTTTGTTAATGACCGGGTTTTGTATTTCTCTCTCTCTCTTTTTTTTTTTTTTTTTTTCTTCCTTCTTCTTCCCTTAGGATCGTCTAAGTACAATCTTAGTGAATTATTTTCAACTCAATTATTTTCCGTTTTAAAAAAAAATCAACAACCTGTTTAATAAACCGAGTAAGAAAAAAATTAAATCATATTTCTATGAATATTTCTAATAATGCAAGGTGCCACACTAGTTTATGCATACCATCAAAAAATGATTTGATTTAACGTTGAATTTTTTGCAAAAAATTTTTTATTTAATCTGTTCTAAGTAATGTAAACATTTTGTAACAATGCATTTAAACAATTGTAAATATATCTTTTCAAATGCTGATAAGATAGTATTTAAACTCATAAACATATTTAATGGGGTTTTGTAAATCCATCCCCATCGTCATTACACACTAAATTAAACAACAACCTCAATTTACTATATCCTACAAATACATCACAAAACAGACCATATTGTATATTACTATCTGCACTGGTTTTTTTTTAACATTAGTGTTAGTTGGTTTATAACAAATACTATGGATTGACATTTCATGGGGTCTTTTAAACATATATGTCAAAGTAAGTAATGTAAGTTTTGTAAAGATGCATAATGGTTCTGTCTTGAAAATGTATATACTAATTGATAAAAGGCAAGGTAGTTTTCTTTTCATCTTTTTTTTTTTTTTTTTTTTTTTTACATTCAAACATATTTAGTTTTTAGCATTTGATTTTTTGTCCTTTACAAATTCATCAGACTAATGTGATGTTTATGTTGATGCAACTTATATTTGCATGAAGAAATATGCAATGAAAATCTTAAATAATTTTTTTTTTTATATGTTTTCAGTACATAGTTGAACTGATTTCATTTAGTTTTTTTTTTTTATTTTCATCACTTTTTTTTATTAATATATCCCTTGTTGCGATAATATAGATCTCTCAAAAGGGTGAAACCTAACATAAATTTACTGTGGATGATCTAGCAACCTATTTAGCAAAATGAAAATGCATAGAAAATGCTTTTTTAAATAATTGCTAGATCATCAACAGTAAATTTACATCCAGGTTCTTTTTATATATTCTTGGCAGATTTATTATCATATATAGGATATTTAATAACAAAATTGATGGAAAGAAAAAGAAACAAAATGAAAATTATTAAAAAAAAAAAAATGTTTAATTCTTAATCCTGTGTCCCTTTCCTTTTATGAGCATGTATTGTATCAACATAAACATCACTTTAGTTTGATGAGGTAGATAAAAGCAAATGCAAATAAGATAAGTATGTGGGTTGTTGTGTGTCTGTGTGGGGCCCCCCAATCAAAAGGATGAAAATGTTTTTTATTTTTTTATATATATATTTTTTTTTTTTATAATTATTTTTTTAAAATATGATTCCATCATGACATCTAAAATTACTATGTTTTTTTTAGGTGACAAAATTCCAAAATTTTAAGCTTATACTTCTCTAAGCACTGTTTTTAAAAAATAAAAATAAATACTAAAGAACTTTTGGCTCATTAATCTAACTTCTTTCCTTTTTTTTCCTGTACACACATATTCACACATATATATATATAAACAAATATATGGATATAGATCCGACAGTATGAAGAAAAATTTACAAAAAAACAAACAAAAATCCTAATATGCAATTATGCTGTTTTAATGTTAATATAATGTCAAATGCGTTTTTTCTAGTAGACCATCTTTGCACATATTCATAAAACATAATACTATATTTTAGGAATACGTTTTTTAACAACGTCGACATGATCATATTGAAACAGAATGGTGCTCAATATCAGGTATAGAACATATATAAATAAATGAAAAGTGGACATTGAAGTCAACATCCAGAGGTGACAATTTGTTTCATGCTAAACACAATTGTCAAGCCAGTGTAATATTATTTTTTGCTATCGAATTTTTTATATATACAAGTCAGTGATGCATTATCAAACCATTCTGTAGCATTGTGGATAGTCTGTTGTATAATTCTAATGGTTATTTTCTGGGTGTGGTTTGTTAATTTGTTTATTATTTATTAGTTTATTTGTTTTGGATTAATTTATTTTATTTGTTTTTTTTAATTTTCTTTTTCAGTTTTTTAAGTAACATAGAAAAAATTTGTTTGCATTTTTTTTTATGAGTACTGGTTGTTTATTTAGTAAAATGTTTTAATCTGGGAAGGTAATTATAACTATTTTTTCTTCTAATAGAATACTTATAGTTTTGGATTGATTCTTGTAGGCAGATGTTCTTTTTTTTTATTTTTTTCCAAATATTTTTTAAATATTGATTTGGTTTTTGTTTTTAATTTCCCAGATGTACTTGGAAAATATGTATTGGTCACATATTTATTATTTGTAAAGATGTTTTGTCTGTGTAGTTTTATTTGTTTCAGGATCCTTCAGTTACTTCTATGCATATTTTTTTGCTTTGTTGTCTGCTGATTTAACAGTGACTTGGTATATTACATTGTTTTAAAAATTGCTATTTAAATACATTATTCATCCTTTAATTCTAAAAATAAAATGTCTTTAATTTCTTCAGGTGGTTTGTTGTTTTTTCTTGTGCTTTTTTTTATTATTTATGTCATTTTCTTGGTGCAACTGTTTTAATTATTTTTACTGTATTTTTGTTTAATATCTTGTCAAGAATGCTTGATGGGATTAAATGCATGTGAGTTTTTATGAATATTTTTCCTAAAAATTATTTTTTAATTTTTTTGTTGTATGATTGGTTGAACCATCTGATGTTTCTCTTTCTGTTTGCTATTTTTGTGCTGTATGGTGTGTATGTGAGTGTTGTCAGAATCCACCATCTTTTAGGGCTGTTTCATAGTCTTTTTTAGCTTCTTGAATATGGTTTCACTTGAAAATTGTTGGAAAAATGCTAACATATAATTGATTGTGGTTATTAGAACATGAAAACAAATTTTTTACTTTATGATTGAAATTTAGCATGAAACAAACTGTCGCCTTTGGGTGCAATTCTTCAATCAGCATTATATCTATTCTGAACATTTAGTTTATTAGAATAATTTTCTGAGAACATATATAAGAAACTTTAACAGATATAAATAGACTGAGATAGATAATGAATGGCCAGATAGATAGATCAATAGATTAAAACCTGTTTACACAAACTCAATGCCAATTTAGTTGGAATGCTGGGGGAAAGATTAGAGAAAAGAATGTGTGTCAAGAATGTCTGGTCTGGAACCTTTTTTGTTTGATTTATTGCTAAACTGTTAATCTCATTAAGACTTATATCAGTTATGTGCCATGTGTGATACACATTAAATGATTATATGTATCTTTCAATACATGACTGACAAGGCAAATTTTTTTCCTGCAGTAGGTTGCTATTTCTTTTCTGGGGTAGACCATTTGCCATCCAAGGCTGTAGAACCTGGTCTGTCCTGCTTTTTACCCATAGCTGGGGGAGTAGAGGAGGATTCATACCTTTTCTAAGGGTATTAGCATGTAAGTGAATGTAATGGATTTGACTGGAATTTGAACTTGGTTCTGTGATTCCTCAATCTGAGCCACTATCCATTCTCCATTGTGATCTCAAGAAAAAAAATTTAAATTTAAAATTCCCAGCATGCACCTTTTTCCCTTCATGTGCATATGTCATCAAAAACATTTTAGTCTAATGAATTCCTAAAAATATGAAACATAGCAAATCTTTTTCTGTTTTTCCATAGTTTTTTTTTTCCTAAAATTGTTCTCGATTTATAAAAATTTATATATTATTTTTCCCAATTGAAATAATAGTACTGGCAATGTGCATGTTTATATATATATATATATATATATATATATATATATATATATATATTTGTTTGAATAAAACAACAGACCACTTTAAGGTTCCATGTAATAAGTTATTTCACCACAACCCTTTTTTAAAGGGCTCTGGATCATCAGACTTTTTTTTTCCAAAGGTTTTTATTCAAACATATTTGCTCTGAATTTACAACAAAACATCTCTCTGGATATCATCCTCCTTGGGTCTACCCATAATTACCTTTTTGCAGTAACTATTATATATATATATATATATATATATATATATATATATATGTTACATGTTGATAATTGTAACAAAGGAAAAAAAATGATTTACCAAAACACAGAGCTAAATCACATACAAATATTTAATTTACTAAAACACAACATAAAATATATACAAGATAAACAATTGTGGCCTACAAAAACAGAAAACACACAGTTACTGGCGAAGTGTTATGAGGGAGAAGGAAAGGGAATCAAATATCTTTATCACTTTAGGGCTTGTGAAGTAATCTAAGTTCTATATTTGGAAATCCACAAAGGTGTGTAAATAAATATTAATTTTTAGTTTGGTCAATGAAAATTAGTCAAAATTCTATTTACCAAATTTGTTCCATGAAATTCTCTTTTGGGTTTTTGGTTGGTCGGCAACTTTTTATAGAGATTCTTTCGGCTGGATATAATAGTCCTTGAATCAAAAGCCGGAGTTGATAACAGCAGAAATTCCATTCATCAACTGACAACTCTTTTAATCCAAAATCCCATTTTTATAGGGGCTAACACCTAATTTGCATATTTCTAGATGTTTCTCAAATTGAAGATTTAAATTCAATACCACAGTATAAATTTTTTTTTTCTCAATAAATTTTTATACTTTTAGGAAATTGATAACTAAATCAGTTAATTCTTTGACAAAACTTGTCTATTTAGTAGTAATAACTCAGATGTCTATGAACAAGTTGTAGACTCCAGTTGCCCAAGGCTTAAACTCACAACTAAAGGGCAGGTGTCTTTTTTAATCACCATGATCATTAAGAAAGTTAATTGGTTTGATTCCAGAGATTGCTTAATGTTTTTAAATAAGGAATTGGTGGAATTTATGAATGCTCTTAGGTTACACCTTTCAACCCTTTGGAGATATTTCTCCTAAACAAAACTTGCTTGGGAATACACATGATCAAGAGCCATAAAGGAATTAAATGGAGAGAATCAACATCATAGCCCTTTTAGTAAGTGTGGAGGATGATTTAAAAAAAATCAATCATGGGTATTGCATTAAAATCAAGACTAGCTGATCATATGGAGGGAAAAGGGTGGTAATTAAACATGTGGAATAGTCAAGATAATAAACTGAGAATAATACCAGAGATTAAGACAATTAAAAAAAAAATCAATTCTCATGCTAGGCTAGAGTGGCAAGTTCTCTGTGTTCTAAAACATCAAATTGTATATTCTTCTGTGATAATAAATTTCAATTTTCTATTTTTGTTTTAAAATCATAAAACGTGAAAAACAAAGACTTATGTGTTAACAATAAATATATACAAATATATAGCCTACTTATATATTTATTTTTTAGTGCTTCAGCGATTTCTGATGATCCATAAACATGTCCAAGTCCAATCTACAGTGTGTTGACAAAAACTGCTGAATAATTTATCATCACCATGATAAAAATCATCATGGAAAACTGGCTCTTTAGCTCTGTATTTTGCTGAAAGTGTGCACCCACCAAGTTTGCTAGCTTTCTGTTTACTCATCGTAAAAGATAAACCAACATTTAAAAATCTAATTTAATTTCTAAACAAACAACTTTTATTTTTACTACCCTTGATGTTCACATACCATGCTATTCATATGGGTATTTGACCAGTTTAGTCATCATAAATTAGGTTATGATGCTTGCGCAGTATTGGGATCAGTAGTGGAAAATACCCCATATTATTTATAAAATGACATGTTGCAGCAATAACGGTTGTAGCAGTTGCACATAAGTGATTGACATCACTGTGTATTGCAAATTTATGCAAAATAATGATTCTGTCAAGCTGCAGCTCAGGAATTTTATGTTTTACCATCAGAATATTTTATCTTTAGTAGCAAAAATCCTGTTTTCCATGGTTTTCCACTTTATTTCTGTGTTTTTTTTCCCCCATTTTCTGTATCACAGAGAATTTGCCACTCTATGTTAAGCACTGACAACATGCTCAGTAGACCAAGCATAGAGATGAATACCATCTGGAAACCTCTGATTAAGAAAGAAAAGACACTCTTACAGTTCCACCATCTGAATACAGATTAGATTTAAGGCTTCAAAATTTTACCATTGAATTGTTCAAGGAACACATAACAATCAAAATGAATATGCTGCTTTAAATAGTAAAGCATATAATAATTCAAGTCAAATATTCATAGTCTCATAAAAGATGTAATTAAAATTTGCATGGTAATCTATGAAATGGCTTTTGTCTAAGAATTTGCCTGCAAAATGAAAACATGAAAATCAAACTACGATTAATAATTTAACATTAAAAACTTAATATGGACTATTTATTTTTGCACTCTTGGAAGATTGAATTTTTTTATTTTGAAAATTTGTTGACTTTTTTGAAATTTTGCATTTGTATAATATCTGAATAAATATTTGATTTAGTGAAACTAAAATACAATGAAATCCTCATGAGTGGAAAATGTAAGTAATCCTAACATAGCTGCCTTTTATTGGTTGAATATGTCAGGTACTTATGGTGAAGTGGCAGCATATTTGTCAATTATTAATTTGATGTTTTAATTATTATGTAATCATATGTATTTGGCAGTGCATCGAGCAGCCACTCAAATTCAAGCATTGTGGCGTGGTTTCCAATGTCGTAATCTTAATCCAATGACCAAACATGCTTATATGGAACTCAGGTGTCTGAGAGCTCAACAGCATATTACAAAACTTTCATCTGAATTGCAACAGTAAGCAAAGTTTATCTGTCGTTTTTACTTTTTTTTCCATTTATGATTTGAAAATTTCAAAAAATAATTGTTTCTCATATTGATTACTATATTTTCATATAAAAATTCTTATTTAATTTTATAAGTTTACAAGTAAACATTTTTCTGTTAATTTTATGTCATTTATTCATATAGTTTTTCTTTTAGGATAACTTTTGTACTTTCTGATCTGTTATATTTAGTAAAATATTAAATATTATAAATAACCAGTTAATTTTCTCTTTTGCCAGGTTAAAGTTGATTTATATTTAATTATGTTAGTTTGCTTTCAAATTAAATGCCTACATGGTTGGGCTGAAAAGTTCATAGCCTGACTCTGAAGTTTTCAGTCTATCCTTGTAATGTATCTAAAAAGTGTATATAAAGAAAATT
Organism: Acanthosepion pharaonis; assembly: GCA_903632075.3. NCBI lineage: Eukaryota > Metazoa > Mollusca > Cephalopoda > Sepiida > Sepiidae > Acanthosepion > Acanthosepion pharaonis. Next base: position 75,855 of record CAHIKZ030003306.1, on the reverse strand, counting down.
AACTCAATACAACTTTATTTAATGCATGAATTTATACATTTTTTAATGTATTTAGTCATAATACCATTCTTTAATAAAAGGAAAACACTTTTATTTCAGACAAAGGGATATTTGTGAACAGAAAAACAGCTTACTGAAACAGTTTTTGGAAATTGTCCAAGTTATGTGGAAAGAGGTAAAATAGACATTTGATTTAACATTAGGATTTAAGATTTAGTACTTTTTTTAAAATGTAGGAAATTATTGTAAATACATTTTGGTGGATATTTTTCAGTATAATCATTTTATATTGTTTATAATTATTGTTTTGTTTGAATCTTCATAAATATAGAAACTGATATTCTAGACATTTTTAGTAAGTTCCACCTCTTCTTGACCTTGTAATTTATCTTTCATACTATTTTTCTGCTTATAAAATGATATGATATTCCAGAATATAACTTACTTTGGATTTTTTTTCAGCTTCATTTAAACAAAGATGCTAAACAAGGTAATTTATCTCACAATTTTCTCTGCAAATCTTCTTGCAAGAATTGTGCCTCTGAGCATATATCAACAACCTTTAACAATCAGCTAGAAAATTTACAGCAAACATGCTATGTGCTCAACACCCAGGTGAGACATTTTACTGGTACTTACATTGATTTGATTTTTTAGTTAAAAAATAAAGAAAACATTTAGATTTGTATGTTGTTTTTTATTTAATTTTTGATCACATTAAATATATTGATGAGAATTAAAAATGTTTTTTGTATTTTTGTTGATATAGAAACATTTGTTGTCTATGTATGAATATAGACATAAACCCATTTTTTTTAAATCTTAGTATTTTACCATCAGTAAAATATATTTGTAAAATTCAGAATTTATTGAGAATGTTTCAGAAATAACTGAAATACGTCAAAATTTATTATGATAAAAACATTTTCTGCAATAATTTTGTGAATAGCATCTACTGTTTTGTAAATGAAATATCAGAAATTAATTTATTTTATTTTTATGAGATAAAAGAAAAACTTTAAACTTATCAAACAGATGAACCTTTTCTATATGTATTTATACATTTTTTCTAACATGTAGGTAAAACATCTTCATGAAACTCTGCACACATTTATGATGGGGAATTTTTTGTGTCATCCAGGAAATAACACAGGTATAAAATACATAATAATATATAATATTATATATTTAAAATATTATAGCATCTAAAGTAGAATATGCAATGGTAAAGCTGTTGGTAAAGAGAAAGAGGAAGAAATTAATCTTTTCATTTGAAATGTTCATCTAATTTATAAATATCTTATAATAAGTAAAAAAAACTAAAAAAATTTAAAATTACCATTTGTGCCAGTAAACAAAGAAACTTTCTGAAAACATGTATAGCTTATGAAAAGAGAAATGGTGATTTCTTTTGGGAAGACATAAAAGTTTCTTAAGTGATTCAGAGCCTGACATTTAATTTTTTGTGTCTGATTTCATTTTTTAGGTCACCCAGAATTACATCTCAAGAATGATGGTCCTACTTTAAGTAATCTTGGTTATTGGAGTAAGTATAATGAATAATGATTTTCAATGAAGAAATTATTTAGATGATTAATATATGTGGTTTTTGTAACTTTAATTCCACTTAATGTTTGCTTATTGAGAATTTGGAGGAGAATTTATACTATAATATTTTGTAAGTTATATCTTCAATAATCCCTAAGCAGAAATCTTGGTACCATTGCATTTACAATAAGAAATTGTTTTTTGACATTTAAGGATGACATATTGCTGTGCATTCTTTCTCATGCAACCCCCCACAAACAAAAACATTGAAATTATTAGAAACAGTATCATTGACTTCAGAGATTAATTATGGAATTTTTAATATTTGAAAAATCTTTAAATTGTCATTTCCTAATTTATCTCATAATTTGTAAGATGAGGAATTACATTATGATATACATTTCTATTCGGATCAATATACTTATCTTGATTGTTTTACTCATGTTTTGGCTATTGTACAGGTGTCTTGTACTTGATAATCTTCTCAGAATTTCAAACTTTTGAACTGAACCTTTTATTCAATCTATAGGGATAAGTTGTTTTCATACTATGCAGTTATGGCAAAGATTACAAAGACAAGACCAGCTGCCTGTTAAAGGTGAGGTTGGAGGAACATCAAAAGGTACAGGGGTGACATGTATGCAGGGGAGTATTGCGAGTATGAATTCAAGATAATAAACTGAAAACAACACTGGAAGATAAGATGACTGAAAGAATCAGTGCTCATATTTGGCACTGATAGCCTTCTTAGTAGAATGTAGAATAGAGATAAATACCATCTGGGTATCTCTGATTAAGAAAGAACACTCCTTGAAATGGAGTAAAGGTTTATCCTTTGTTTCCTATTTAGGATTGGGTTTCCAGTTCCTTCTAAAATCTACTTCAACTCTATACTTTTAATGTCTCTGCCTAAACGAAATTTTATTTACTATTTATTTTTATTTTTTCTTGATAGGAGTATATAGGTTCACCTATTGTTCAGCCTTTTGAACAGAAGTATAGATTGATCCTTTGTTTCCTGTTTAGGATTGGGTTTCCAGTTCCTTCTAAAGTTTTCTCATTCTATTTCACTTCTCATGTCTTATTTACATTATCACCTTGCTCGGGGTAAATTGATTAAAAAAAATTCACTACTTGAATGCAAACATTAGGTTTAATGCTCCAAGACATATAGTAGATTAAAACATTGATGAAAAACATATCTTCTTTAATCAGGCAGTTGTCAGTCAGGTAATATGGAAAAATCATATACTCTGATTTAGTAGAAGAGACAGATAAGTGATACCAAAGACAAAATAGACTAGAGAGAATTAAGTGAGACAAAATATTCCCTACACATGGAAAGCAGAATCTGAACAATCTACCCACATGGATTAAATAAATGGTTCAGTCTGAAATTCTCAGAAGTGTATGACAGATGCCTGAAGAACCATGGTGGTCTGAATAAAAAGACATATAATTCTTATTTCCTTTTTAGTTTTCTTTTACTATTCTTATAATTTCATATATTTATTTATCAGTTGGGTCTGTTTACTAAGAATTTTCTTTTTCATTACCAATTATCACCAAATGATTAAACTTAAAAGAAATTATGTTTCATATATGTGTGTGTGTGTGTAAACCCAAGTTTTGTCTGTTTAATTTTTTATTGTATTTTACAAATTTTCAAATAAGTTGGAAATCCAAATCCAAATTGTAGATAAACTGGCAAAAGTTCATGTTTTGCTCTAGTACTTTCCACCTCTTCATACTAGTGCAACAATTCTATGTAAACATTTTCTAATTTACATGATACAAGTAACTTTTTATGATCATTATGGTAACATTTACATACAGACTTCACCTCTTCATCCTACTTTTTCCAATTTCTATATGACTTATGTAGAAAACAAAATCTTTCATAACTTTGCAAAGCCTATAGTGATTTTCCAAGCATAGCTTAGATGCAGCACAAGGCCAAAAGTATGGGGCACCCAGTGAGGATCAAACTCACTATTCAGTCGCAAATGTTCTAGAAAGACAAGCTTGCTAACCATTACACCGCCTCGAGGTGCCCCTTTGCAAAGCCTATATGTTCAATTTATCAATGATATATTCATACTAAAAATCTAAATAAAATAAAGAAAAAAACCTTTGAGAATAATAACTTCACCCTACACTAATGAGGTTAACATTAACTTGACATTTTAGTCAATACCAACAGTCATAATTTTACTCTATTAAAAACCCACAAGCAAAAATTTCTGTCCTAATTACAAAAAATGAATGGCTTCACAGATGTAAAATATTGTTATAAAAAAACATGATTAACTGTGCTAAAATAATTTTGTTGTTGGGCACATTATTTTATAAAGAATTGAACAAATACACCAATTTCCCCAACCATATTTAGAAAAAATACCACAAGCCACCATCCTGATATAAACAAAAATATCAATATCATTAACTTATTCTACAATAATCACCTAAGCTATCATCAGTTGCTTTATCTTGTAAACAAGAATTTAATTTCTTCTTTGTTGATTGCTTCCTTTATAACTAAATTTGTTGCCAACTTGTAGGTTCAGGACTAGAAGTTTCCAGTTTTACTGAAACCTGCTCCTGTCATGCATTCCCTGTTGCCATTTGGCTTTACAAAATTTGGTTGGAGATGAAAGAAAATCAGATTAGTAGAAAGTACCAATGACATGAATTTCTTTAAGGTGGACCTCAACTTACCAAGAAGTGACCCACATACTTGATTTCATGACCTTCCTCTGTGGCACATATGGAGTCCAGTTATTAAACTTCAACAGACTGCTGCTGACTCTGTTATAATTTCAAGTAGAGTTTTTTGTAGCATGTTCATGTTAACTCTGCTGGTTCAACCATTAAAATCTATTGTAAAACTAGATAAGGGCAATAACCCTATTTAAACTGAATAGTAGTTTATTGTTCTTAATGGACACAACAATCCTCCCCTACTTTGGATGAGGACTTCAAGTTAGAGACGTTTTTTTTTTTTATAATGTCCAATCAAGTTTTGTAGTCTTTTAGGTAAATCGGGGGGTGTCTTTGGCGTTGTGGTCTGGAGTGTTGTCTAGAGACGATCTCTTGGGTTGTGGGTGATGAAGTCTCCGGTTCAAACAAAGGGGTGGGAATTGGTGATGATGTGGGTGCAGCATCAGTGCTGGTTTCAGCTGAAGATGGTATGTGGGCTGGATGGTAATGTCTCTCAGACTCAGTTTCATCATTTTCATCCTCTTCTCCTTCAAAAGAAGTAGGTGATAAGCTTTTTATGGGTTTAAAGTGGGATGAGTTGCGTGTTATATTGTTTTGGCCACGTTGTGCTGTTATCATGCTGCCTTTCTTTTGAGTGATCATGTAAGGCAGAGGGGAAAATGGTGGTGTTAATTTGTTTTTTTGTTGTTGTTTCACTAGAACAAATTTACCAGGTTGAAGTGTTGAGGGGCAGGTCTTCCTTTTCCTGTCAGCATACTCACACATCTTCTGTTTGCTGATGTAGTCATTGGCAGAAATCTTTTCATTTATGTTACCATGTGGGTAGTTCAGGGTTGAAGTTTGAGAGGGTAAGATGGGTAGGCCGACTTTCATCTTTCTACCTGTGAGTGCCTCAAAAGGGGAAATTTTGGTGGAAGTATGAGGAGTGCCCCTATACATCCGAAGAAATGTGGGTAGTTGAGACTTCCATGTGTGTGTGCCCTCAGCTACACAGGATCTAATGTTTTTGTTAAGAGTGGCCATGAAGCGTTCTACCTCCCCATTTGCTTCTGGCCAGAGGGGTGTTATTTTTTTGTGTTGTATGCCAAACTCACGCATTGAACTGGAGAATTCTTCCCCATTGAATGGAGGGCCATTGTCAGTCTTGACTGAGGTAGGGATTCCTTGGCGTGAGAAAATGGCTTCAAGTTTTGGCAGGACTGTCCTTGCTGAGGTGGATGAGATTATTTCTACCTCAGGGAACCGGCTGTATTCATCTATGACTACAAGTAAGTAGTCACCTGAGGGAAAAGGACCAGCAAAATCAATGGCAAGGGAACTCCATGGTTCTGGTGGTAGTAGTGTGGGTTGTAGAGGTTCACGTGGATTGTGGCCTGGGTGAGATGCCTGGCACGGTATGCATGATTTCACTGTATCTTCTACGAACCTATCAATTCCAGGGAACCACACTTTTTCTCTGATGCATTGTTTTGTTTTGACTATGCCTTGGTGAGCCTGGTGGGCAATGGCTATAGTCTTCTGTCGTAGAGCTGCGGGTATAATTATGCGGTTTTGTCTGAGGATAAGTCCATCGTAAATGGAAAATTCATCCTTGAATCTGCTGAAATCCTTTATTTCTGGATCCATCCAACGGCCAGTTTGTATGGCTTGCATCACCTTTTGGAGTTGTTGGTCCTTTTCAATAGCAGATTTCACTTCTCTCATTGTGAGAGATTTGGGTATTGCATTTTCCACAATGTAAGCGATATATGTTTCTCCTGCATTATCACGTCTGGGTATTTCATAGGGGTGTCTGCTGATGTAGTCAGCAGGGTTGTTTTCATCACGTCCAGGTCTGTACACCAGATCCATGCTGTATGGCATTAGGCGTAAACGCCATCTCTCTAGCCTGGCTGTGGTGGGTTTTCTGTTGTTCATGATTCCAATGAGTGGCCTGTGGTCTGTGATGACTGTAAAATGGGCCCCAAACAGATAAATATGGAAATGTTCAACTCCATACACAACTGCTAGATATTCTCTATCAGTCTGCGAGTATTTCTGCTCTGTTTCTGTGAGAGCTCGACTTGCATAGCAAATGGGGCGGCCTTCCTGCATAAGGATTGCTCCTAGCCCTACTGGGCTGGCATCCACCAGGATTTCTGTTGGTTTGTTGGGGTTGAAATATGACATGACCTTACTACTGGTGAGTGTTTCTTTTAGTTTGTTGAAAGCACTTTGCTCATGTTTTCCCCATTTCCAGATTGTGGATTTCTTTGTTAAATTTCTTAGGGGTTCTGTGATAGTGGCATATCCTGGGATGAATCTGGCAACATACTGTGTCATGCCCAGAAATGACCGGACTTCAGTCACAGACGCTGGTGGAGCAGAGTCATTGATGGCTTGAATTTTCACCAAGTCTGGAGAAATTCCAGTCTCTCCAAATACATGACCATAGAATCTTAGCTCCTTGACAGAGAAGAGACATTTTTCTTTGTTGAGTTTTGCCCCACTCTCATCGAGTCTCTTTAGGGTACGTTTCAGGTTTCTGTCGTGATCTGTTTGGTTTTTTCCATAAACAATGATATCATCTGAGAGATTTTTCACTCCTGAGATGTCCCTCAGAAGTTCTGATATTGTATTCTGGAATATCTCAGCTGCTGCGTTGACTCCGAATAGTAGTCTCTTGTATCTCCTGAGACCTACATGGGTGGTAAATGTTGTGATATATCTGCTTGCCTCATCTAATTCTAGCTGATGGTATGCATTCCTCATGTCCAGCTTGCTGAAAACTGTTGCACCATTTAAATCCGCTATCAGGTCATCAATAGTCGGCATCGGGTGTTTGATTCGCTTAATTGCACGATTGGCTTCCCGCATGTCTATGCAAAGACGCACTCCACCTGTTTTGGGAACAGCAACTATGGGGCTGACCCATGGTGTTGGGCCTTCGACCTTTTCGATGATGTCCAGACTCTCTAGTCTTTCTAGCTCATTTTCTACATCTTTGCGGACATGGAAAGGAACACGGCGATGAATTTGAGCAACTGGGGTTACAGATGTGTCAATGTGGAGAGTTACTTTGCCATTCTTGATGCAACCCATCGCACCATCAAACAAACGAGGGAACTGATCAGATATGCTTGTCGGGCCTGTCTGTAGAGAAAATGGATCAGGTTTAGTTGTTGAGCTGTCTTACTGCTCATCAGGTTGGTGCATCCATTTGTGTGCAATACGTAAAACATTGCCGTGACTGTTGACGATTTGTAGCTGATGTTTGTTTGGAAGAATCCACGAACAGGAAGGGGAACATTTGAATTGAATGCATAAATTTGGGGTACAGGTTTTTGGAGTAATGGCGCCATGCGGCCAAGTGATTCGTATGTCGATTTCCCCAGAATATTTACTGAAGCACCTGTGTCAATTATGAAACTGACTTTTTTGTTGTGGATTGATGCTGTAATCCTCGGTAAGGTTATTGATGGGGAAGTTGTTGAAAGAACATCGACTGAGAACAGAGATTCATTATCAGATTGGGGGAGGTCAGATGAAGGTGAAAACTGGATCTGTCTTACCTTAGAGCCAGACAAACATGCTTGAGCGAAGTGTCCAATTTTCCCACACCTATTACATGTTTCTCCACTTGCTGGACAGATTGATCTGGGGTGAGGCTGTGGAGCATTGCAGTAAATGCATCGCCTGTTATTTTTTTTCGAGCCTGGGGAGGATTTTGTTTTTGGTTTTTTGAATGTGAATCCCTTCGGCTGCTATGTTGACATTCCGGGCAGTGAGGTCTATGTTGGTTAGTTTCTGAGCTTCCTGACCTGGGCATATTTCGGCTTTGAATAGCATGTGTTTGTTCAGTGCTTGCTGTACTGGTTTTATTTTCTATTGAGGCAGCACGGCTTTCGGAAAGTTCAATACCACGAGCCTCGTCAAGTAGCTGTGTGAGCGTTAGATTGTCTTTTAGAACTTTTCGTCGAAGTCTTTGCAACGTGCATCCTAAGATTATTTGCCCAAGGATTTCATTTTCCATGTTATGAAACCCACAATTTGCCGCGGCAGCGCGTAACCGAATGTGGTATGAATCCATACTTTCTTTTTCCTTTTGTTTTAGCTGACGAAAATTGAAAGTTTCATATACAACATTCTGTTTGGGTATGAAATGACTATTAAAAGATTTTTTTAATATATCATATTCATTTGGTGTTGGGTTATCACCTTCCGTCATAGAGTTAGTCCCTTTTTGTTCGTCCGTCATGGTGTCATATATATCGGTAATGTCATTTCCTCCGTAATGTAAAAGTATTGCCTTTTTCCGTCTGTCGGAGTTGATATCCAGTGCTACAAATAGATTATCCAGCTTGGAAATCCATTTTTTCCATCTTGTCCCAGCTGTATTCTCTTCGCCGTGGACGATAAATCTTTCGAAGTCGGGTAACGACATCGTAGTATTTTTTTTTTCGATGGTGGTGAGGTTGTGTGAATCCAAACCTGTTTTATCTAGCTCGTAGATAAGGATGGAAACTGGAATTAATTCATCTTTATCATCCTCGTCGCCATTTATTGTGTTTAAAATGAGCCACAAACTCGGAGGAAAATAAATGACGGGTTTATTTACAAAAGGCGGTACCGGAAGTCCCTATAAAGGGACCCCAATCAAGAGAGTTCCTTTTTATATAAGGGCAATAACCCTATTTAAACTGAATAGTAGTTTATTTGAATTACAAATTTTGAATTAAATTTAAATTGTAGCATTCCCTAAAATGCTATAATGTAGACAACAAAATCTTGTCTATCATAATGACAACATCCAATTCTTGATAATGCAGTTGAAAGTACTTGAACAAAAATATAAATTTTGCATAGATTATCCATAATTTTGATTTGAATGTATAACTTATTCAACAATTGAAATATTACAAAAAAAAACAGACTGTCAGTTAAGTTAAAAAAAACTCATTTAAATGATTTTTTATATTTCAAAATATACAAAGGTCAAAAAACATATTGAGTAAAGTCTGTTTCAGAAGCCTTCCTGGCAATCTTGAAGCTATGTGTTGTGTGGTGGCTCAACTATTTATATATGCTGGTCAATGAGGCATTATGAGTAGCAAGTTCAGGTATTTTCAGTTTATTGTATTATTCTAGTGTTTATTGGGTTGGAGTTCATGTTCATCATTTATAAAGAGAAATCAAAACAGTATCCTTATGATGAGTAATTATGCACCTTCATAGTAGAATGCCATATGTGTAATTATTGATTTGTTTACCTTCTTTGATTGTCTGAATGCAAAGCTCAATAACATAGAAAAGATTCATTTTCTTTTTTTGAATTAATAGTCAGCCTGACTTGTTCTCATGAAAGAAGCTGACATAGTTATTGAAAACTCATCAGTATGTTGTTTCATGTTTTGTGGGACATAACTGAAGAACTTGCCATTTTGGCTCAGCAAATCAGTTATTTCTCAGATTCAGAAACATCTTGAAATAAAACGAAATTTGTTTTTTTTGCTCGAAATATAAAATCAGCATAATAATAAAAAATTATTTGAATAATTTACCATTTCAATATTTTACTTTTCAACCTTCATTGGATTTTGTCTTTGAATAATTTTTCATTTTTGTAATTCAAATATTAAAATATGTAATAACATAGAAAACTTCTTCAGATGATCATTATAAAGACAATGCTAAAATATTTAAGATCCTTGTTTTATTTCCACCTTCATATCACACACACACACACACACACACACAACACATATATGATAGGATGTAAAGACACAATTGCTGATATGTCCAGTACATCAGTTCTCATGTCAAGGAGCTCATTTGAAAAGAAGATGTAACTGATGCTAAAAATCTTGTGTTTTAATGCAAACTCATTCCAGGTTGTAAAGTTCAGCATTAATGTGCCTTTGTCATTGATACTGAAATTTTGAAGACATGTTACCATGAAAGAATTCATCATGAAGCTAACTGTGGGATTGGTACCCCAAAGGGTGCCCTTATTTAAAAACAAATCAGACATATCTTAAATTGATGGCCTTTATTGAACATAACTGAAATCTTGCCATTTTGGCTGAACTGTCCAAAAGACAGCCAATTTAAAAATCAAACATGTTTATCTACCAAAAGACAGCCAAATTTAAGGCAATCATGTATTTACAGAAGGTTTCAGAAGTTTAAAATACACCGTCCATGGCCAAATATAAAATCAGCCCAATATGGAGGAGTGTGATAAAAACCTTTTATTTAAGAGAATAATGCAAATGTGAATATTGTGAAAGAAATTTTCTTTATTTTATTAATTTTCAATCTCTAAAGCATTAAGTAAGAACTCTTCTTCAATTTGAATAATTCTTTCATCATTGTAAACATGAAAGAAATATTAAAAATATGTACATAACTTATGGGAAATAAAAATTATTATAAAATTATGTAAACATGCTAAACTTTAAATTCATACAAAAATGGGTCTGGATAATTATGCTGTTACCTGATTTGGACAATTTTACTGTTACAACTGGTATATCATCCACACACACACACACACACACACACAGATCTGTGTTTACATATATATATGGATGTCATACTCCTTTTGTGCTGGCAAAGCAACAGAATCTTAAGAAATGACCATCACTGACATGTCCAGAACATCAATAGTTTCCAGGTCCCACCATTTGAAATTCATTCATTTGTTGTGTGAAGAATCAGTATTTGCTCATAAAGCCAGCCATTGATCTGCAAATCTTGTTATATATATGGCATAAAGCTTTTTAAATCATCTCCAGGTTGTGGAAGTTGACTTTGAACATCATCACTTCCAATGTGTCAATTTGTCAAGTTTGACCTAGACTTGTACATTCTTGTTTATAGATCGGGCATTCAAAGTCATGCCATTACAAAATCATTGCTACACAATTTCACTGTTGTAAATTTTCTGGTGACTGATCAGAGACCTGCCTTGGGCTTTAAACATATCCAATTGTTCATTTGGACACATGGCCAGATTGGCATCTCATTCTTTCTGGCAATGATCTCAGAGGTCCCTTCTGAAAACAGTCTCACTGTTTTGCATTTTTTGTCATATTTCATGGAAGATCTTGATGCCATCAGCAATAAGGAGTTGGATATTTCCATACCTTCCAAGAAACCCCTCTTCAGCTAAAGTCTTTGTCCAGTTATCTAGACCAAATATTGCATTTTAATCCAATCTTTTGTAACAAAGTTTTGGCTTGTGCTGCAGTCTTTTTCCATTTCCAATTCTCTGTAAATTCCATTTCTTTTGGCATTCTGTCATCTGCCACACGAATAATTTCAAGAAGCAATAAACCATTGTCCATGGCAATCTGTATTTGTGTATAATTGTTTCCACAGAGAATGAATTGGCAAAGTGTTTGTAAAACAATTTATCAGGAGTGACAGCTTGCACAGACATCCAGTAGTTTCAAGCACAGACAATTCAAAGGCATCATTGATGATTTCATTTCAGTATCTTAAGATGCCTTCTGCAATAGACTACCCATGTCTCACATGGACATAGAAAGAAATGACATAATGCAGGCATTATATATTTTAATTTTTTGTCTGCTTTTTTATGATAATTCTTTTTAAAAAAAGATGCCCAGTCAAAACACACAGTGCTGCAAATGCATCCAAGAAAAACAAAGAGGCACTAATCCCAGTAAGGGAGATCCTGCATCTGTCATCATCAAGTTTTTGACAGTAGTGGTTGAGGTGCTTCCAAAAGTATTTTAGTTTGTCTACTACCCCCTTCAATCCTGCTTCAATTTAAACCCATGGCTCTATATACTGAATTCCTCAGGTTGGTTGATCCATCAATCACTGATAGAAAGTTCCAAAAAATGACAGTCCAAAATCTCCAATATGCAATGAACTCCATTCCTGGAGTGTGCATAATGAATTGTAGTGTATCCATGTCAAAGGGTCATCAGCATAGAGAAGGTAAGTTTTGGTACTAAGCTAAAAAGACCAGTTACTTTTGTCTTTGCTGCAAAACTATGTATGTTGACAAAAGCGAAACCAGTTTTCTCCTATACATTATCATAGCTTATACCATCATTTCAGTTTTCTATCAGAGTCTGTATGTTCCAAAAGATAGTTTTAGTTTCATCATTATTTTTTTTTTGAATCTTTTTCAAGCACCAAAATAAACAAAGTATATATTATATAAAGGTAATGTAGTCAGCCAGAAAATTTCCATTTTTGCTTGACTTCATTTCTTAATCATGATTCTGAAACATGTTTCTGTCAAAAAAATCACTCGATAAAACACAAAGGCTTCATACCCTCATGGAAGGAAGAATCTTAAAAGTGGGGCATCCGACAAAAATTTGAAAAGGTTTTTTATGGACAAATCTATATATAATATAATATATATAATTGTCAAAATCTAGTTAACGAAAAGACATGACTTACCTCAAAATTCATTGTATGCTAATTTCAGTTGGAATGAACTGAATCTTTATTTCATACTGCCTGGATGTTAGTTAAAGTAATTGTGCTCCAAGGAAAAGATTGAATTGTGGCTGCTATTGAAGATGTACAACAATTTCATCTTTATGAATCTCATATAAAAATAAGATTTTTATATTCACATCATATTTTTTTTACCAGAGTAAATTTCTGCTGGCATTCATCGATTCCTAATTGTATTCAAGTTATGAGATGCCAATTTTGTTGAATATTTTTCCTTAAAATTTTCCAATGATGTTCTTGGGTCAACTAACCTAAGGGCATGACAGACTTCAATACATTTAGAGTTGACATACAAATTGATTTAAAGCAAAAACGGACAAGAGAGAATTTTTCAGATCTTTGCATAGTGGATGATAATTGGTGTCTGTTTCTCGACTGCCTGGTGTAACAGCTGAAAAAGAACTTAAATCTTTATCCATCCTGTCACAATCCTTGATTTTCTATAACTGATGTTTTATATATCACAGGATAAATGGAAGAACAGCTGGTCTATACCATTTGAAAATACATGTACTATATTTTTTGACCCCCCTTGTTTTTATTTTAAAAGTTTTGTTATTAAAATAAATAAAGATGAAGATGATTCCTCAGATATATATATACAAATATTTATAAAAGTTCACATTGGTTTACATTTTGTTCACACATTCACACCTCAAGTGATGACAGTAAATGGTTTTAAAAGTTTGATTATTGATCTGAAGGTCCTTTATTTGGTTTTTGAAAAAAACATGTGACTCAGACAGTGATATTGTCAACTAAATTTTCATAAAAAATAATTTTTAAATTTACATAAAATAAAATTTAAAAAAATCTTAAAATATGAAAAATTTTAAAGAAAATATCAGTTAAATTTTAGTCTATAATTATCACATAATTATTAGGCATTATATATTATATATAAAACAATCATTGTTTACATCCCTTTTAATGTTTTGGCACTTCTCCATCTATACACAAATACATTTATTTATAATACATAATATCATAAATATATAAGTAGGTGACTTAAATGAATCCACTGTAATAAATATCTCAGCAGGAAGAATATAACCCCAACAGTTCTGACCATGTTGAGTCAAAACGAATAACATACACAACATAGTACCCAACAATGGTTGGCATCCATGTCAAAAAGCCTGTCTCCACTATGGGTCTATGGGGCAAAGATCTTCTATATATAAACGAAAATAAACAACCTCAATAAAATATATATATATTTGAAGGCCTATTCAGTAAGCCCATATAAATATATATATATATTTCCTTCCAAATAACACACATAAATGCCATACATGTCTGTATTTACATACAGATAATATCTATCCTACAATATATATATATATACATATCATATCTAAAGCCATAATATATAGTCATCAATATATAGTACATATATTGGTATTATTCATATTTCACAAAATTAGTATTCTGTATTTCATTATACAAAAATTTTATACATCCAAAACAAAAGAACAACAAAACATATATATATACATAAATATATACATATATACATATAACAACAGCGTTTTTAACTATATATATGTATATAACTTATATATACATGTTATATATGTTCTTTTAATGAAAACTTTTAAAACATTGAATTTTTATCTCTTCTTTCTGGATATGATACATAAAGTAATATGTCATCATTTTCAAATTTAACCAGTCTACATGTTTTGCATATATTTTATAAGAACTTCAATAAATTTTTAATAGATTATTTTTATTATATTCTTCTTCAAAGATAAATATGAAGTATATGTAACTATATTGATAGTGTTATTTGTGTTGAATGGAAATATAGATATATTTATTTATGTGTTGGTTAGAGTATTGCACTGAGAAATGTAGGAGGTGGTGTATAAATGTATTTATGGTTTGTTTTTTTTTTTTTTTTGTATTCATTTTGGCCCTATAGTATATGTGTGTGTATATATATATATATGTGTGTGTGTATATATATATATTATATGGACATAAAATAGATTATAAGAAAAAGGTTAATAATTGTTGCTGTATATGTGTGCCTATATATATGTATGTGTGTATATGATATATATGTATATATATATGTATTTGTGTGTGTGTATATATATGTATATATGTATATATGTATGTATATATATATATATATATATGTGTTATATATATATATATATATATATATATATATATATATATATATATATATATATATATATATATATATATATATGTATGTGTATATATATGTATGTATGTGTATATGTATGTATATGTATGTATATATGTATATGTATAAAATAAAATGTATACGGCTTTATAATGGTTGGCCAGCATGGTTCGCTAGATTAAATGCGACTGAGTAATGAGTTCGTTCCTCACTGAGTGCCTCTAATTTCCACTTTGTGCCACTTATATTTGTATATATATATATGTATGTGTGTGTGTGTGTGTATGTATGTATATATATATATATATGTATGTGTGCATATATATATATATATCTGTATGTCCTATTTTATTGTGTATGTATATTTATATTTAAGTATATTTCTGTTTGTATGAATGTGTTTATATATTTTGTATGTTAGACTATATGTATATTGCTGTGTGTTGGTTTTTCATATATTTTTTGTATCTATATGTTAGTTCGTTTATATATGTATTTTGGTTGAATATGTTGTTGTATTTTTATGTATGCATGTATATATAGGTAGTTGTTATTGTAGATAGATATAAACGTATATATATTTTATTTGTAGATATGTATGTATGTGTGTATATATATTTATGTATGTTTATGTATGTATATATATATATGTGTGTGTGTTGGCACCTATTATGTATGAGTTTGTTTGTGTGTATGTGTGGGTATGGAAACTTTGGTATATCATGACTGTTTTTATATATGTAAGTATGTGTGCATAAAAGTTTGTGTATATATATGTGTGTGTATTTAGGTTTATATGTATATGTGCGTGCATGTGTACTTGTTATCATAGATATGTATATGTGCGTATATGTTTATGTTTATATATTTATTTATTTATTTGTATGTAAATATATATGTATATGTATGTATGAGTGTATATTTATGTGTGTTAATTTGTTTTTTATCTATATATATATATATATATATATATATATATATATATATGGTTGTGTTTTCTTTATACTGTTTTCTTTGCCTAATATATAATGAAACTATTATCAAACTTATATGATTAATATATATTTTTTATTGATATTTATGGTTTTAGAATTTTCGTTTTAATATATTAAATAATATTATTTTAACCATTTTTATCTTTGTATATTTGCTCCCTTAAGTTATAATTCAATAAGTGGTTAGCATTTATTTAAGTCTGAAATATTTATTGGTTGTGATTTCTCATTGTCTGTCATTGTCTGTGGATGTATGTATGTGTATCTATCGGTGTCTATGTGTATGTAGAGTGTATTCACATTTAACTGTGTGTGTATAAGTGTTAGTTTCCACGTCTCCCTTTTTTTTCATAAAGGGCTGTAGAGATGTTCATGTTTTCCCCCCACCTCCTTTTTTTTTTTTTTTTTTTTGTTTGTGTGTGTGTGTGTGTGTGTGTGTGTGTGTGTGTGTGTGTGTGTGTATATCTAATTATGTCTGGGTGCTTATGTATTATAATCTGATTGTGTTTTTGTTGTCTTGACGCGTGAGTTTAAGACCATATTCACAAACTTTAAAATAAAAACGAAAAAGAAAGGGAAAAGAAAAAATATATATACATGTATTATCAAATGACCGGATATATTGTAGCGTCTTGTTTGTCGAACGTAATTTCAATGAAGAAATGAATTGAATAAACATATATATTTTTTTTTTTCTCAATAATTTTGTAGTTTTAAACTTAATAGTGATTAAATTTGGATTTTAAAATTGCCAGTTTTTAATTTTAATATTAAATTTTATCATATAATTTTATAATTATTATTTAGTATAAATTATTTTTAATATTACACGTATTTAAAGATCTGAATAGCTATTATAGCAGGATTTCGTTGTCAAGCTTTTGAATCTTTCTATACTTCGTTTTTGATTGGTTATTCTAGCTTTTGTAACAATGTTTCCCCCTAGTGTAGGATCGTTAATTAATCTGAAACTTTTAAAACCATTTATTTTCTTTTCAACATCATCACTTGATAAGACACAGAATGTGTTGAAACAAAATGGCTATTTTTGTAGTGATTTTATAACATACTTATGTTATAATTTTTTTTAAAAAATAATTATATATATATATATATATATATATATATTTAAGAATATATTGATGGTTATTGGAATTCATTCAAAATACCAATTATATATATATGACATATATATATATATATATATATATATATGATGGACTATCCCATCATTTTGTTAAATGATAATCTTTTCAGTTCAAGAGTGTTTTTATGTTTATATTTCATATGAGACAATCTGTCATGGGATTTGTAAACAAACTATAAAAAACAAAAGCATACTTGAGGGTTGAAATTCATTATATAAAATTTGGAATGTTTAATGTTAATTCTTAAAAATTCTCAGATGGTTGAGATGAAATCTTAACTATTTTTATGCCTAAGTAGCAGGTCTTTTCTCCATTTGTATATATTCAATATATATATTTGTGTTCCTCCAAATATATGTTTGCAAGAATTAAATTGTATTTAAGTTTTCCTTTTATATTTGTCTAATGATGGCCTATAATTTGAACTTGAAACATACCAATTTTAGATTTTCAGCATCCGAAGTCATTTCTTGATGACATGACCAGCCCATTTAAATTGTGATTGAATAATGACTTTTAACACCACATTTGATTGAAAAGATCAGGGTTATTTAATTTTGTCCTGATGTATATTAAAAATATTGAACATAATTTGCATTTATTAAAAAAAGTTGATTGATTATTCATATGTATATGTCTATCCACATTGGCTGACCCTAAAGAAGCTTGGTGAGAATTTAACTATTAATAGACACTTTGTTTTTTTTCTTCTTTTAATTGTTTGAACATCCATTTAGGCAATATTTGCTTCTCCAAAGGCATTTTTGCCTTTTTTTTTTTTTTTTTTTTCATCCAAATAATCCTTAAAAAATTTCACATAAATTTTTGATGCTGCCAGCAGTAATGGGAACAATTGAATATCATTTTCTTCATTTTATCTTTTTGTTTTCATTGCTGACCTGCTTAGGTATAGGCCTTGGTTCTGGACAACTTCAGTTTTCTTTAGCTTAACCCCATTTCTGCTTCAAGCAGGGGAAAAATGATTGACAAGTGTTGAGAGGATTGATTGGCCAGCATTCAGTGTCATCAGCAAGAAAAAGATCACAAATAATGCTTGCTCAAGTTCAGTCCTTTTGATTTAAAACATTGATTTTTTAAAAAAATAACTTTATAGGAATTCAAATTTTTCACCCATGTCAAGATCACTTTCAAGTATGGTGCCCTTCCAAAAAGAAGAGAAAAAAATACAGGAGCCATATTTAAATTTGTTTTTGCTTTTGTTACATCAAAGGTTTGAAAATTTGCATGTTAGATAGAACACATGCTTTTATTCCTTCATGAAACGAGATGATGACATTCAGTCTTTCAATTGATGCTAAAAATATTTTCTCTCTTGGCACTCCTGTTTTGTCAAATTTTTTGGATTGATAAAGACTCATAGAATTCATTTCTATTCCAAATAAATTTCTCAATAACCTGCAGTGAAAAAAAATTATCAATGGTTCTATGACCTTAACAAAACCACACTAGGATTTAATAGATGTCATCAATGAATTATTTGATTATTCTGTTGAGACTTTAAATCTGTTGTTTGCCAGCAATGTCTTGCAAAACATCCCATATTTTATCACATCCAAAATTTTACCTTTTGTTCTTGAACAGATGTTTTATGCAAGCAACTTTGTAAATCCAAATGATGAAATAACCTTCCATATGACTTTAAGAAACTCAAATATGCCTCTTAACAGAATGTTCAACATATTTTTCCAATTTCAGAAGTGCTAGCATCTTTTTCAGGCCTTTGTTTGAGGAAAATTGTTTGATAGAATCCTGGATTTTATATTGGCATGACTCAAAGAGACAACTGGGAAATTTCTGATCGCTGATGAATTGAACAATGACATTGTCATCAATGGCAGATTATATTTAAGAAGACATTCAAAGTGTTCTTTTTATCGTGTTTTTTTAATTTTTGTCTGTGTGGAGTGTGTTGATCAGATGACATAAAGAGTTAGAATTTAATTTTCTAGTGGGCTTTACATTGTTTTATAAGTACTTCATAGAAATTAGTTAAATTTGTTTCTGTCAGCAGACCAAAAAAAAGTTTCTTTCATTTCTCTAAGAAATTTTGCACTGCCCGCTTACATCTGGTTATATTGTGCTTTTTTGATGGACAATTTTTATTGTTGAAGAATAGTTTGAAGTTAAATAATGCATCTTTTTGCATGAGATGTTGAACATTAGTATCATTTACATTGAGCCAAGTCCTGATGCTTCCTTATGGGAATCAGTTAGAACTAAAAATGAGTTTGTAAATGACATCTCAGAGATTTTCAGGAGGATTCACTGTCTTCTGAGATTGAACTCTATTAATGTCCATGCCTTTCCAATCCACTGTGTGTCAGAGAGTTCTTTCTTCTTAATATCAAATTCACTGGTTTTGTGTTGAAAATTTGTTTAGGAACCGTATGCTAATGCTAAGAGATTTTGTTGCATAAAGACAGGAAAGTTTTGCTTTGCTGCATAGTAGAGCATGGTCTGAAAGATAATCATGGATATTGGAAAAAAAAAAAAAAAAAAAAATTAAATGGATTTATGTCAATATTCTTTTGAAGTAAATGCCAAAAACTAAATGCATAAAACCATGTGAATTTTCTACAAAAAAAATATTTTTTTTTTTGTCCATATTTTTTGAAATTTTCAATTTTCCTATGCCTACACATTATAGGTTTCTTTTGTTAATCTTTGATTTAAAAAATTATTTTTAGGTTCATTGGAGGTGATAAATTTGAAATTTTTTCTCCATAAGAAAAAATACTTGTTATTTTATTTTTATGGCAAATTTTTTTTAGTATTTCCCATTTTAATATGGGGTAATATCTTGCATTTACCTTATATTCCATATATAATTTAACAGGCTAGTGCTATGTTTTTATTTTTCATGCTTAAAGAGACTTAAAAAGATTTTAGTAAAAATTTTTTGAAATTATATTATAATTGGATCCTAATATTTGCTTTAATATTTTTATTACTATTATTAGGTTTATTTCTTTTTATTTTTTTTTTAAACCCATTTTTTTCTTGTTGGCACCTGCCCTTAAGGTATCCTTATTTGTACAGTTACATTTAGAAAGTAAGTGTGGTTTGTCTTAAAAAAAAAAAAAATAATATTTAAAATTAAGAAGCATTTGTTCATTGAAGATCTATATACTTAATTTAACATAATTTCTGTTAGAGTTTTTTGTACAATAGGTTTGTTGGGGGGACAATTCTTTTTCAGTAATTTAAAAAATATTTTTCCTGTTTTAGTTATAATGGCAGTTTAGTATACTGGAGGTTAAATTCATAATATTTTCCTGGCCCTATTTTTTCCAAACAATTACCTTGCATGTTTTATAGAATTATGAGTATATATCAATTTTCTTTTGTGTCCAAAGTTTTCCAAAAAAGCCTTTCATATTCACTTATTTATTTTGATTAAAATTTAGCAGATGAATTAGTAGACAATCTTAAATAATTCTGTTATGTTATGTTTTAAAAAATGCCTGGGATGGTTCGAACCTACATCAATTAACATGGCTGTTGGTTGTTTTTTCAAAAAAACAGAAATTTAGGTTAAATAATTCGAAATTTAATGTTTGGTAGTTTTAACTTTTTAAATTAGTTTATATTTCTAATTTTTTATTTAAAAAGTTTTGAACATCCAGTGTAATTTTTTTACGGATTTTGTCAAATTTTTACTGGGGATTTAATTCTATTCTGTAATTAGACCATTGTCTCTGGTTAATGTGGTGTGGCAGACATGAGACAGAACCTGGGATGAGCACAACTGGTCGCGACTTGCCTTGTCCCCGCCAAAAAAGAGCCCGTTTTGCTTAGCATGTAAAGCTACTGCAGTTGAAATGAGGGAGAAAAAAAAAAAATAAAAATCTGCCAAGAATCCATCCTCAGCCAGATAACGTAAAAGAATGAGGGGGGACTGGCATTGCATTTTTATGCAATAAAGATGCAATGCATTATGGGACATGGACGCAATGAATTATGGGATCACATGAAGAAGCAAGGAAGATTATGGGTATATGAACAAATATAAAAGCAATGACTTTTTTCCAGTGCGGGAGTTCTTCTTTGAGGGACGTTCACGGTTG
The DNA here is from genome assembly GCA_903632075.3 of Acanthosepion pharaonis. Taxonomy (NCBI): domain Eukaryota; kingdom Metazoa; phylum Mollusca; class Cephalopoda; order Sepiida; family Sepiidae; genus Acanthosepion; species Acanthosepion pharaonis. The sequence goes on along the minus strand of CAHIKZ030003306.1, from coordinate 54,710 downwards.
ACAGCAAGAACAGTCTGTTAGTGTGATTTTTGAGACAGAACTCAAGAAGGAACGACTCAGGTTGAAATACCAGCTGGGAGAGCTTGAATTTACTCGCTGGTTGCTGTTTTCTTTATTCACCACAAGACATAAACTTATTCGAATTATTTAATAGGAGGCACCCTACAAATTTGCATATTTCAGCTCCATTATATGCCCCATAGGGTTATTAAAATTGCTGCTGTCTCCTTTTTTTCACTTCATTATGATATAATAATGACTTGCAGCAGTGCCTAATGATGTCAATTTTATCATTAGATATTGAAATATACTCCTTAGCCTTAGCTTCATTAATAGTTTTTCTGTAATGGATGGGTAGAATTCTTTTATGTCATATTTTACAAATGAACATTTGTGGTTTTTTGTCATAATTATTAAACCATTCTATGCAGTCTGCGCTATTGGTTAATGTTTAAAACTACTCTTAGTGTTTCACATATATCTTGTAATATTATTTTGCTGATTGTCCCCATTTGCATTTTAGTTGGGTTGATTAGCCGACATTCAGAGTTATTATAGAAATCATTTTTGCAATCTTTTAATGTTATGAATATAATATTAATTTTCTCTATTTTTCTCTATTTTATTATCTAGTTTACTAGCTAGTATACTTAGTATTATTTTGTGTCATTTAGCCAGATTACCCTGAAGATCCATTTAGGTGAAACCTAGGTAGGTTGTTTCTGGCTCTTTAGGATTTATTTTATATATATATATATATATATATATATATATATATATAAGTGAAAAATTTGGTAATCTGTATGGATGATCTCGAGGAGGATGAAATCCAGAGAGCTCAATGTTAAATCAGAGCAATAAATTCAATGAAAACAGACAACTTTAAGGGTCCATTGATTATAATTTATTTCCCCAGGGAATTTCTTTTCATATCAGACCACACTTTCAATGGTGAAAAAATAAATTTAAATTTACATATAATTTTTATACCCTTTTGAAGGGTAGTTTTAAGTTGATGTAAGGTGATATAGAGAATTGGGAGAGAGAGTGTGACAGACATGGTCGAAATTAGAGAGGGAAGGGAGAGATAGGAATCATTTTAAATTTAAAATCATTCCTATCTCTCTCTTCCTTATATATATTGCATCTAGCATGAAACAGCCTGTCGCCTCTAAGTGTTGACTTCAATGTTCACTTATATTTACATACACTCTATCTCTGATATTGAGCACTTTATCCCATAAATATAGCACATCTTAAAACTATATTTCTTCATATATATAGAAATATATATATGCACATATAAACATACATATATATATATCGCACACACACACACACATATATGTGCCCGGATATATATATATATATACATAATGAATATATATATATATATATATATATATATATATACAAACACATATATATATATATATACATATATATATATATATATATATATATACACACACACACAAAGATTGACCCATTTATACCAATGACTGCTGTCTTATTTATCAACATTTACATTCAATGTAGATCATTGTATCGTCTCAAATGACTTTGAAGATGGCTCTTCATGTACCAGCAGCTTTCATTGTAAGTCCTATAGCATAGATGACAGATGTGCTCCAGATAACTCTTCACAGATTGGTTAAAAGATGTTGCTGTGGTAGGTCATCCTTGTGTACCACCATATGCCTCTCCAAACCAGATGTCAATTCACATAGTTCCCTGCAGATCACACATCTAGTATCACCAGGTCGTGGAGGTAACACAGAGTGAGGTCATCTCTCATGTAATTTCAGATGATTAATATACCCAGCTTTTAACAATATGATACAACCACATGGCTTGCATTGCCAGCTTGCAATGCTGTCATCCTAGCTCCTGTTAATACATTTCCTCAAATCCCTTTTCACTGCTGCATATGCTAAATTCTTTTCCTCTTCTGATTTATATCCTTCTACAACAGCCCTACGCCACTCATTGTGATCACTAGCAAGGTTTTCCCAGTCATCCACCCCCCACTCTAAGCTCTTTCAAGTTATTCCTCACAGTTCTTAAATCTCTTTTTTGGCTTATTCTGAGGGCATATATGCATATATATATACTGACATATACATGTATACATACATATATACACACACACACACACATATATATATATATATATATATACACATACACATAGACGTACATATATAACTGATAAATTCCTACAACATAAAAATTCTCAAATTGCCATATTAGTAAGAAAATGCACTCTCTTAAATTTTCAAAAAAATTCAACCTTAGCGTTATATATATATGAAAGAGGATTTCAAAAACATTTGTATCCATTATCAATAACACATTTAAAAAAAAATTTTGATTTTATATATATTTTTATTTTTTTTTCTGGGATGCTACCTGAATTTTACCAAAAACAAAATAAAATTCCATGCCTGAAGATGAATGAATGTACAGTTGAAAGTACTTTTATTAAAGAAAAAATTACAGGAAAAAGTTTAAAAAAAAAGGATCATAATATTTTATATGAAAATATTTGTATTAATGCATTTTTAAAATTTTGTTAGCGAAAGGATTTCTTACATTTTATAAAGCATTAATTTTTTACTAATCTATTATATCTTTCATTTTTATATCACTACTGAGTGACCATATCCAAAGAAACAGTGTTGAAAAAGACTTTCAGATGTTGATTAAATTAAATTTTATCAACATCTATGCCATTGTAAGAGAAGAAGATTGAACAAAAATATGTTAAATCCATTTACTTGACTAGTTTTAGGAAATAAATGTGAAATCTAGCGAATACACGTAAAATAGATCTTATAAAATGTAATAAATAAAGTAAGTTTTAATCTCGGTTTTAAAATGTGTATATTTTCAAAGCTGCAAGTCATTTTTTTAAAACCCAAAGTAAAAATTAAGGGTTTACATTTTCACTGAAACTATTCTATCAACATATTAGTTACATTCGGAAAGAGGTTAAGTCAAGGTAGGGTTGGGGTGCCTATTTTCAAGTGAATGATGACATTTATTTGACACATATCGTCTGGTCTATTTTAACGACAGAGAGCTATTGGCATTTTTGTTACGCCGTGAAATTCATATTTGTATACCTAAAGGTTTTTTTCTAAAAGGCTTGTTTGCATATACATACGTCATATTAAACTACAATTTGTTTTTTGATGACTTCATAAAAGTTTTTTTTTTCTGATGATTGGGTTAAGTTTTTAAACCTATTGCTCTAATTTATTTTTTTATAGACTAAAAATTTAAAAAATTTTTAATTATTTAATGCAAAAAATTTGTTGATGTCAGCAAAAAACCGTTAACTCATGTCTATGATTTAATAAATTTTCATTTTTTAGAAACTTAATAATGTGTAGTTTTTCATGTAGGCATAAAGGGCATGGGTCATCCCAGGTTTTTACAAGTTCTTCTTTTTTTTATTATTTTCCATTTTACTTTTTGTGTTTTATTTTTTTCTTTTAAATGCCAAAAATATTTAGATAGGGATGTCTGATTTCTATTTCTAATATTATTGAAGGGAGCTTTTATGTTGTTTTTCCATCTAATTTTAAATTCATTCTTCATTGATCCTATATATATCCTATCAGTTTTAGGATGTTTCAATGGATGAGATTGTGCATTGATATACCACAGATTTTATGCAGCATTTATTTTTCAACGGGTAGTTTTCAGGGTCTCTACAATAACAAAATTTTGCATTATTTTTGTGTAATTTTAGTGTGGGGTTTTTAGTAATAATATTTTGGCATGCATATGTTATGCAGGAGTTTGTTATTTTTTTATGATTCTTTCTAGATTTTCAGTGCAACTGTAGTTTAATTTTAAGGTGTTTTTACTAAAGATCTTGCTAAATTTGCTATTAGTAGGAAAGTATTTTTTCAATTAAAGCTAGGAATTTTTGTCCTAGCTTAATACTAACCATTTGGTTGAACGGAGGGGTATACCAAATGATTTTTCTTTTCCTGTTTTTCTTCTGGTTAGTATTATTGTTTCTATAATTGACGTTGTTTCTATAATTGATGTTAGCATTTTAGTATCCCCTATTTTTTAGAGCTGTGTTGTAAAAATTACTGTGTTGGAATATTTCTTCATTTGCGGAGTTCATGCTGATTCTTTTCTCTATTGATGAGGGTATATGCTTTTTATAGATGGAGGTGGTTTGACCTAGGGTGTACATACAAGGGTTAGTGTTATTAGGTTTTCTATAAGATAGGTATATGTTGTTCATTAAGTCCAAATAAGTATGTCAAGGAAGTTTACCCTTTTCAATTTTGTGTTAACTGTAGTTTTTAAATTTAGTTTTTTATATTATATTCTATTTTATATATTATAAAATTTCTAATTTATATTTATTAATTCAAATGTATTTATATATCTATATTATGTTGTATAGTATAAATATATAAATAGAGTCTAAAAGATCCCATGGTCATGTCAAAATGGTCTTCCACGTTTTTTTAATCCATTGCATTTCCCCATTATGAATGAGGACAAATTTTTTTTGCATTAAGAATCATGTTCATTTCTTCTTCTGTTAAGTCTGAATATACATATATTAGCAAACTCAAGGGCAAATGGAGAATAGATCTCTTGATATTGATTTGTAATATTCAAAATATCAAAATGTATTAGGGTGCAATCAATTTTTATTGTTGAGACTGGTAAAACCAATTTTATATTTCTTTGGTGTTAATCCATAGTGGTTTTTTATTTTAAATAAAATTTTCTATGATTCTTTTGCTTATCTTTCCGATGTCAGGTTTTGTTGGGTTTATTATTCTAGTAGTAGGGTTTTCTAATCTGGTTTGTGGTCCTTAAGAGTGATTAGCATTCCTTTTCAACAAGTTTGACTACTCTATATATATCTTTAATTTTATCAATAATAATTTTACTGGTTCTGTTAAATGTATTACAATATATATATATATATATATATATATATATATATTTACAAATATATAAAAGAAATATAAATATGAATAAATATGTAAATAAAAAAAATAAATGCATAAATATTAGCAATTTATTTTTTTTAAATAAATATGCATATAAAAATATAAAAAAAAAATATAAAACTCAAAATTTTTATTTAATGTAAAAAAATTTTTTAACTTTGTATAATATTTAAATTTTCATTGAAATCAGTTTTATTCAAATGGAATCTTTATTACAAATAAATATATATCCTATTTATATATATATATATTTATATATATTGTTCTTTATATATATATATATATATTATATATATTAAAATATATTTAATATATATATATATATATATATATATATATATTATAATATATATATATATATATATATATATATATATATATATATATATATATATATATATATATATATATATATATATATATATATATATATATACATATATATATATATTTCACAATTTATATATATATATATATATATATTTATATATATATAATAAAATATATATATATATTAAATATATATATATTACAATATATATATTAATAAAAAACACTTTTAGACCTATGAATAGGATATCAGAAATTTGTGAAATTGACTTTTTTTTTGATATGATATAATGAATTTTTTCTTCAAAAGAGAGCATTTTGCATGTAGAATTTGTTTATATTATTTAAAAAAAAATAAAGCCCTAATGATAAATGAAATTTTACTTATTGTTGAAAAGCTCCATAAAGTTTTTTAATGCAATGTAAATTAAAAGTTTATGCAAATTATTAACATTTCAACCTTAACTTTTGTCCAGTAGCTTATTTCCTTTGTTCCATTTAATCTTTATTTAAAAAAAAAATTATTATAAAAATTTTTGTAACTTTGTATAATATTTATTTGAACACCTGAATCTTTATTATGTAAAAATTTCATTGCTGATCATGCATTACTTTTTTTTAAGTAATAACATATTTATGTCTTTTTTTTTTCTAATTTTCTTATATTATATTTCATATGTATATATATATATATATATACATATATATATATATATATATATATATATTTATATGTATATATATATATATATATATATATATATAAAATATATATATATATATATATATATAAATATATATATATATTTATATATATATATATATAGATATATATATATATATATATATATATATATATATATATATATATATATATATATATATATATATATATATATATATATATATATTATATCATATATATATATATATATATATATACACACATTTTATATATATATATATATATATATATATATATATATATATATATATATATATATATATATATATATATATATATATATATATATATATATATATATATATATATATTTCATTAAATAATATAGACAAGTGTTGTCTATTTATTTTATGTAAAATTTTTTTGTAACATCTGATAAGTTTGATAACATTATCATTAAACGAAGAAAAAAATTCACAATATTGATCCATATTTTTTTTTTAATATAATCTAAGCTTTCGGCTTACTTAAGCCATTATCAAAGATGTAAATCACAAACATATTAAAAACATATACAGACACGACAGTGATGATAGTCTGTCATTGTTTACATAGTTGATCACTAAGCAACGATAAACACATGCATATAAGACGCTAGAAGCGAAAATCGCACAGCATCTCATGACGTCACACATGACTACATTTTTAGAGTGAATTGTAGAATGAAATAAGGAAAGCCGTTGGTATAAACCAATGGCTTCTGTTACCAATTATATTATAGACATTTAAGAATATTTGTAGAGATGCCATAATTGATTTTGTTTAGGTTGGGTTTTAACTGTTTGATGTATAATGCTTCAAGTATTTTTAGTTTTTGTCTATTGTTTTCATGTCGAAAATATAGTTGTGTTTTTCAACAAGTATTTTACGGAATTGTGTGTGCGGGCAGGCATGTTGTTTTAAATGCCTAAAAATGTTAGAGTTTTCATTAAAATGTAGTGTCAAGCATCGTGAAAGCAGTTTGTTGTGACCAACATAAATATTATTTAATTCGTTGGAGATACACTCTCCCAAAGGGCACTTGAATTTATAAACTATGTTGGTTTTTTTTTAAATCACTAACTTTTATAGAAGAATCATTGAAAAAATTAAGTTGGATATACTAGATTTAGTGTAGTATATGATTAATTTAATTTTTTTATAGGATCTGTAGTTGATATATATTAGAATTTACTAAATTTTTTTAGTATGTTTTCATCTTTTTATAATTAGTATGCATTTGATTACATATATTAATTAATATATTTGAGATCATAAGCAGTATTATGTACAATTTGACAGGTTATTGAGATTTCTAAGAAATATATCTTATTTGTTCATCAACTATATAGTTTGAGAAAGCTATTATTAATAAGTGTCTGTTTTATATTCTTTAATTCACTGTAAAAAATCTGTTTTGTGGATGAATTAGTTTCTGCACAATTTATTTGATTCTTTATAATTGCTATTTTGTAAATAATATGGGCATTCGCTTTTGTAAAAAGTGTACATGAATTTATGCTTGTAGGTTTTTTTTTAATGCAAAATAGTAAATTTTATTAATATTTGTGTTTATCAAATGTCAATTTTAGGGATTTTATTATTTAAAATGTTTAAAAATTAATATTATTTAATTATTTTAAAAAATTATTTTGGAAATTATGGATTTATTTGATTTAAATATATATATATATAAATATATATAAAACATATTTATATATATTTATATATATAAATATATATATATATATTTTAATATATATATATAAAATATTTTATTGTTTATATATATCTATATATAATATATATATATATTTATATATAAATATTTATATATATATATTTATATTTATATTAAAATATAATATTTATATATATATATATATATATATATTTTATATATATATATATATATAATATTAAAATAACAATAGATACTTTTAGGTTCCATGTAATAAATTATTTCACACATATTTATCTTTTAAAGGGCTTTTTGGATCATCAGACATTAAAATCCAAAAAAATGAAAAATGAAAAGAAATATACATTTTTATTTATATTTATAAAAATTTTATAAAAAAAAATAACATTTAATGGGGGAATTAGAGAGGTGAGTGAAAAGATGTAATTTTCAAAAAATTTTATTCTTTTAACCCCACTTTTGGTATGGGCTAATATATTTCAATTTAACTTATATTATCTCTAGATATGGATGGGTAGGGGTGAAAAGAAAACCGACATAAAAAAAATAAGAAAATATTTAAAAAAAGAAAAGGTTTTAAAAGAATTTTTGGACATTGTTATTTATATTACTTTAAAAAACCATATATTTATTTAAAGTTTGATATAAATCTAAATGTCTAAGAAATCTACAAATATATTTAATTTGATGATTGTTTATCAAATTGGGTATTTTCCATGAAATATCGATTGGAAATAATTCATAATATATATATACATAACATTGAAAGAATAATTCATTTTACATCTATAATCTTTTATTTTATATAAATATTTTCTAAATGTTGATTATTAATTGACATCTATTCGTTTATATTTTACATATAAATTAAACTCGTACTGTTTTTATGATACCTACATAATTATCAAATGCATATTATTCAATTTTAAATAATTTTATCATCAATAAAATTATTAAAATGCTGTTTATATTTCAATTTGAATTAAATTATCAATTTAAATAATGGATATAATAATATTTATATATCATTGATATAGTTTTTTTCACTATAAATTCTTAGATGAGTTATTTCATATTATTTTAAAATTTATATTTATATATTTAAAATTTGGTATAAAGCTATATATTTTGATAGATATATAAAAAAACTGGCCTGATTTGATTGCATTTATTGAAACAGACTGTTGCCTCTAAGAGTTGATTCTATTTCACTTTTATATTTACACATGCCCTATCTCTGATATTGATTCACTTTATCCCATAAATATATATATATGCTAATATATATATTCTTCATATATAAAAATATATATATAGATATATTTATAGATATAGATAGATAGATAATATATTTATAAATAAATAAAAGACAATAGGAAATTTTAATTAAATATTTATATATTTTATATTTATAAATATATATATATTGTATTTTGATTTATAAATATTGTCTTCTTCTACAGCTTAACTCTGAATTTTTTCATTTTTTATATATATATATATATATATATATATATATATATATATATATATATATATATATATATATATATATTAAATATATTTTATATTTATGGGATAAAGTGCTCAATATCAGAGATATGTAATTATAAATATAAAAAATTCACATTGAAATATAACAATTAAATTAAAACAGCATCTGTTTAATACTAGATTTATCAATCAAAATGTATTTATATATATATATATATATATATATATATATATATATATATATATATATTATTAATTAATTGATTTAAAATATGGTTTTTCCGCTACACACAGTTCTAACCATGTTTAAAAAATGGAAGCTAAAAAAAATTTCTTTAATTTTGTAATTAAATTAAAGACATTAGTTCCATTTCATCCTCAAGCGAATTTTGGAGTAACTTTTAAAATTACTGGGTTTTAAAGAAAAGACACAGCTAAAATCATAATTCATGTTTCCAAGGTTACAGATGGATCCATTTTATTGGACAAGGGTGTCTAGGTTTTCATTATGTCTATGTTTTAATGTATCTGTTTTTAAAGGGGTACGGATTTTTTTCAATGGGAAACTGATGTATTTTTCAATGAAATTTTTTTTTACATCCGTTAACGGCAAAAAAAATTTGTCTGGATTTTATTTGTAAAAAAAGATTTTTTGTTCAAATTAAATTCTTTTTTTTATTTTTTCCTTTGAAATATTCTATTTTTAATTTTTTTGGGGGGTATTTTTTTTATGAACACTTTTTTTTAAGAATCGATTATGTAATTTATTTTACTTTTAATTTTTAATATACTATATTTCTTTTTAAGGACAATTTTTTTTTTTTTTTTAAATCCCTTAAGTTTGTGAATTAATCACATCAAAATAGTATAATTTACTGATTTTTTAAACTTTTATTTTTTATATATTAAATAATAGTAATATTTTTTTTTTTGTAAGTACGGCAAAAAAATTAATTTCTTTTCTATGTTTTAGTTTAAATTTTTATTTATTTATTTAATTACAATTTTAAAAAAGTTTAGGTTAGAATTCATTTTAATTAACTACAATTTTAATTACAACTTTAAAATATTTTCATTGTTAGTTTTTATAGACTATATTTCATTTATAATAGAAGTAAACATTTTAAATTACTTATAGTAAGTAAAATTATTTTTTCCATATCAAAAGTATATGTATATTACGATTTTTTTTAAATTTTATATTTAAATATTATTTAAGTAAAATTTTTGGCACTTACTGCAAAAAATAGCTAATTCATTTCTCTGATTTAGTAAACTTTATTTATTTTTATTTATTTATTTTTAAATATATAAACTATATAAAAGTTTCATATGTATGTACAAAGGACATGGGTCATTCAATGGCCTACATCCTCTAGCTTTTCGTTATAATTTCATTTTTCAGTAGGTGTTTTATTGGATTCATTTAATTGTCGGTATTACTTTTTTTTTAGAGGTGTTTAGGTTAGAATACATTTTATTTAACTACAATTTTTAAAAGATGTTTAGGTTAAATTCGTTTTAACTACAATTTTAAATACAACTTTAAAATATTTTTACTGTTATTTTAATAGACTATTTTTTTTTTTTTTTTTTATAAAAAAAATGTAATAGAATTACTTACAGTATATAAAATTATTTTTTCATGTTAAATATAAGTATGTATATTACCTAATTGCCCCCTTTTTTAAATTTATTTTTATTTTTAAATTTTAAATATTTTAAGGAAAATTTTTGACAATGATGGCATAAAATAGCTATTTCATTTCTCTGATTCAGTAAATTTTTATTTTTTATAAACTTAGTAATATATAGTTTCTCATGTATGCACAAAGGACATGGGTCATTTAATGACCTACATATTCTAGCTTTTCTTATTAACTTCCATTTTACTGTAGGTGTTTTATTTGATTCTTTTAGGTGCCAGAAGTATTTTGATAGAGATGTCTGATTTTTATATTTATTTATCCTAAATGAACTTTGATGTTGGTTGAATCTTTTTTTGAACTCATGGCTAGTGCAACCTATATATATTTTTATGTTTTCAGGACTTTCAATCGAAGAGATATTGCATTGGTATACTAATGATTCAGTGCAACATTTATTTTGTAGAGGGCAATTATGAGGGTTTCTACAGTTACATAATTTTTGTTTATTTTCATCAGTTTTTTATTTTTATTTTCCATTGTCTAAATTTTTTTTGGTTTTGGTATAAGTGTTTATTTAAGATATTAGCATTATGGTTCTTAATAATTTTTTTATAAGTTTTCTGTACAGCTGTAACTCAATTTTAGTGTGTTTTTATTGAAAATAGTACTTAGTTTACTTTCACTAGGAAAATGCTTGACTATTAATGCAAGGAATTTTTGTCCTAATTTGTTCTTTACCATTTGGTTGTATGGGGGTGTATACCAAATTATTTTTCTACATCTGTTTTTTCTATGCTTTGCATTTTCATTTTTTATATAAGTTAGTTTTGGGTTTTTGTAGCCACTCTCTTTTAGAGCCTTATTATAGGAATTGATATGCTCATCGAAAATCTTGTCATTTTCTGAATTTGTACTAATTCGTTTACTGATAGATAACGGTATATGTTTAATTATAGATGGGGGGGTGATTTGATTTAGGGTATATATATATATATAGAGGATTGGTGTTGGGTTTTTTATAAGATATGTATGTATTTTTATTTAGATCTAATGTTATATCTAGGAAGTTCACTTTTTTAAGTTTAGTGCTAACCGTAATTTTTAAGCCCATGCTTTTAAATTCTTTATATAAAACCTTTCTAATTCTATCTATTTTAAGGTTAGTTGAGTTTCTAATAACCATAAGTCCATCGTCTCTGTACAAACCAATGTCATTTATATTCATATCACGGTGCGCTGTAAGGTTGTATAATATAAAAAGACCAATGAAATCAGATTAATGCTCTGTAAATTTACATTGAGCACTATTTTGTAAAAATAAAAATATCTATAAGAACACCGGATTATATGTCTTACTGTTCTTTCTTTTTTATATTATATATGCATATATATATAGATAAATATCTAGATACATATATATATATATATATATATATATATATATATATATATATATATATAAATTATATATGATGTGTGTGTGTGTGTGTATATATATATATATATATATATTTTATTAAGTTGATGTAGTTTATCATGGAAATAATTTTGAAGATTTTTTTAATGCAAAGGCAAAACTTTACTTTCATGTTTTGTTACAAATATCGTTGAATTTCCTCATGTCAGCACAAATTAATACTTCATTGATTTTATTTGAATGTTCAGGTTATGTTTTAGAAGATCAAGTTAACCTCAATATAAATGACTTTGAAGAATCATCACCAGAAACAACTGCTGATTCTTGTCCATATGTCTCCGTTCCTGATTGCTTAACTCTGCTCCCACTTTCGGGGAATTCTGTTATGTTATCATGGTCCCCATCTACAATTAAAAGGATTGATGAAAATATATCACACACACTTCTTGGTAAGAATATTTTTGTAAATTTAAATTCATATTAATGTTTTGTAATGGAATTTTCTGATGAGTATTCAATAATTTTATTTGCAGTTGTCAAATATAATTTATCAAAATACAACTAATCTACTGGTTAAAATGACAACAGTGTGAAACCCCAGGGCTAAGAATCCCAGTCAAAGTTACAAGTGGGATGATATCACCCTCTTAACTTCAAGGATGGTCTGGTGGATTTGGAAGGTCATCACCCTGGACAATGGCAACTCCAGGGAATATTATTGCTGGTTGGATGTCCTCATTTATCTTAATCCTAAAGAAGTTTTCTGCTGAAGGATTGAAACTGACATACTATTGCACAATTAGAGTTAAGAATGATTTCTTGACGTGGAGTAAGATAAAATGATAAAACAAAGCAATTAAAGGAGATTTTGCAGAAGACTGCAAATGCCATCTGTATATTTTTTCTTCCCAGTATTTGGTCAGGTTGGCCAGTGCAACAGATTTATATTAGTCTTAGTACTGATACTATGGGAGAAAAGAGGGAGAATCAGCTTGTCTTTTTGTGTTCACTCTAGTCTTGTCATGATATGTCATTGTAGAATCCATAATTACATTTTTCTTTTGCCAGCTTATCATACCAACTGGAGTCATTCTTCCTCGGAATCCAATAACCAACTATTTTACAACTTGGAATAGCTACTTCATAGCTAACTTGACAATATCATAAATCATCAAAAATAAATCATTAATCTCTTTTTATAAGGCTTTCTTTCTTCATGAGTGCCTCTCAAAGACATGTGGTCTTTTGGCCTAGTTTCTAAGTTTTTTACCTCAGAAAAAGATTTTTTTAAATCAGCATAATTAAGAAAACAGATAACCTTTTTCAAGGAAATTAATCACTTTAAGTCCTCTGGCTAGTACAGTTGGTTGATTTTAAACTTTTTTTTTTTCAAATCAATTTTGGACAAGGCAAGATACTTGAGTTTTAATGAGATAAGAACTGATTCTAAATTTTACATTCCCAGTTTTTACCCTCATTTGAGAAAACAAAAAATTCCATAAAAAAACCCTCATTTTCAAATTGTGATATTTCAACGATGAATCCAAATAAATTTTGTTATTTCCTTAAATAAAATGTATAATTATTTACATTAGGACTAATGTGCTCATCCTTCTGGGAATTTTGAACTGAACCCTTTATTTATTACAATGTTTAGGTATATCTCATCATTCTTTTTTTAGCATTGCTCAGTTATTGCAAGCTCTGTTTCCATTAAATCTAAGTCTGTACTACCCGACTCAATTACTATGCCACAAAGTTCATAAAATACTGTTTTAATCCATTAGGCTATTGTCCTGTGTTCTGATTCTAGAACTGAGAAACAATTCTCTTACTGTCTGCCTGTTACTGCCACCTTTTACTGTTATGCTGTCTTTCTTTGCATAGTACTTCTCTTTTTTTTTTTACTACTGCTGCTGAAGCCTTTGCTTTCAACCTCAGCTCTCCTGACACTATTTCTCTTTCTTTATTAATGGATCCCATAATCTTATTAATTTCTATCCAAACCTACTGAAAAGGCTGTTACAGCCTAGCATATATGCTAATTACTTCAGATATCTGATTCTCCAGTATAGCATTTACTTCATTCCACTGGCATTGGTGAGCACCTGCCATAGATTAAATAAAAGGTTCAATTTGGGAAGTTTACCTGGATTGACATATATGAGAAGATGGCTGGAGGGTACAATGGCCAAACCATAATAATAACAATGAAGATGAGGATATTAGTCCAAATGTAAATAATTATAAAAAAAAGTGTAATACATAAAAATAATTTCAATTAAATATTTAAATAATTATCAACATTTTCTGTGTAAGAGTCCTTAGAAACAAAAGGTTTTATATGATATGACTTTTGTAAGATTGTGTCTGGATTTAAGTTCATAAACCCTATGAGAATGTGTAAGGAGATCAGTAAATTTCACTTTAGTGCTATTTATCAATAACTGCTGAAGCTCATTACATGAAAATACTTCAGTGGTTGCTGGTTTACAAAAGCCAGTTTGAGATAGATTTATTAATTCTATCCAGCTTCAGAGTTGATAGCTGGGATTTTATTCAGCCTGTTATTGCTTGGCTTCCCACCTTTGAAGAAATAAAAATTTAAATTTCTATTTTAATTTAAATGTTTTTCTCAATTTATTTTTATTCTGTTATTTTTCTAATTAACGGAAATAAAAAGTAATCCTATGAATTCAAATAAATATTTTAATCTTATTTTGCATGTTTACTTGTTAATGAATAAAATTTTGTTTGAGAACTTCTTCCCTCACTTCTTATTCATTCAACTTCATCATAGAATACAGCATATTCTCACATAGCAGAGCAAAAGCATTATATTGGAGGTTCTTGAATTCAATACTTTGGATTTCTCCACTGTTACTTAATTCTTTGGAGCAAACTTAAAAGAACTTTTTTAAAATACTGATTCACTTTACATATTCCAGTTTCTAAGAGAAATTAAAATGATTTCAAAAATATAATTTTAAAAAATATAACTAAAGCAGTCTTACTATTAAAAAAAATCTTTGTTTAAATACAAGGTTTTATTTAGGAAAATGTTAAATTTCGGCATTAAATGACCCAATGGGTAAATGCTGTAAAACAAGACCAAACCAACCCAGATTAATTTTTTAGATTATATTGAATATATAAAGTTACTAGTTATGGAATTTGCTATCCTTCTTAATCTCAAACCAGCTAACTAGAGATCTTAAGTCCTACTTCTTAGAACATTTGGTAGAGAATGTTGATTTTTGTTCAAGATCATTCTTATCCCAACTATGAAAACCTATGGCATTAGCATAGCCACCCCCATCTCCTCAATCATCAGTACACTGGCCTTGGGAGGGAAAACAGGAATGGTGTTTTTTATTGATAGAAATATGTAAATGATCTGTGCTTGTATATATGCAGAGCATAGTCTAGGAAGACATTAGTATATGATTTTCTTTAATGCTAACTACAGATATAATTATTCATATTTAGAATTTTTGTAATTTGGATAATATTCATTATTAACAGATCTTATTAATTTCAATTGTATAATGAGGGTGGCCCTCCAGTTGTTGGAGCATTAACACCCTTCACCCAAAAGAGATTTGAAGTGACTCGTGAATCAAGTGATAAGTTTTGGGATGTAGAGCCAATACAACCAACTTCAAGCTTAGGATTTTGGAGGGAAAAATTGTCTGCAAAGTAAATTGTAAGATCAGTTGAATTTAGCAAAAAGTCATCACAGGTTAATGAAAGGTATCACGATCTGTGAATTCGTAGAAATAAAAAAAGCAAAGAACCTCTTGATATATCTTATGCTATAATATTGGTTTATTATAAATCTATTTTTATCAGTTTCTTTTCCTTTTTAAGTAAATACTTAATTGTTCTGCTAATGACAAAAAAGAAATAGCTTAAATAAATTTCCTTTAAGTCTAAAATCCAATTCTTTCACTGAAAATAAATTAAAATAAAAATACATAAACAGCTTTTAATGCCACATCTATCCAAATTGAACCACTTGATATAAACATTAAAGATGATGAGGATGTCACTCAAATGCATTTCCAACATAACTGATTCAACTGCTTAAAGGATTAATTACTGGGACTTACACTATCATTTATGTGTGTGTCCTTTTTTACTGCAATATCAACCTACAATCCCATACTGAAATTGCAAGCAAAAAATAGTGAGTCAGCTTCATATCACCCAACTAGCTTGGCTATTGTTATGTCTTCAATCAGATTAGACTTTCACAAAGATGGCAAGCAACCCTGTCTCTCACAACTACTTAAATTTTTCAGCAAATTAAGATGCACTTGATCTACACTTTCACTGCAAGAGCAGCACAAGTGAGTAATGATTGCAATATTTTTCAACCATTTTAGCCAACACTAGAATTTCCAGGTTTCATTTGAATAATGCTAAACCTACACATCATATCACAGTTATCCATGTACTGATATCATCCATTTTTACACAAAACTATTTAAATAAGACATTAGAACTGGATCATTTGAAGCTGACATTGTTTTTGTTGCCAAAGATATCTGGAACCAACTTGATTGATGGAGCCTACTGCATAAATTTCATTTCAAAATAAGATATTAGTTGAGATGAAAGACATTTTCAGTGAAGAACAATTCAGAAATTTTAAAAATTATGTTTAAGGCCCTCTTCTTGGTTGCATTCAGTACTGGTAGCAACCTCATGCAAAATGTTATTATTTTCTTTGCCAAATATTTAGTAATTACTTGACCACCCATAAACTCATTAGGTTTCTCTTAAAAGCAGCTCATGATACAAAATGATGAAGTAACAATATTATCAATTTTATTATTAATTACATATTTTAATTTGTATTTGAAAATGACAAAAGAAGGTTTATTCTTCCACTGGGCTTTCCAGTTAACACATTGCATGAAAATTTGGAGTAATAGGTGTGGTTTTTTAGTTCAACCTATATATGGAGAGAAAAGGGAGATCATCACCCACTGTAGGATGAGGTTGAAATAGTAGAACATCACTGGAAAATATGAAAACTTAAGGAATCATCACATATACTAGGCCACAAAAATCTCCTAAGCCAGCCAAGCATAGACATGAATACAATATGGGAACCAGTAATAGGGAGTGCTAGAGAAAAATAATAAGAAGAAATTGTAATATGAGCTCTGGTAAAAAAAAAATGTTTACTGAAAAAATTAATACACATGACCCAGTGGATAAAAATGTTGAAGTAATCCAGTGACTTAACCCAAAAGAATTATGAGCAAAAACTTGGAGAGGTGAGTTAAAGGGAAATAACTGATACTGAGATATCTGGAAGAGGCGTGGCACATGGAACTAGAACAATCTATCTCGGTGGATGAAATAAAGGATTCAGTTTTAAATTCCAGTCACCTAAAGAAGGCTGGTGCATAGAACGGATGAAACATCATGAATATAGCAACAAAGATGAGGACAACAGTCCAAACAATGTAAATTTCTTTTTAAATTATTTAGAAAATGTCATTGCTGTCAAGAAAAAAATGAAAATGTCACCAACACAAACTTAATGAGAATTTTTTTCTTTTTCACAATTCAGTTGAGCAATCATTAAATTTATTATTTTATTAAATCAACATTTTTTTTAATAGCTACTTTTACTTTAAATAAGATTATATCAATTACAGTTTTCAAATTTTAATTTAGATAAATAACGAACATTATATTTGATAAAATGACTAATATCCTACTAATCCTGAATAAAATTGATTAACTCTGTCATATTAAAAATAACCATATAAGTACTTTTGATCACTATCTTCTATTATTTTATTTTTCTTCTTTTTTAAGGCTACAAGATATATATAAATGATCATCCTATGGCCTTTGTCTCAGCAAATAAAAACCAGTTGATTATATCAAATCTCAACATCCATTTAACATATATGTAAGTATTAAACTTTGATTATTTATCTATAAGTAATCAAATAACATCTGTGTTATGAAATGTGATTTCTTTCATATTTTCTCAGTCCATTAGTCGTTGTTAATCTTATGTATCATATTCTGTCCCTCCCCTTAATGGGCACTTATATAGTTTATATGCTTTAGCTATGCTAATTACGCAGTCATTTATATGTAAGTACAATCTGGAGATTAGATTAATAATAATCAGAAGTTGATAAGTATAATAATGATTCCAAAAAACAGACTACAAAGAAGAAATTAAATCTTGAAAAATATCTCATTTGAGATGGTATTTTTATGCAATATCAAATTTTATAGATGCTATGACTTGAAGCAATATTATAAATTAATTTTGCGAAATCTTTTTATGAAGTTTATTCATATATTCTATCATTTCTATATTTTGATTTATTTTTTCTGAAAACTGAGGAGCTTATCATTATTTACATTCAGACTAACATCCTCATGTTTCTTGTTATCATAATCATTTGGCTGTTGTGTCCACAAAAAGCCTTCTTAAGGTGTCTCTTGATCTAAACTTCAGGGAATTTCAAACTGTTCCTTTATTTAATCTATGTAAGTAAATTGTTTTTGTCCACTGTCCATATGTAAGGATATCTTCTTCTTTTAGAATCTCTCTCAGTTATTACTCACCCTGTTTCCACTGAGTTTAGGTCTGTACTACCTGGCTTAGAGATTGAACTCACAATTATTATGTCACCAAGAGAAGTGGTGGTAAATGTGATCAAGAATGACAGTAACTGGCTTCTGTTCTCTCCAAACTTTACAGTAAATGCCTCAGTGTTTCTTGTTTTCCAGTTTGTTAGAAATCCTCCTCTGTAGTTTGTCTTTAAGAACTCTGGTGAAAATTCTGACCCCTCAAATTATCACCTATGAGTCTCTTACCTCTTTTCAGTACTAGAGGCTCTAATCAATGCTGAATTGGTTAAGTACTTCACTTTACACAGCCTTCTTTCAGATAGATAATATGGCTTCTATTTTTCTAGGTCTACAGCTGATGTGAACAGCTATCACTGAATTTGTCTATCAAGCTTTAGATAAGAATGCCAAAGCGTGGGCTCTAGATATCTCTAAAGTGTTTGACAGAATTTGGCATGCTGGCCTTCTCCACAAGCTCATGGGCTATGGTGTGTCTGGATGAATATTTGGCTTAATCCAGTCATTCCTAACAAATTATGTAATGAAGGTCATTTCACATTAATATGGGGATTACTTGTGCTACTGGATTGGCAACTAGGTCTCATCATTTTACTGCTGAATTCACTAAATGCAATCAATTGTATGTTCTATTCTAATTTCTTTTCTCACACTTTTCATCTGTGGAACTCCCTTCTGATTTCTTGCTACCTGCTGACTACAATCTTCAAAAATTTAAATGCAATACTAATCGCCATCTTCTGTTTTCCTGAATCCTGTTCTTTTATTGTCCTTTCTCCTCACAAATCTTCTCATTTTCTTTCACTCCCAGTAACCCTCATGCATCCAAGTGACATTATCACCTTGCTTGGGGTGAAATGATTAAAGAAAAAAGCAGGAAATGTCAGTAGTATGCAGGAAGAAGAAAATTAAATTTAGATTCAATAGCCAAGTGGATTAAAGTATTGGTTCATGAATTTGGTGACATTCAATTCCTGAGCCATGTAGTACAGACTCAGTGTAAACATGGAGAGCAATAATTGAGTAGTGCTAAATAAGAACAAGATGAATCCTTAGACATGGACAGCAGAATGAGAACACTTTACCACCATAGATTAAATAAAGGTTCAGCTCAAAATTCCCTGAAGGTTATCTGGATTGACATACACCTGAAGAATGCTGACAGGAAGAAAAGATAAATATAGTAATAATAACAACAAAGATGAAGATATTTGTCCAAATGTAAAAAAATGTAAATTTTGATTTTTGTTAACCAAGTTAGTAACAACAATTTACTTTCATAATTTTAATCCTTTACACTTCCACTTTTCAGGATTTATGTGACCACAATATCAACATTACAAGAATCCAACAAGTCACAGAAATTGGTTGCAAACTACTGCTTGAAAAATGCAGCCAAAGATAGAAATATTCTTCATTCTGATGCTTGCAAAAGTAAATCAATTTCAGAAGTAAATGAAACCCAGAATATTCATTCAAATCATTCACAAGTTGTCTCAAAGCAGAAAATTATCAAAAGTGACATTTATTCCAATCCAACTGATTACTGCAAATTTTCTTTAGCTGAACATAAAAAGCCAATAATTGCTGAGGTTGTAGAACAAAGAATTTTTGAGTGTTCCAGGAACATAAGCAAAGATAATGCCTTTTTAATTCATCAACAAAAGTATAAATACTTGAAGGCAAAATCAACAAGTTTAGAAAATATGGTAACCAGCCAAGTAAACTGGTCTATATCTGCAAAAAACAAGCAAGCTGTATGTTTTTTTTCTGATGATGAGGATTCAATTACAGAATCTAACAAGACTGGAAAAAAGAAAAATTGCAAGCTCATAACTTTACTTGAAAAACTTAGCTCTTTTTCAACATTACAAAACAAATCAGAAAGTATGTCCAAATACAAGCAGTTACAAAATTTGAGTTAGGATGTTGGTAAATTTTCACAAATATCTGAAATTCTTGGAATTGTGGATGATGAATATTTGCCAAATGAAAACTTATCTACCACTGAAGAACATATTAAAAGACTTTATTCTAGAAGCTTTGAAAACCATAAAGGAAATAATTTAATATATCAAATCATATGCAATGGCAAACTTATAAGGTGGATAATGAAAATATTTACTTAATATTTAATTTCATCTTTCTGTTAATTTGTTTTTTTTTATGAAGAAGTTTCTTTCACTTCTTGTTTTTTTTATATAAAAAAAATCATGACTCTAAACAAACATGACAAATATTTGCTTACATATCTGAAGCATTGTGAGGCATATATGGAATTGACATCTAACAAATCTTCCTTAATTTTGTAAATTTATTATAAAATTTTCATACAGCAAAGAAAGATAGATGCTTTTGTGTGCTTGATCATCTAAACAAAAATGACAAATTATTCCATATAAAACTTATTTGAACAAGTTAAAAATTGAACTGCAAATTAAAAGATAATGCCGATTATTCCTCAAAAACAAAACTGAGGATTTATAGAAAGTATTATATTGGAACAAAAGTTTGTAGTGTTTTACACTAAGTGGAATTTGAAAGCGTGATTTTATTTCACATGGCGGAAACTTATGACATACACTATAGGCCAAAAGTTTTCAACCACCCTCTAGATTTAATGATTTGTAAGTCTCATACATTCTTAGATTTAATTAATCCCTACTAAGCTAGGATGCTAAAACTATTTAATCCATCTACCAGTCTTAAGATTGCCACTAGCCAGCAAGGTAGATTAGGCAAAAAGAACTAAAACTTTATGCAGTAAATGTTATTGAATATATGACAATTTTGGTATTATTATTATTATGATTGAATATGTGATAAAACCCTTCAGGAATAGAAAGTCCTTCTAGCCCGAAATGAACAAGCAAATTAGTTTTGAAAAATGCATACAACCTTCATTTTTCAGGCAATTCTTCAAAATTGAGAGAGTGGCTCCAAACCTCTGGTCTATAGTAGCAAAAAACATGGAATTAGCACACTTAGAAGATATGTGGGGAAAAAACTGTTGGCAATTTCAACTTTAAAATGATAATACCTAGCTGCCAATCTATACATTTTCAACTTCAAAATGATAATAATCAACTTCAAAATGGACTTATTTTCAAGTAAAAAAATTAATCAACTCCAAAATGGATTAATCAACTTCAAATTGAGAAAATGTCAAAAACCTTTTAGGTTTTTGACATTTTCTCAATTTGAAGTTGATTAATCCATTTTGGAGTTGATTAATTTTTTTTTTTTAATCAACTTCAAAATAAGAATAAACAACTTCAAATTGAGATATTTTTTTTGGTAAATTGAAAATTATTTTTTCAATTAATTTACCCCATGAGTAAGGAAATTGACTGTTCATCTTCATTATATAGATGAAGAAAAAAACAAGATACAAACAACTTAGAGGCCAAGAAAGTAAAAGTAGGAGGAGGAAGTTCCGTATAGGCAAAAATGATGATTGATGATGATGCTGGAGAAACCTCTACAAAAGAAGCTGAAGAAGAATTAACAACAGCTCCAAAGAGGACTTACCTCAAGAAAACTGTGGCTGGTGAAAAAAAGGTCCAGATTTTAGCTGCACATGCCACAGCAGGAAATTGGAAAGACCTGGCAAGAACAATTGGTGTGCCTCTGCCAACAGTGTACCATTGGTTAGACCAGGGTGCGGATAAGAGCGACTCTAGGGGAGGAGCAAAAAAATATAAAATTACACAAGAGCATAAGAATTTTATGGCAGAAGTAATTGAAAACTCTCCTAGGGTCACTCTTCAAGACATTGTAAATAAGTTGGTCGAAAAGTATGAGGTTCATGTTACGAAAGAATGCATAAGAAAGCACTTGGACTCCATGGCCTTTACTTTAAAAGTGGTTCATTATGAACCAGAAGCTGCCAATAATAATGTCAATAAAGCGAAACGTAAGGATTACGCAGTAGCTTTATTAGAATTTCACTCCCAAAGTGTGCCAATTCTTTATATGGATGGAACCAATTTTAATCTCCATATTTCAAGAAGAGAAGGTCGCTCTAAAAAAGGCACAATGTGCACTACAGTCACAGCCAGATCCAGGGGAAATAACATCCATGTTATTAGATGTATTAGTAATAATGGATTAATTCATCATAAAATTAAGAGGTTCTTTCAAAAAAGAGGATGTAAAAGAATGGACCAGGGAGTGCCTTAGAAAGGTAAATGAAATTTATGAAAGGGGAGTTGTCTTAGTTATTGATAATGTTCCTTGACATACTTCAATTGAAGAAGTTGTGGAGGAGGATGAATTTAGGCAACACCAAATTTTCAGATTTGCCCTCTATAGTCCGATGTTAAATCCCATTGAAAAGGTTTGGTCAGTCATTAAAGCTGACTTAAAAAGAAGTATGGCAGACCCAATTGTTGGGATTTTAAGAGGTGATGGCCAGGGATCTTTAACTACTAAAGAATTCCACCTCAGCAAGTTAGAAGCGATAATCTTCGAGGCAATTAATAATATTTTCTTGAAGAGTCACTGTTCAAGAAAACTTTTATTTCACGATTTGATAAAAAGATTGAATCAAATCCAAAATTTGAACAGAAATACCCTTTCAGCTACGTAGCCACCATGTCAGCATGTATGTTCTTGGGGGACTAAACCCTTTTTTTCTGCAAGTATTGTGTGGCAAAAAAAGAAAAGGCTTTAAATTTATTGTAACAATGCCTGCAATTGTTTTCTTCTGTCTCTCTCGTCTGCAACACTTGTAGCCAATTCAGCACATCTGTCAGAACCAAAAAAAAATTCTTGTGCCAACAGAAAGTTCAATCGAAAATCTATTGTAACAGTCCAGCAGGCAACGTAGTAATGAAAAAAATGGGGTCAGAAATCCAACCTTCACTTCACAAGAGCAGAACCACAGGTTCAAAAATCATTCTCCCCAGCAAGCAAAAAACAATGACCTTTATTCATCGAGCAATTTTTCTGATTGGCCACACCATTCAGGGAGGAAAGAACACTAACATAATTTCTCTGATACTTAAAGTAGCAGGTTTTTGCTAACTATATTTTTTAATTCTCCTTCAGCAGATCATGCACAAAACACAAACTCTTTTTTGAGGTAGGTGATTTTCTCTTTTGCTACACTCCCTCATCATATAGGTGACACTGAGGGGCAGGACTCTTTACACTTGAGGTTCTTCAGAGCAGAATGATTACTGGAGGGGATTGTATGATATGTTCAGAAGACTCATCTCCTGAGGAGTCCTCTAGTCTGGCTACCTCATGCACAAACTCTTCATCATCTGAAGACGTACTCTGGTCCTACCTCCAATGGTGATTATCCTTTCACTTCCTGAGCACTCACTGCGAGTGTCACTTGCTGAAGTGTCCAAACCTACACAGGGACGCAAGTCTTTTATGTGTCTTGGCATTCCATCAACCAGCATAGTGTGCAAGTTGCTGATTCCAGAGATATACCCACCCAGTACTGTTTCACACCTGTCAACACACTATTTACCGCATACGAGGTCGTCTTGACATACCCTGGTAATGACTTCCATTATCATGTTTCTAAGGGGAGCATCAGTTGTTTTGTCATCAGCAGTCTTCCTGTGTTTTATAAAGGCAGTTGCAATGTGGAACCAACTGCCCACAAGAAAATGTACTACCAGTTTCCCACATAATGAGAACATGCTGTGTCATGTAATGTGTCTAGGAATCTCTGGGAGCATGCTTCCACATTTCCAGTAATGCATGTTATGCTCCCCCAGACCTGCAAGCTGAGCACATGAACACTGTTCTCCAGTCTTTCTGAGTTTTGCACTCAAGCCCAAGGTTGGCAAGATGCTGTCTCACCTGTTCAGCGTGCACTATAGTTTCATTGGTGTAGATGTCGTCAATGTAAGCTGATGTTGCTTGGCGAATTGTCACATCCTTAGATAGCACAGCATCTACGATGGCTTTGATGATGACCAGCACCACATTGAGCCCGAATCCCATTCGTATTAGGCAGTATCTCCTTCCCTTAAAGATCACCATCTGAAACGGCCACAGTGACCAGTGCACACATACCTACAAGTAGGCCTTTCGAAGGTCAATCACCGAAACATTGGATCCCCTCCTTCACCATTCTCTCAAGTTTTGTGCACACACATCAGCATGAGCCATGTATACATCTACATGTTCGTTCAATTCCTAATAATTTAGTACAAGTTGCACCTTTCCTTTGTTCTTCTGTACCATGGCCATTGACGGGATGACCTCTCCAACAGAAGGAGTTCCAGGCGATCATCTTCAGTTCAGCCGATGTTGTACCAGCTGCCTTTACCTCTGCATCAACACTGCACTAAGTCTGTTTTGGTTGACCCACTTTTCACTTCCCTTGTAAGGGTAGCTACTGAAAGACCCTATGTCTGGCAACAGGACTCTGCACCTTGCTACACAAGCAGGAGAACACAGTCATTGCAGACAATTTCTGTGACCACATCACCCCTTACATATGGCTACCTAACTCCCGAGACTGCAACCCCTTTGATTATTATGTGTGGAGCATAGTTGAATGAGAGATCACCTAAGATGAACAGAAGGCAAGGATTATGGCAGCATTCACTAATTTAAAGAAGGAGACTGTCCAGAAGAGTTGCAAGAGATTCCAAAGTCGTCTGGAGGCCAATGGTGATTTTTTTAACAAATTTACTCTTTGGTATTTCAAGATAGTTTTGCATAATTTTGGTGAATATTTCAGTTGAAATGAAATGTCAGTGTTATTTTCATTTTTGTGTAATTTAAACAATAATTTATCCATTGCACTCTCTATATATGTACATAAATGTATACATGTACATCCTGATGCGTCCTATTTAGGACATTTTTAAAATTTGAAATTTTAGTAATTGTGTTCTTTTAAAAAATAAAAATCTTTCATAATGGCTACTATAAAATTGGAGAACAGGAAAAATTCAGGGCCTCACACCTGTTGTAAATCCAGCTACAATGGACTAACTGCATGGTTTTCTGGCAAGAAAGCAGACATTGACTTTGCTGTCCTGATGGTCTGAGAGAGTCATGAATCCATGCAGAGGATTGTTGTTTTTGTCTAATAAATACAACTGGTTTCAATGCTTCTTCTAAAAAAAAAAAAAAAATAAAATATCCCAACCCTCCCTCAGCTCACCTGTTTCCCCACATGATCTTGCTCTCCCTCCCAGCACAAAGATTTTATTCCTTCATCATATGAAGAATTGCCTTCTGGAGACAATTTCTCTGTTTATTCAGGAACAAATGGTAGTAAACCCTACTGCATCACCTAGAAAGACATGAATTATCAATGCTTGTGATTTATAAACAGCAGTCAGAGCTCCTGGTATCCCAGCTTAAGTAGTAGAACTAGGTCACAGCAGTTTCCAACACAAAACAATGACTTCACCTCATGGAAAACTTGTGCTACTGCACAAATGTCTCTGGCTTATTTACCTACCTTAGCTTCCCACACAATCCCTCAGATTTGCATTTTCATAGACTCTTCCAAGTGAAATCTGAAGGCTGTGCCCTTGAATGTTGAGGAATAAATACCTCAGCATTCTTATTGGGCACTCAGTCTATTTGAAGGAGTTGTATGACAGTATGGAGTTCCTTTTGGAATCTGTCAAGAACTAGCAATGGAGTCTCTGTTGGGATCTTTATGGGTATGTAAGCAGGATACACAAAGTACTGTAGTTTTCTATGTCCCTGGGACAGTCAGGTTGTATCCGTGCACTACAAGCAGAAGGACTGGGGGTCTAGGAACACTTTCATGCCTGGTGAAAACAGTGTCAAAAAATTCTTTGGTGGACATGAAGAAGGTGCTTTTTCCTCCTCTTCATATCAAACTTGGTCTAATGAAAAAGTTTGTGAAGGCCCTTAGACAAAAATGTTTTGCTGTTTTCCAACACCTCTGCCCTCTATTCCCAGCTCTCAGTTCTTCTAAGCTCAAGGAGGGCATCTATATCAGACCTCAGATCTGAGAAGTGCTGAAGGATAAGGTATTTGAGGAGCTTACCTTAAATGAAGCATGGCTTCTTTGGTCACACATGGGTACCAGATTACCACCAAGAGTTTATTGAAAATTTAAGGCTTATGAGAATATGGGATGCTGAATGTCACTCAAAATTCACTTTTTCTATTTCCACCTTAAATTCTTCCTTCTGAACCTCAGAGTAGCGAGTGATGAGCATGGAGAAAGGTTCAACCACGATATTACTAAGATGGGAAGAAATTACCAAGACAAGTGGAACCTCAGCATGATAGGAGACTTCTGCTTGATGCAAAATACATAAAAAAAAATCTCACTTCTGACTATGCATGTATGCTTTTATCAAAGTAATTTAGTTCTGTCAGTGCTCTGTATCTATGCTGTTTTTTTTCTGTAATATGCCTTTGTAATAGATAAAATAAGCAATTGATATGCAGTATAATAATGTGAAAGCAAAAAAAAAACTAGAACAGATTTGTTCAGACATTTGCATTCATCACATCACAATTAGTTAAAAAAAACACCTATTTACATGCTTGCCTTGGAGAAAAAAATTTTGTAAACCATCGTTTATTGCTAAGCAGTTTGATAAAAGGGAGATAATTGAACTATTTCTTAAACAATAAATGTTTTTGATCTTAAAGTTTGAAAACTATAACGCTACATCTGAAGTCAAATATAAATTTTAGTTTCCAAATATTTACTAATTTTTTATCATCTGTAATCATCCTAAAAAGGCTGATTTTTTTTTTATTCTGCTTGATTCAGGTTTGTCAATCAAGTTGTTAATGAAAGATTCTAATTTTCATTTCTTTTCAGAAAAAATAGGAGCATAAAATTATCTCTAAACTCAGTGTTGATCAAATTCAAATTGATATTAACTTTTGCAGTAATGAAAATATTTTTAAAAAAATGGTAGACTTTTAAAAAGTCATATCACAGATCATAACAGCAATTTCTGATAGTATGAATCTAGAAAAGTACAAGAAAGAGGTGCTGAAAAATTTGATCTGTCCCACTTCCTAAAAGCTGACCAAATTATTATTTAGAAAGGCCAGATATACCCTGTATACAAAATTAATTTCTTTTCTTCTATTCAGTAGGCAATAAAAATTTTTTTTAGTTTTGCACATAACTTTTTGACAATGATGCTGTAAGTAGAAGAATGAGTCAGGAATGTTTTGAAAAATGGTTTTGAGATGAAGAACAAAATTTTCAAGTTTAGAAGACTTGAAAATTCAGGAAACTTTTGGAAGAGGATGCAACATAAGATGAAGTAATCTTATTCTGATACTGACTTAGAATAGCTGGCATCTCTGCACACTTGTGTAAGAATCAGAAGCTGTACAACTGAACACAAAGCATTAAACTGATTTCTTTGTTACATGAAGATGAATTGGAAGACAGTTTTCAGAAATATGAAGAGTTTGAAGTTAACAAGAGAGCAAATAATGAAATTATAGCTTATTATGAATTTCAAAAGTCAATATGACAAGTGGAAAAATAAAGGCATTATGCTTCCACATAAAGATTTAGCTTTCAAGTGACTAAGAACTGGTATATCTAAGGAAGAAAAGTCAATTTTAATGGTGACACCTTCTGGGGGCTGATCCTGGTCGCAGCACCAATAATGTGACATCTTCTGGGTTCTAAGGTCTTTGGTCGGACCTGAATATGTAGCACCCAAGCCCACATGCTCGTCTAGGATGTATGCTGCAGTAAGTTACCAAAGTAACCTGTCCAGTCCCAACGTTTGTCCTATCCCACATTGTAAATTTCTAATCATAGGAAGGTCAGGTTGCTGTCGGAATCTTTGGTACCAAGTCAGTCTGCTATGGTGAAGGTGCACATCAATAAAAATGAAAAATAAAACAAAATGTGACACACAGTTAATAAGTAACAAAGTTCACTTTTATATCAGTTCTTTAGTTTACAACAATTATTGTCCCAATCCATCTTAAATGAGTGTGACACTTGGGCAAGTTCTCAGAGCTGCATTACAAAATTCTATTTTCAATATGAAGTTTGTTCTGTTTTTAGTGTTAGTGTAATTCTGCTTTTTGGTGTTATCTGAGTTTTGTTTTTTGGTGTTAACTTTGAGGTGCTTTTTGGATTAACTTTATTGGTGCAAGGGTGAATATTACTTCTTGGTCTTGGCGTAGTTTTTTTCAAACTCACAGTTCTTGTACTTGGCAGAAATCATGTGGGCAGTCTCAGCAAGCTGGTAGGTCTTCAATACGGACTCTGGAACAAACTGTGTGATGAACTTCAAAGTGAACTCCAGACGAAACTTGTTTTCTCGGCCTTATGCATTTGCTTATATTGGCCCTTGCTCCACACCGGTGTTGGGCAAGACGTAGGCTGGGGTCTCGGTGATTCCCCTATATCCAACAAAGGTCCATTGTTTAAAATTGCTTGCAATTTTTGATACAACCTCGTCTTTCATGGGGTATGGTCACAGGATATCAATCCAACTATAATCCTTCTCTCATCTATCAGCATCTTACACTACACCCTTTGAAGAGCGTTAACAAATTCTCCACCTTTCTTATTGTCTTAGCTCCACTATGACTACCACCTGGCCAATAGCCTCTCGGCTGTCTTGGCGCAACTCAATTTACTTCATCAATTAAAAGACCTTATCACCTCGAAGTTTTGCTTACATAGGGTTTTTCATCTTGTCATAATTAAGAATTAAAATTATCATTTGGAAATTTTCCTATGCCTGGTATTTAACACATGGCTTTTCTTGATCGGCTGTTCCCTGAATTTTATACCTGTTTATGAAGAATCTCTGTTTTCCATTTCTGGACGACAGATCATATCTGCATTGATTCCTAGCCATTCCATATCATGAATTAACACTTCTTTAATGCCCACACACATCAATGCACAATTGGCATTTTACAATCTCATCATATTTGAGAATATCATTCTTCACTTATTTCTTGCTTGTCTGCTTTCTATTGTCTTGATAACCAGCATTTTTAATAACCATCATTCATCAATTGTCAAGATTGCCTATTTGTAAAATTACAGTTTACGCACTTTCTCATTTTATAAACTGAAGACGCTATTGTTCTCAGCTTCTGGTCCTCTGACCATTTCCTGGTTGAGTCAGCTCATGTTAATTATCTCCAGCATCTTTCATAATTAATTACTCTCATACTTGCCACATTGTGACACCTACTGGGGTTGACTCTTAGTCACTGCCACTAATATGTGACCCAGTCGATCGGTGGTCGTCACTACCCTTTGGTCAGGGTACCAAATGGGATGGTCGGTCGATTCTAATGGCACGAATATGTAACGGCTTCATACCAGATTCAACCTGTTCAACACCAGCCTCATTGTTCTCAGCTTGCTTCCAATGACTGGTTACCGAAGTAACTACTTGATCTAAAGTCTAACCTACCCACATTGTGATTTTGATCTTAGGTAGATGAGATCAATCAGACACCAGGCCTGTTGTGCAAGGTGAGTCTAAACAGAAGGTGATGTCACACAAGCAAAAAGAAATAAATGAAAACCAAAAAGATTCAGGTATGTTTTAAAAAAGCAAATCAATTTTTATCAGTCTGTTCTATACAACCTGTTTCTTCTGAGAGTGTCACTTTTATACTTCTAGACAAGTTCTGGTCTTTGAAGTCAACTGGTTTAATTTTTTTAATTGCTGGCTTAGCTTCATTCATCCGTAAGCTTGCTGAAGGCAGGAATCATGGAATTTCTTGGTCAGCTCTCTCCATTTCTACTGTCAACTAGCTGACTGCCCAAGGGCACTCACTTATATGGTGTAGGGTTAGATGCAGCCTGATTTTCAACAAGGGTCACTTTGTTGTCTGGCTAGGAAAATTAATTACTTCCCATTTTTGGAAAATTAATTACTTATTTCTGGGGAGATCCCTTCACCTCGCTGTTGGAGAGGTTGCAAGATAGCTATCCTCCTAAACTCCCACCTCTTCACATTGGTACCTTACACCAATTCTTTTCAGTGGACGCTAATAACTTCTCCATCTCTCTTACTATTTTACCTCCGCCTATCACCACTACTACCACACAACCAGTGGCATCTTGGTTGTGCTGTGCTTCATTAATTAACTCTTTGACACCATTGCTTATTCAGGATTTCTTATTCTGTTCCCAGATTATGAGCAGTTTTAGAATTATCAACTGGAACTTTGTTTACGCAAATCCCTTTGTGCCCTGCCAAAATTCCTACAATTAACACATGGCTCTCTTGTCTGCCATTTCCTCGGTCACATTACCTGTGTACACAATATCTATGCACTCTTCGAACGATATCTTTGTCGATTCTGGTTATTTTGTGTTTTCTTAACCAGCACTTTTAACGACCATCATTAATCAATTATCAGAGATCACCACATTGCCTTTTTGTGAAATTATCATTTGAAAAATAAAATAAAATCATCTTATGTTGAATGGTATATCCTTTGGGATAACTCTTAAACCCTTCTTTTCTGTTTTCACCATTTTCCCATTCAATTAGCTAAATAGTGTTACACATTGCTTTATCATAACATTATCCTTTTTGCAAGTCTCATTCTTTGAGTATCTTACTTTCTTCTTTAAAAAATAAAAATTTTCTTCATTGTAGCTATCAGTCTATCCTTCATTATATCTTCCAACGCTTATTTTCCAGTATTAAATATCTCCAACATTAGTGTCACATTACAGGCATGAATTATAAGAAGAAATCTTTATAGAAGAATGCACAGAAAGTATTTAAAAAGTAAGCTGTGGGAAAAGGGCAGCTCCTCCTATAGCAATAGCTCTAGTAGTAGCATCAAAGTTAAAGGTCATCACTTTGATCACAAAGCTTTTCTAACCAGAAGAAATTTTTCTGTATATGGTAGAGTCAGTAACAGAAATGGCAGAAGAACACATTTTGAAACCAGGTTCCATACAAGGAACTGGAGAAATAACAACAGGATGCAGTGTGTTAATTATCAACATAATGAATCAATACTCAGGGTTCATACAGACCCTGGAAAATTGATGGGGCTTGAAATGTCCTGAAATTTTTAAAATTGGGCTACCCACATCCCTTTTCTTAATTCATGAAAGTCAAAATGCCAAAATCCGAGAAATCTGTCTTTTTTTTACAAGTTAAAATTATCCTTTAAGAAAAATGCTTTTTAGTCATCAGCAATTTTTGACAATTACTGCAAATGGTGGTGTCCTTGATTAAAATGAGTTCATGACCTTGCAGTTACTTCTGCTTTTTCTTGTCTAGGTAGAAAGAATATGAAGGTGTGTCTTCTAGCTGCTACCCTCACTCAACATGAAAAGAGGAAAAGCAAGGATAAAAGGCACTTGAGACAAGTAAATATTTTTGTCAAAGATAAATTAATTCACATTCATTGAATTTGCAGTTGAAAGGAGGAAAATAAATTATTTTACAGTAATAAAATACATTTTAGTAGAATTTTGAAAAATTTATCAGTGTTTTTTAAAATTTGAACAACTGAAGAAATTTTATTTACATGTCAATTTCAAAAGTACTTTTGATCTCGTCAGCAGTAGATGAGTTCATGCGGAAAAAATAGATACTTTACATGTCCTGCGTCAATGTGTGTTGTGTATCTGTGTAAACTACAAAAGTAACAAATTTGACTCAAAGAAACTGTTGATGGGAAGGATAATAGAACAGAAAATTTGTCTTTGATGTATCTTCGGATAGAAAATGTGTCTTTGATGTATCTTAGGATAGAAAATGTGTCTTTGAAAAATAAGAAGAATGATATTTTTAAAGTTTTCAGACTAATAATGACCTGTATCTCTAGCTTTTGTTGCAAATGTGAAAAAATTATGAAATACATTAAAACTTATTTGGCTTTGATTGCTTAGATATTAGTTCAATCTGGCAACACTGTCCCTTTACATTTGTCTTACTGCTATAGATGGCTAGAAGATGTACAAACTCCTAGACATTTGGCCAGATGTCATCAAATTTATTAAGAAAATTAATTAAAAAGACAAAAATGTCCCCAGACCAAGTCCTTCTCTGCAGTACTATCAAATGTGAATGAAGTTTTATTTTCAGTAAAACTGCAGATTTTTGTGTCTGTTTTGATGAACATTGAACTGTTTCTGATAAAATATCAAAGCGATAAACTGTTGCTTCTTTTGCTTGCAGATGATCTTTTTAGCATGAAACTGTTAAGATTTTTAAAAGAAGAGCACAATAAAAAGATAATTACATTTTGCAAACTGAATGAATTTGTAAGAATTTTGTCAAACCCAAACATGTATAAAGATGCTGTAAAGATAGCCTGATCTGCTAGAAATCCACACTGTAAAATTTATCCAAAAAAGGAAATGTGTCAACAAAAGATCTGTTTGCATACGGAATTTCAACAAAGACAATGTTCATCATTGTCACAGAGAAACTTCTGCTAAAGTCTCCCCTTAGATACTTTCTTGTAAGTTCACTTGCATGGCTGAACCCTGGATCCATTTGTGAAAAAAAAAGTCACAGAAAACAGTCTAAAAAGATGTCTTTCTCACATGATGGCCAGAAAACAAATCAGCAAGTCTGATTGTGATAACATCATCAGTCAGTATAAAGAGTTTGAAGAGGAGGCTGCTGGAAATATTGCTTTCAAGAATTTCAGCAAGCATGAAGACCATCTGAACACTTTGCACTTGCAACAAAGAATATAAAAAACTATGGAAAGTTGTTTGCAGATTGCTGGTACTTGCTCATGGACAGGCCTCAGTGGAGAGAAGTTTCTCAGTTAATAAAGAACTTTCCACTGACAATATGAAACAGCTGACTCTGGTTGCACATTACATTATCACAGACTATTTGGCCACAGCTGGAAGTTCTGGGAATGTTTCCATGACTAAAGCTCTTTGCAGTGCTTCCAATGCCAAAACAGCATACAACCAATACCTTGAGGCTCAAAAAAAAAAAATATGGTAGGAAGAAACAGCTGAACAAAAACAGAAATTCATGGTTATGGAAATTGAAGAACTGAAGACAAAAAAACAAACTTGAAAGTTGCACACAAGATTTTCACTTCAGCTGAGAAAACTCAGAACTTCTTACTTATTGCAAAGTTCAGTGTCATGCAAAGATCTGCAAAGTAATTTCATAGAGATATCAAAATTGGAAGAGGAACTGAATGCTAAACTAGATGAACTGAAAAAATGTTAACATTGTGTTCCATGCCATGTGCAACAAAAGCTATAAGTAATAGGGATAACTAAAATAGGCTTGGTGAAATTTTCTATATGTAGTTCTGTTCATTAAAACCATTATACATAACTTCACAGGAAATGTGCAGTAGTCAGTTTTTTTTTTTTAATCCATGAGTAGTCTAGATAGTTGAAATGGGCTGTGATTGGCTGCTGGTACATGAGTGGAGGTATTTCTGTATAAATACCAGCTTGATTCCAGTCAGTTTGCAGGGTTTGTATTAAGTTACAACCTGCTTTATTTTTGTCTGCTAGCTGGGACCCTTACGCAGGTAAGTGCTGTTTATTCTATTGTTATTCTACAATATGGTGATTATAAAATTTTGGGCATGAGAAAAGATAGCATGGAAGAATCGTGATTTGGGAGATAAGGAATTTAATTTCTCAAGAAGACAAGGGTTACAGTAAAAGCTAACTTCATGAAGGGACCAAATGACAGACTTTGACAGTGATTGATGGAATTTGTAAAGGGTGCTGGTTAAGAATACTCTGAGTGACCAAAAGATCTGAAAGGTTTTAAGTGGGAATCATAGAAATTTTAGCCGATGGAAAAAAAAAAAAAAAGAATTTTGTAAACAAAAATTCTGGGTTATAATTGTAACACCCCTTGTGAACTCCGTGCAATTTCTCCGGCGGCCGTTCTCCACGCTGTGATATTGCCGGGAGTTGGTTGAAAAAGTCGAAGTCTCAATCTGGGGACACAAGATAAACCATTGAAGGAACGAACATCCACAACTTAGATGAGTTTAATCGACGCTTTATTTCGTTCAGACTTAGTCTTGCAGTTGGGGTAGGCGATGTGACACTCAACTCTAACTCTAACTAATGGAGATCAAATGCCGAACCGACCGACTCAGACGAACAAAGTTTCACTTCTTCAGTGTGCCTGACACACGTAGCTACTTCAAGCACACGCCCAGCTGAACTGCTCGGCTCGGAAAAATCACTTGTATTTATATTGAAATAATCGGAAGTCCACTAGACCACCGGGTGAAAACAAAAGATAAGCATTGGCGACTGTAAGTTCAAAATTTCAAGGTACTTAAATTTTGCTTTCTTTGATGTGTAAACATCCCGCGGACATCCCGTCTGCACTCGGCCTCCAACGATGTATTTTCCATGATTTTTTTTAATCTTTTTATCTTAACAAATCTTCGTGTGAAGGCCGTCGGATGTTTTTATAGCCTTGGCACTTTCTCAGTAGTCAGGCGTTTTTTTTTCTTTTCTTTTTTTTTTTTATTGCCTGGAGAAAGGGAAAATTCTATTATGTTTTCTTTATTTCCTTAATGTGTTGTCGAGATACAGTAAAGACAGTTTTTGACCTGGTCATCTAAAATCTATTTCCTAAACGTTTATCTTTTATCACATCAAATAACTTAGATATTTTATTGGAAGACTGGTAGGATTTAACAGTAATCTGATGCCCTTTTCTCTTCCACAAATTTACTTATTAAAAAAAAGCATTTATTTATTTATTTTTTTCCTTTTCTTTTTCCCTTAGTACTTTTGTTAAACGAAACACATGTTTTTAAAGTATTTTTCTATTCTTAACCGTTTTCTATTCTTAATTTATTAAAATAAAATACATATTTTACAAATCCACCTTAATATACGCCTAATTATTGTGTCACATAATTTTAAGGACGCCAGCTTAGCCACACCCACACGGCCGGGATGCCATTTGTCGAGTGGTAGCAATGGTGATAGGTGGAGGTAATTTGATGAGAAGGACGGAGAAGTTATTAACGCACACTGAAGGGGTTGGTATGAGGTATCAATGTGAGAGAGGAAGAGTTTAGGAGGAGAAGCTCTCCTCACGGACGAGGAGATCCCTACCAAAATAGAAAGTGATTAATTTGCCAAAAATGGGAAGTAATCAATTTTCCTGCCCTGACAACAAAGAGATTTCTTGTTAGAAATTGAGATTTACCGAGAACCCCAAACCGCATCTAACCCCGCACCGGTTTTGGTCGGTACCCATATAAATGAACGTCCTCAGGCCGTTTGACAGTCAGTAAGAGTCAGTCAGTAAGACAGTCAGTGACAGTCAGAGCTTGAGTAGATTGTTGCCTCGTATTTTTTTTCTTTACGCTTGTGCGATATCACCTCCGGTCTGGACTCATCTTACAGTACTGCCCGACGCCTGATTGATCTCGTCTACCTAAGATCAAAATCACAACGTGGATAGGTTAGACTTGAGATCGAAGCAGTTACTTCGGTAACCAGACGTTGGAAGTGAACTGGGAACGACGGAGCTGGTGTGAAGCCATTAGCATCGACCGACCATCGCATTTGGTACCCTGGTCAAAGGATTCCGCCGGGTAGTAACGACTAGGATTGGTACCCCGACCCCTTGACTCCGCCGGATAGCGATCGACCGAGACACAGGCTGGTGGCAGCAACTAAGAGTCAACCCAAAAACGCCGGTGGAAGAAACATTACAGTTTCACGCCGCGACTGAGAGTTGACCACGGACCGACAGCTCAATGTCACACCCTTGCAAGTGGCGAATAGGACAAAAAAAATGAAGAAGAAAGAACTTTAGTCGAAAGACTATATTGGTCTGAAAAGCTGAGGATAATTTACAAAATCAGTGGAACAGCAACAGAAGCGTACCCCAGGTAGGTCACTTTTTAGTTTCCCTCAATTGTGATGCACGGAGAGAGCCAGTAGAGATTTAGTGTCACCCTCGTCCTTCACCATTGCTTCTAGTTGAGGAACATCACCAATAAATGAGTACCGCTGGGGCAGACATCACGGAGAGTGAAGCTACGGTCCCCGAAATAACAGCATTCTTTAGGGGTCTTTTGGGCAGGATGAAATTACCCACCGACCTAGGCAACCCGACTGAATTCCATGATTGGATGATAGCTGTCCAAAAGAAACAGCTAGTATACGAGTTGACAGACTGCGAGATGGTGCTGTTATCATATGAGGCAGCAGCAGGACCAGTGTCAAGTTTTATTGGGGGCCTATACAGGGAGAGCCTCCAGATAACCTGGGATGAGCTAAAAGGAGCCCTGATCTGGCGTTATGCTAGTGAGAAAACAACCATAGATGCGCTATCTTGGAGATAGGATAGCAGGATTAGCGAGGTTAGCATTCCCAAATCCGGAGATAAGAGAAAATGGGGCAATTCAAACATTGCTGGCGGACGCTTTCATGGACCCCATCAGTGATGATGATTTAAAGAGTGATGTCCTGGAGGGTGGGCTCTGTAGGCTGACAGATGCCCTGGCAGCCAATAGCAATGAAAGGATCTGGGAGAGGATAAGGAATAACAGAAACCAGAGGACCCAATGACCGAAGGATTCGTAAAATAAAGGAAAATGACAATGGGACCCCGTAGAGAAATAAGAGGCAGGCCAATAAAAATAAGACCTCTGAGGTGCTGGATGTGCAATGTGGCTGGACATTTCTCAGCCAACTGTAAATGATGAAGGTGTTGGCAATGTGAAAAGATTGAATACTTAAGAAAGAATTGTCTAGAGAAAAAGCGTGCTGAGAGTGGAAAGGGAGAGACAAGGAGGACGAGAAGACTAGTCCCTACTCCACCCAAGAAAAGCCCCAAGAGAAACCAGCCTAAGTGGCGAATGATGAGCCCCTATTGCCAGCACCCATGGCAATATTTGAGAGAAATAGGGTCAGCCAACAGGGAAACAAAAATAAGGGGAGGTTGAGGAATAGGAACAGAGCACAGATATTTCAGCGGTTCAAAGAGGGACCAGACTTCACCTGTAATGTATTGGTGGGGCACAAGATGGTAAAAGCTTTAGGGGATACTGGAGCTTTGGTCTCCCTCATAAATTCCAAGGTAAACACCTTGGAATTTATTAGGGAGACCATGGCTGGAGTTACATAGAAAATTTATTTATTAGGGAGACAGCTGGGGTTACGTAGAAAACTCCAACCAGTGGATTTAATAATTAGCCAGGCAGATAGTTGTGACACTGATTTGTCGGCCCGTGGTCAACTCCCAGTCGCGGAGCAAAACTGTGATATTTCTTCTACCAGCGTTGTGAGTTTGACTCTTAGTCGCTGCCACCAGCCTGTGTGCTGATCAATCGTTGATCGTCACTACCCGGCGGAATCCTTTGGTCAGGGTACCAAGTGGGATGGTCAGTCGGTGCTAACAGCTTCACACCAGCTGCAACCGGTTCGACACCAGCTTTGTCATTCTCAGCTCACTTCCAACGTCTGGTTACCGAAGTAACTGCTTCGATCTCAAGTCTATCCTACCCATGTTGTGATTTGGATCAATCAGGCATCGGGCCGTAGTGTAAGATGAGTCTAGACTGGAGGTGATATCACACAAGCATAAAGAAAAGAAGCAAAAATAAAAACCCAAGAGGTTCAAGTATGTTGAAAGTAACAAATTAACTTTTATCCGTCTGTTATATACAGGAGTGTGTGTTTTTCTCCCAACCTGTTTTCTGCGGAGAGTGACACTTTTACGCTTCTTAGAAGACCAGAACTTGCCTAAGTCAAATGGTTTAGTTTTTAAGTGCTGGCTTAGCTTCATTCATCAGTATAACTTGCTATTGGTAGGATAGGCAAAGTCAGAGTCATGGAATCTCTCGGTCAGCTTCTGCGAGGCAACACTCTGGTTCCTGCTATTCGAACTGCAACTCCAACTCAACTACTCAACTCAAAACTGAACTGCCCGAGGGCGTTCGTTTATATGGATACTGACCAAAAACCAGTGCGGGGTTAGACGCAGCCTGGGGTTTTCTGTAAATCCCGATTTCTGACAAGAAACCTCTTTGTTGTCTGGCCAGGAAAATTGATTATTTCCCATTTTGGAAAATTAATCACTTTACATTTTTGGGGGGGATGCCTTCATCTGTGAGGAGAGGTTTCAGGACAGCCCCCCCCTCCTCACATTGATACCTCATACAAAATCCTTTCAGTGGGTGTTAATAATTTCCCCATCTTTCTCATCAAATTACCTCCGCCTATCACCATTGCTACCACATGACCAATGGCATCCCAGTCATGCAGGCGTGACTAAGCTGGCCTCATTAAAATTATAACCTAGAATTTTTTGTTTACAAAATTCTCTTTCCCACCGGCCAAAATTCTTACAAATAACAAATGGCCACTTAAAATCTCTAAGATCTTCGACGCTTTTGGTCACTTTGCGTCTTCTTAACCAGTACTTTTACAAACATCATCAATCAATTATTAAAGTATGCTATCTTGTCCCTTCATGAAGTTAGTATCTACGGGAACCCTTGGCTTCTTGAGAAAAAAAAAAAACTGATAATAAATTCCTTATCTTCAAATCGGCAATTCTTTAGAGATATTTTTTCATGCCAAAATTCTATAATCTACTCATGGCCATTTAACTTGCCAGTACTTAAAACGATATCTTGGGAAAATAAATAATGGTAATTCTCTCTACCCCGTATCGGCAAATAATTTTGGAATATTTTCTCATACCAAAATTTTTATAACCAACACATGGCCTGTCACCTGATATCTTAAATTCTTTTTCTGATTCTCATGTTTTCTCAGCCAGTGCTTTTACAAACATCATTAATCAATTGTCAAAAACTCACATATGGCCTTTTTGCGAGTCCACTGTTTACGCTAATTCTCGGGTTTTTGAGAAAAGTAACTCGATCTTAATTTTAACGTAAAAAATAAAAATCTCAGGGTATCTTCTTTTGCGTTCTCAGTATTTTCTTGTTTAATTTTTATGGTTAATTAATTACCATAGCTAAATAGTGTCACATAATAGTCAGATGAAAATAGAGGGTAATGACATGGCTACCATTCAGATTGGCGGGGACCACAGGCAAGCTTTAGGTGTGTAGAGAATTAATTTTAGGGAGTGACTGGCTTATGCTGAATAAGGCCCAAATCTGCTTTGTCCCGGCTACATTGATTTTAGATGGGGGTGGGAATTCTATTGGGGAATGAAATGAAAACAAAATATCCCGCAGTAGCCCAGACAGATGTGACCCCCCGCCCCAATAGCTACTTCATGTGAAGAGAGGATAGATACAGTAGAGAAGTTGACGGAAGGGTTATATCAAATAACACCCACGGAGAGGTATTGGTGCCACTATTAAACTAAAACTACTACAATAAAACAGTGAGAAGAGTTAGATTAAGTCTGTTAGATAAAAAGTATTAAAAATGTGAGAGTAATTAAGAATTATGGAAGATAGAGACTAGTAGCCGCAAAATAAAGGAGAAAGACTTCATAGTGCCTGAAAGATATAATGACGAGATAAGGAAACTGCTAAAAGCTAATCAAGATGTGGTGGCTAATACGGACGAAGGGTTAGGACAGACCGGGACAGTACAAATGAAAATAGACACTGGTGACCACCCACCCATTTGATTGAAGCCTTATAGAACCCCAATCCATAGGAGAAAAAAGGTGGAAAAAGCAGTAAATGAGATGTTGGACTTGGGAGTAATAGAGAGATCTAGGTCCCCCATTGAGTTTCCCAAGTTATTGTGAAAAAGGAGGAAGAGAACATAGATTTTGTGTAGATTTTAGGCAGTTAAATGCTATTACAAAATCATTAGTGGTACTTTTACCCTTGATCAATAATAGCACCGTTGGGAAAGTCAACCTGTTTTTCTACTTTAGATTTAAGATCAGGTAGCCTTGAATGAAAAGGACAAGAAGACAGCCTTTACTTGTCATATGTGTCTATTTAATTTTTGTGTGATGCTGTTTGGGTTATCTAATGCCCCAGGTGTATTTACTCGATGTCCATAGTGTTAGGAGGTATGGAAGATTTTGCTATGGCTTACCTGATATCATGGTGTTTTTTTAAGATACATGAGCATTTTAGACACTTACAGGTGGTGTTCAATAGGTTGACAGAGCACAGGTTGAAATTAAATTTGCCTAACTGTCAGTTTATTAAGGACAAGACCAAGTATTTGGGTTTGTTATAAACAAAATGGGGATAAAACCTGATTTGGATGAGGTAGCAGTGATAAGGGATATGCTGGAGACCAAAACCGTAACAGATGTTCGTGGCTTTATAGGAGCCATTGGATATTACAGGCGTTTTGTACCTGTGTTTATCAGATTTTCATGACCCTTGATAGCCTTGACTAAAAAGTATGCTATCAAAGTGGATGGTGGACTGTCAGCGAGCCTTTGATACCCTCAGTGACCAGTTGACAGCAGTACCCTTGCTGACTTACCCAGACCTAAGTAAGCCGATGTTGCTTTATACAGATGCCAGTGACAAATGTATATGTGCAGTTCTTACATGGTATTGTCTGGATAAAGATGAACCAGTGCCAGGTATACCTGAGGAAGTACCTATATATTTTCTGTCTCACAGACTATCAGAGACTCAGCAGAGATAGCCAGTGATAGAGAAAGAAGCTTTTGCCATTTTATATGCAGTACAAAAATTACATTATTACTTAAGTGGGGCTGTGTTTATCATTAAAACTGACATAAAAACATTTATTAGAAGCAGAATGGACAAATAATAAGATTCAGCAGTGGGCATTGAAGCTTAGTGGCTATCATTGTAAAATAGAGTATTTAGCTGGAAAAGATAATACCTGTGCAGATCTGTTATCAAGAATTCCAGAAAAATTAGAGTCCGAATCCATTAGGTTAAAACCAGGTGTGGATACCAGGGCTTATCAAGTTAATGTGATAAATTCTCACATCCTAAGCAAACATCCAGTTTGGGAGGAAGAAGAAATGATTAGGGAGCCCCCATTGGGAAGTTATCATAGAGAAGAATCAAGGAGATAGCGAGATTACTTCTCTTAGGCGTAGAGTAGAGGCAGGGACTACCTCTAAATATGTTATACACAATGGAGTATTGGGTTACCTTTCAGGACAAGAAGAAATAAGTCTCAAAATAGTAGTACCAAAAATGTTAAGACAAGAAATCCTAGACCAGTGTCTTGAAAAGGTAGGACACATGGGAATTGATAGAACCTATGAATTAATAGTCAGGAATTATTTTGGGCCTAGACTGTATAATCATGTATTGAATCATGTGAACAAGTGCATCACGTGTCAATCCCAGAGTCGAGATAATAGGGTCACCTCAGTGATGGAAACAGATATTCCAAATTACCCATTTCAGAAGCTGATCATGGATATTTCAGGGCCCTATGGAGAGACTCCTCATGGAAATTCATATATAGTAAGCTTCATGGACTGGTGGACAAATTGGTCAGAGGCTTTCGCGATACCTGATAGGAAAGCACAAACAGAATCAAATATAATACTTCAGGAGATATTTCCTAGATGTGGAGCCCCTGAGCAGTTGGTCACTGAAAATGGACCAGAGAATGTAAATCAAACCATTCTCTTGGAGAGAATGAAATACTCTACACATTACTTACCTCACCATACCACCCCCAGAACAATGCGAAAGTAGAAAGATTCCACCAGACCTTAGCTGATGTGCTAGCTAAATTAGCAGGAGATAATAGGGAGAGCTGGGATGAGTATTTAACTCAAGCGCTGACTGCTATGTGATTTTCTATGAACGAAACCATGAAATTTTCCCCTTCCCATATGATATTTAGCAGAGATGTGGTCTTATCAATTAGATAATTTGCTAAGACCCAGAAGGAAATATATGGGAGATCACCAGAAATTGATCTTGGAACAATAACAAGGTTTTCACTCAGGTGAGAAGGAAAATCAGGAGAGCTTAAAAGAGGCTTAATGATAGAATAAATAAAAACAGGAAGGAAATTAACTTCCAAGTGGGTGATCCTGTATATTATAAAGTACACCTGAGGGAAGGTAAGCTGGAACAGAGATGGATTCCTTTTTATAGGATAGTAGAACAGACAAGACTTGCTTCTTGCAGAATTTGGGATCAAACAGCAGGAAAAGTAAAGCAGGTACATGCTAATGATATAAAGTTAGCCCCTTCTCATTCATCTATCTCAGCTAAGGAGAGAGGCAAGGAAAGAAGGAGGAGGGTGACCTTGAAGAATGAGAGACTGACTAGCAGCATGGCCCGGCGTTGTCCGTGCTTGATTCAAAAATCATACGACTCATACAGTAATCGCTATCACTTGACTTAAAATATTTTTGCCCTTCCTTGCCTTTAAAGCCGTGCTGATGTTGCTACATGCCTTACTTCTTGCCTATCTCACACTGCAAATTTTTTCTAAGCTCTATACTAAACATTAAATCTGTTACGAAAAGAGAACTAAACAAAATGAACACAAAACGATCAGCTTTAAAAAAGGACTCGTAACTGGAAAACCGAATGAAAAAAAGAATGTTAACAACAAATACTTTTTTCACACCCAACCCAGTTCTGTGGAATCAGAATCAACGTTGAGTTTAAGCAAGCGAATGAGCCAATTAGAGTAAAGTGCCATGCAGATTTAAATTTTTCCCCACTTGTGACGAAT
The DNA here is from genome assembly GCA_903632075.3 of Acanthosepion pharaonis. Classification (NCBI taxonomy): domain Eukaryota; kingdom Metazoa; phylum Mollusca; class Cephalopoda; order Sepiida; family Sepiidae; genus Acanthosepion; species Acanthosepion pharaonis. Next base: position 11,184 of record CAHIKZ030003306.1, on the reverse strand, counting down.
GCAGCTATCGATTTTTTTGCATGCTAGTTAACATTCGTGTCAGTCAGCTGTTGGCTCTCACGCTGACCAATAGAATCTTCCTGCCTATTCGTGGCAGCCAGCTATTGGCTCTCACTCTGGCCAGTACAAAAATGGCTGTAAACTACATGAAAACTGCTGTAGAAGCATGAAAAAAATTGATTATTTCCACTATCAATGGGAGTTGGGAAATGCAAAATCGGTCTTGGCCTTCCCACTAACTTGGAGCATGTGCATGTGAATTTTGGTGCAAATCCGCCTTTTATAGATAGAGATAGTGAAGAGGGAGAAGGGGAAATTATGATTGCCCCAGAGAGTTTGGAGAGAATAAAGGTGTTAACATATGTGCAGAAGGGCCCCCTGCATGCCTGATGCCACTAGCTGGGGACCGGATTACTTTCTCAGGTAATTACGCAAATTGATAACCATGAAAAATGACAGAAAGGAATGTAGGAGTAAAAATGGACACTTATCTCCATCTCATCGCAGATATGGACAGAAGACCATTGGTAGTGCTGGTGCTGATTATGGCTGTTTCTACCTGGGAACATAGTACAAATACTATATTTAAAAGGACCAGTGAGGTGATCATAAATAGATCAAAATGGTTGATAACCCTAGTAATATACTTACATATGAAGAGTTATTAGCTCATTGGAAATGGAAATAGCAAAGCTCGATAGGGCTAGAACACAGGTAGCTCAGGATTATCTACAGAATGAATAGTACCACTGTATAATGTATCCTTTGGCCCAAGAGTCCCTGATACTTGATAGACAATGGAAAGATATGAGTCTATACCTGAAGCGGGTAGAGTTATTGCAGACTAGAAAAAAAAAAAAAAAAAGAACTATACTACCTATTGTAGGGAAGGTATTGAGTATGTTACTTGGAATAGTGTCAGATGATGTAAGGGTGATTAGGAGAAAATTGAAAGACGTGGAAAAGAATCAACAAGTAATAGCTCAAATAGCTAGAGAAAGTGTACCCATTCTTAATGTTACGAGGTTGGAATTAGCTAAGAAGAGAGGTAGCATAAATTGGTTAATTTCCCATTTACAAAGTTTTAGAGAAGATGTGTTCAATGTAACAGGGTCCCTAGCGGAAAAAGTGAGAGGATTAGTGGGGTTTTATAAAAATATTTCCAGTTGTTGTTGATAACAAGTAAAGTCCATCAGACCAGTCAGTCATTAACCGTATTACTAGCGCATGTGAGAGCTCAGTCGGATAAGTTATCTATGGGGCACCTGTCACAGAGTATAATAACTCCAACCTGTTTAAGAGAAGTGTTGTTGGGAATACAGGCTAGATTACCTAATCACCTTAGGTCACCTGTAGATCCCACTGAGCAATTATGGAAATATTATAGTGTGTCACTTTATTGGAAGATAAGAAGTTATTAGTACTGGTATCAGTTCCTCTGTTAGATAGGGAGAGTACCTTTGAAATATATCAGGTAATAAATTTTCCTATTCCATATCCTAATACAAATCAGAAATTAGAAGCCATGACTAGGTATAAGAATTTTTAGCCTTGAATTTGGCCAGAACAAAATCTATGTTGTTAACAGGTGAAGAAGCAAATAGATGTAAAGTTGTGTATCTGCAAGTCCAATCTATGTAACTGGTAGTCATGATCTGTGGGTACTTGAATTATTTAAGAAAAATAAAAGGGGAATTAAGAAGAATTGTCAAATAGAAGTATTACCCAGTGTTATATTACCTTCAGCAATTAGCATATCAGATGGAATTTGGGTAGCAGTCACCCAAAGAGAACTAGAATTATTTAAAGTCTGTGAAGAAAAGTCTACTAGAACTATAAAAGTTGAGCCATTTATTGTAGAATTACCAATGGGACGTGGAGCCCATAGACCCTTGTTGTCACTCCCCACCTTATTACCAGGCAGAAGAAAAATTCAAAGAAAAAGAATCTTTCTTGAAATTAATACCAACTAACATGAGTAAATGGACAGAATTATGGGAACCTATAGTAAAAGGAATTCCCTGAGGTTTCTTTAAAGAAAATGTCTCGCTTATTGAAAAAATTAACTTAGAAGAATTGAAATCTAAATTAAGCCTAGTGGGAAGAACTAGTCCAAGTTGGAAAGAGAATAGGAGTGCTATGATAGTTTGGCTGACCGTTTTGGGATTCTTATTGAATATTTTAGTACTAGCAGTAACCTGGTGGTGATTGAAGAGGCGAGCAAAGTTGTCAAGCTAATGGAGTGAACTGGCAGGTAAGTATCCGAGCGAAAGAGGGATTCCATTAAGTGAGCTTTATAAAAGCAGTTTCAATTTGAATGTGATCGAATCTACCATGGAGTTACAGGTAGAATGAGCAACTGTTGGAGAGAACTCCGAATTGGCTACAGAGCTCAAGCACCCCCCCCCACCGTTAAATCAAGGCAGGGCAGAAAAGATAAGTGAATAACAACAATGAATGATTAATTAGTAAGGAGTGTTGAGAACTCCAGAAATGATTAAAATATAAATGTGATTATTATTTTTTCTTATTGGACTTTGCATGATGAACTGTGGACATTATAAATTTAATCCTTGAATCGATTTAATCAGATTTTACATTTTTGAGATTTTTTTTTTTTTACTTTTAGTTGGTGATGCATGTATGAAAAAAAAAAAAAAATATATATATATATATATAAGCAAAAGAATAACTATTATTCTGTATTTTGAATATCAAGAATTGTGCTATGAACTTTGAACTGTCAGATTTAATGCATGATGAAAAGGAAATGAAATGTTGGGATAATGGAATACCTGCCTGTGAAAGGTATAATGGACAATTGTATGAGTGAAAATGATTTTCTTTGTTGTTTTTTTTTTCTGTAAAATACACTCATCAGAATATGTGTGTCAATTACAATAGACAGAAGGGTAAGGCAGAGAGCAATGGTCACCCTTGAAATATTAATAATTATAGTAATATAGAATTTTGTTTATAGATGAGAAAGATAATCTATAGTGAAGTTTGTGTGCTTCATCAAACTTGAAAATGTCAAAACAATAGTGCTTATATGAATTATGGAATACCAATTAAGAGACTGCTTGTTTTATCATGAGGGGAAGAGGACAGTAATCAGGTTGTATTCTAAATTACCAACACCCCAGGGTTTTTGTCACTAACACCGCATTTATCTAAGCGTGTGTTTGTGTGAAAAAACAGTAGAGTTGAGAGAGAGTCAAGTCGAAGTAGCAGTCAACGAGAGAGAGAGAGAGAGAGCGAGCGAAAGTGTCCACTTGCTGCTGTGATAAGGCTAATGCTGGCTGAGTGAATTAATTATGGCCACTACTAAGAACAAAATGGGCAAACCCAAACGCTACTTCTCTCTTTCAGAATTATTTGCAATATTTTTGGTTTTGTTTTGTTTTTTCCTGGGCTTTATTGCTTATAAACTACTTTCTTGTAAAAGAAGGATTATTCTTTTTGTACAAATTTATTCCTTATATACATTTACTTGAATTTTTCTTTGCACTTGCTCATATTTGATTTTTCTGCTTAGCCCAATTCTTGCCCCAACGAACTTGCAGGTAGACCAGCTGAATATGCCAGGATCTACGATTTGTCAAACGTTCTCCAGGATCAAAAATCACAACATGGATGGAAAGTGGAATCAAATCGACATTCTGAACCAGAGACTTAGATTGAACCTGTAATACTGGACAAGGACAGGGCCAACGGCTGGTCTTATAGAGTACAACGATATGGTGGGGTCAGAATAGGTGTTACAGGTATGTTGTTAATCAATCAATGGTTAAACTATTTTGGGATAAGAAAAACCTCCCATTTAATGCATGTTTGAGAATTAAACCTTTCATTTGATGATAATTATTCATTTTATCAATTTCAAAAAAAAAAAAAAAAAAAAAGTTGCATTGAGTTCATAGTTGCACAAAATATGCAGCATTTTATTTTGTTTTACTGTTGTGTATCTTCATTTACATTTACTTAATTAAATCTAAAACAAAAATGTAAATACTTTTGTCAAATTTTCTTTATTCATAGAAACAGCAAATTGAAATGATCGATTCAGTCTCTTTTTTTTTTTTTAAGCATCTTTTGTATGTAAAAGTTTTTACTTTTCATAAGAGTTGCTGGTATGCAGTCTCAATAAGCGTCTTATTTGGCGGACGACTGCTTCTACAAAACTGTAATGACTTCGAGTTTTACCAAAACACTGTAAAAAAGAAAGAAAAAAAAAATTTTTTTTTAACAAAGATTTTTTTTAAAAACAAAAATGATAATATTCAAAAACCAAAACAAATTGCACAATTAAAACCAAACATTTTTAAAAGATTTGTTTTATTCCTATTTATACACCAATTCTTTCAGCCCAGTTTCCAGTTTGTTAAAAGGTCTTTGCCACCATACACCCGTATGTGATGGCTTTTTAGCAATATCAAACAGAACCATTAATATGATTCATTAGTGTAGGTTCTCATTTCTTTATAGGAAAAGAAAGAAAGATGTTGCTTGTATTATTGATCATGAGAATGCCATAAGATTATGACATATGCAAGAATATGTGAGTCTCAAATTCACTATAATGAAGAAAAATAAAAGATTAACTCTCATTCTTCAATGTACTTTGAACTCCAACAGAGCATGAGTTCATAATCTCTAGACACCATTAATTTGATATGTACTTAGCAATACTTTGATTCTCATATTTAAACAGTGTAAAGAAAGAGATCATCTTTTACTTACTACATTGAATAAAATCTATGTAGTGACCAAGACAGGTACCAGCAAATTTATCAAAGCTTAATATAGTTATGAACATCACATTCTTGGTCAGGAAGTGCAAAAATATACATTGGTAAACTATTTACATTATTCGGACTATTGTCCCCCATCTTTGTCACAATATTTATTACATTTCACCCATTGTACGCTCCGGCCTTCTTCAGGTGTTTAGAATGTCGAACTGAACCCTTTATTTTGCTCATTGGGGTAGACTGTTCTAGTGCCATGTCTAATGGATGTCAGTTATTTCCTGCTTAATTCCCTCTCCAAGTTCTCCACCACCTTAACCAGTTATTGAACTCACACTCTTTGGGTCCTGTCACTAGATCTAACTAACACCTTTATCCACTGTGCCATGTGTCCTTGAGGACATCTGTGTATGAATTTCTGGGTATTATAAAACTAATGTCTTCAGCAACCATTTTCTTATCAGGACAACCTTCAAAAACTGGACGACACTTCGCAGATATCTCTCCTGAGTAAGACCCCCCCCCACCCATGGAGGAGAACATGATGAAAGACTACTGTGTACGCTATCCTGTGCTGCTGCGGAAAGAAATATAAAGGGGAGACAGGCTGCCCCCTTAAGGTAAGGCTTCAAGAACACCAAAAAAGCTTTAACATGAGGGGCAAGTGGAAAAATCAGGTGTGGCTGACCACATATGGAGAGAAAAGTGGAGATCACCGCCCACTGTGGGATCTGGTTGAGATCATAGACAAGAACACCATTGGAAAATTCGTAAACTTAAGGAAGGAATCAGCACATATGCTTGGCCACAAAAATCTCCTGAGCCAACCAAGCATAGAAATGAATACAATATGGGAACAAGTAATAAGGAGTGCCAGAGAAACAGCAAAATTTGCAATATGAGCACTGGTAAAAAAATGGTTGAAGACATTAGGTTTATAATACCCAGAAATTCATACACACATGGCACAGTGGATAAAGGCGTTAGTTAGATCCAGTGACAGGACCCAAAGAGTGTGAGTTAAGACGGTGGAGAACTTGGAGAGGGAATTAAGCAGGAGATAACCGACATCCATTACACATGGCATGTGGAACTAGAACAGTCTACCCCAGTGAGTGAAATAAAGGGTTTCGTTTGACATTCTAACCATCTGAAGAAGGCTGAAACATTGTAATAAATATGGTGACAAAGATGAGGACAATAGTCCAAATAATGTAAATAGTATAAAAAACTAAATCTCAAAATATAGACAAATCATTCATATTTAATTCCAAAATTTGTTATATAAATATATATAAATGAAAATATAGGATTGAGAATAATATATCCTCAGTTGTTAACTAAAAGGTTTTATAACTTCAGAATTCATCAGGGTTACAGACATGAATAAGTCTAATGACTCATCCATTTCATAATTCAAGAAAATACTAATGTCCTAATAACTGGTGATAAGATTTCATTAAATTTATGTATTTTAATTTCTTTGTCCTCCTTAAGAATTTACTATAAGAAGCTCAAGTTTCTACTAAATATATATAGTATATATTTTATTTCTTTAAATAATATTACATTCAACACCCAAGAGCCACTCTGTTTAAAAGAAAATATAAGAATCATTAATTAGGAATGTAAAAACAGCAAGGCTTAAGAAAACCAAAAGTTCCATCACTATTTAAATTCCTCGACATGATTGTCCTAAAAGTCTTTGTTGTCACATTTGGTCCACATTTCAGCCATTTTAGGCAACATTAGGAAAAAATGAAAAAAATTTGCAAAGACACCCTTTATTTCAAATAAATTGGTATACAAATTATAATTCCATCTTGGAAAAATTTCTGGATGTTTCTGTGGCCATTACTTTAACTTCCCAATATGCCAATTTTTGTTTTTCTTTAAAAACCAAATAAATTTTTTATGCTTTGTTTGGAAATATAAATGGCCAAAATATCATTTCATATTTTATAACAAAATGCAGATTTGTGCAAAAAACTTTGCAAGTTCATTTATTCTTAATCCCAAGATGTGCAGACATTCAAAAATAAAAATTTTAAAATTACAACAAAATGTGTGTCATGACTGAACTTTGTGCAAAAATGAAATAAGTTTTTGTAAAAAAAAAACCTGATTGATTTCAGGGCCCAACTTCATAAGTGATTCTCCAATCACTGATGGATCATAATTTAATTGAGGTGGCAAGTTTTCACTGGATATATTTAAAGACTGCTTTTATAATAGGACTGTCTATCCTTTCATTAGTTTGGAAAGACTATGCCCTCTATCATTTATAAAAAAAAAGGATATTCCATTTTGATACCTTCAAAGAAGGAAAGAAAAAAAAAAAAAAAGAAAGAAAAAAGAAAAGAACAGATACAAACTTTGAACTTGAAAAAAAAAGTTTATCGTAAGATGTTTAAAGAGGAAATGAAAAGTATTTTTAATTATTTTAGAAAATTTTTTTTTATGTTCAAATTTTTAAAAAAAAAATCCAAAAAAAAAATTTTTCTTGCACCAGCTCACCTCTTTAAAGCAATGAAATTTAGCATCTGTTTTGTAGTAAAAAACATTGTTTTGAAACTCATTGTAACAATCAAATAATTGTCAGACAAAATTTAATTTTAGAAACCTTTCAAGAATTTTTTTTTTTTTAATATTTTTTTAAAAATCTTTAGTAATGATATATATATATATATAGAAGTATATATTTTCATTTTTATGAAATTTTGAAAAACCAAGATTTCAGAAAAAGATCCATTTTTTATAAATTAAATAACATTGTTGCATGGAATTAATTTCAAATTATTTTGAAACAGAAAAGATGGAACCATTTACAAGTAAATTATTAATCTGAATAAATAAAAATGCAAAGAAACTTTTTTCATTTAATTAAAAAAGCTTGTAATTGCTTTTATAAATAAGATATATCAGGACAAAGTCCTAAAAATTAAAATTTTTTTCAGTGAAACATCGAATTTTAATCCTGAAATTTTTTTCTAAGTTTTCATCAAATAAAGTTTTCAGAAAATTTTTTTTTTTGCAATGATTTTTGCTGAGAAATAACTTTTGAATGTCTCAAAATTTATAACTTTGTCTATATTACTGGGAATAAAATGAAAATTAATTCCAAAAATATAATTTCCCATTGAAATAAGAATAACTATGTTCTGCTTATTATAAACACCTAAATTTTAATCATTTAGTCTTTAAATTAGAACTAAAAGAAAATTTCTGAACTTTTGAAAGATTTTACCAAATATTAAAATTAATTTAAATATTAGGTATTAATTTTGAATTCACTAATTATTCATTATTCAAAACTATTGTCTGAATTTGTTTGCCCAAATTTTATTATTTTTAAAAACATTGTAATAAATGCAGCGAAAAAGATTTTCTTTTTTCCAAATTAATGTAAAATAAACTAGTACATAATTGTGTTCATCTCAGAAATATTTACAGATAATTTTGAAAATTTATGTAGTTTATTGTTGCCTTTCACATCTATAACTCTGTAACTAACAACATGAAACTTCAAGATATTTGACATAAAATTAGCTAAACACCTGATAGGCTGGTTTTTTTTTTTTTTTTTACATACATATCTTTAATTTATTAGTCTTCTTTTGAAGAGCAGTTGCTGTGCAAGAGAGATTTTCATAAATGTGAAAAAGTTTTAAATAAATTCAAAAAAAAATCTAATCTGTCTGATGCTAACCTCCAGCTGAGGCTTGATACAAACTATTTTTCCGGCTGATGTCTTCCATCAACAATGTGAAAAAATATTTTAAATCAATTGCTGCCTTCAAAATTGATAAACAATTTTCAATTATATCTAGATTCAATCTTTCTAAGAATATCTTCTTAACATATTTAACATTGACCATTTGTCAATTCATTGAAAACTTGCTGCCATATCTAATATCTGGTTATTCCTGCTATATATTTAGAGATTTTGATAAAATCCAAAAAAAAAATCCATCTGATTTTAAAATTAAAACATTATAGAGTTTTAGATAATAATGATAATAATAAAGATTGTTAAAATCAACAATATATTTTGAGCAAAATGACCAACAATACATTTTTTTTTTTGATTTTTTTAATTCAGGATCCTAAAAGTGCTACAATAAATTGGGTCAATAGTTAATTAATCAGGAACAATGGAGAGGGTTCCATTCAAGTTTTTTCAATGATAAACTATCCCGATCAGATAAATTGCTTGAGGATATAGCATACCCTGGATGGTTCAGTGTATTGTGAATTTTACGAGAGAAAACAATTTTCATAAATATTCTTTATCTGTTAACAAATTTTTAATAAAATGAAAAAAACATGTGATGTCTTTTTATTAAAATAAATTCAATTATTAAAATTATTTAAAGAATGACTGCATTAAATTTTTTAACCCCTCTTTTTAATCCTGAACTCTAGGAAAGATTTCAATAATTTTTTTTTTTGCAAAAAAAAAAAAAAATTATTAGTAGATTTTTGGATTTTAAAATATTTGTCAGGTTTAATTGAAACCGAAGGAAATTCTTGAACATTTTATTTAATTTCTCAAGGATTTTATTCTTTCAATTTATGTCAATATAATATTGTCAGTCTTATTTTTAATAATTATTAAGTTCAAGTTATTGTTGTTGTTGTTTTTGTCAGGACCAATTTCTCAATACACTGCCCAACCAGGGAAAACTCACAATTACTATGTCACCAAATTCAAAACCAACACTTTAATTTACTAAGCCAATTGTCCTTTAATATATAAAATATATTAAAAGTGTTTTTAAAAAAAAAAAAAAAAAAAATTATCATGTTGATGAAAGTTCAGAAACATAACAGGAACAGAATTGTGATAACTTTAGGACAGTAGATTTAAATGTAAATTCAGTAAATTGAAAACTTTCATCCCAGAAATTTCAGGCTAAAAAAACATCATGTTGAATAAATGGTTGCTATTATAAACATGAAATTTTAATATTAAAATAGTCAGTACTTAGATAGGCGACTGTTTGGGGAATTGGGTGCTGTAAGCTTAAAATTTGGTTTAAAACTTGGCTAAAATTGTTAATTTGAGAAAAAATTTCAATACATAAAATCAATATTCATAGAGGTTGATATTTGTTCAACAAGAATTATAATAATAAACAAACCAGGAATTTTGCAGATGGAAATTAAATTGATTTGTTTTTGAACTTGTATATCCTTAAAATAGTATTGATTTTTTTTTTGCCTTGTGTTTTTTTACCTAATATCATCATTTACGAAATGCCTGGTTTAAAAAAAACTATTAAAGCTATAGTTTATAATTTTTCCCACTTTTCAACTTCCATTTTCATTTTGTTTTTCACAGCTGTTTGAGGTTTCCTATAGCCCCACTGAATTTAAATAAAGTTAATTCAGGTTTGCTATGGTAAAAAAATTTCTATCCCAAGTAAAAATCATCACAAAAATGGCAAAAGTCATTTTGTCACAGCTTATTTTCTCTGAAAAAAAAAAAAAAATGGATTTTCATACTTTTTTATAGGGGTAAAATATTGAAAAATGACTGTTTTATCATCACCTAAACAAATATCAAGGAAACTTTTGATCTGAACCCCATGAAACTAGGTATTTTCTGAAAGCAAAAGATATATTCTTTCATTTAAAAGTAAAATTAGCTGGTGTAAATGACTCAAAATTTTTTTTCAGGGGGGAAAATGTGAAAAAATAGTGAAAATTTTGCATTTTTTTTTCTAGTTCTAAACAAAATTTTCCCCCATTAATGGGAAATTAACCATTTTTTTTTTTTTTTTAAATCAGAAAGCCTAAATCATAATCAAACTATTTCAGGCATAAAATTGATTTTTGAAGGAAATCAACATTCCTAGGGGTAAAATGTGACAAAATCCATTGGTAATTTTCAATTATATGACTGCCAAGGGTTAAAAAAAATTGACACCAGGACACAGAAATCTTTAGTAAAAGGCAAAAGATTTATCTGCAATTCCTGACCACCAGAAACCAAAAGTTTTTTTTTTTTTTTTCAAAAAATAATGACGATAAGGAAAATTAAACCAAATTGACTTTGAAATGTCTGGGTCAAAAAAGTCAGCCAGCCAACCAGCAATAAATGTTGTTGTTGAACAAGTTGTAATAAAACCCACAACTCCCAGATAAGAGCAAAGAAGAAAAAAAAAAAAAAAAAATAGGGTCAAAAAAAGTAGGTCTTCATATAAAGGTTTGATTTTTTCAAACCTATGTTTGAACAATGGCTTGATGCGTTTTGTTTTGTTTTTAACACCCATGATCTGGGTGATGACAACAATACTTAGCAGAAAACATTGTTTTTTTTTTGCCACATGTCTTTCAGATTTCCCATCATTGGACCATTTAGCCATTCCTTTTTATTCAATGATGTTCATGACAAATTAAGGAGAAAGGAATGAAGTTTGAATGATGT
>CAHIKZ030003305.1:52500-111849 GCA_903632075.3 Acanthosepion pharaonis | reverse complement strand
AGATTTGCATCAGAGGTTCAACCTGAGCCAAATGAAAGAAATAAAAAGCATTTATTTTTTTTTATTAAATTTAACTTCATTTATAGAGTGAGTGGTCATAGTTAAATGTAAATAAATATCAAAAGTGCCCAACAAACAGAATTGACAAAATTTGCAATAAACAAGGAAAAGAGGCCAAAAAGATAATATAAAGCAAGCAAACAATATATGCAAAGGCAAAAAGTTCACAAAGATTTATAAGAGCAAATTCAGATAAGCAAACACCATTCTGACTTCAAGACATGACAGACCAGGACTGAGTCATATGAAATTGGGAACTGAGATATCCCATCATGCATTTATGTACTTCTGCCTATAAATTAGAGAGGGGAAAGTATTTTTTAATAGTTCCTAGTGAAGATTGGAACCAACATCATTGAAAATGTTAATCTTCACAAGTTGCTCCCTTTGGATGCGATCATACTGAGGAAGGGACAATCTTAATGGTAAGTGAGGCTAATGGGCCTCCAGGTTATATTTGGAATCTCTCAAAATGTGTATATGCTCTAACTGGGTTGGTTTACAGCATATCAACCTTAGTGGATTATTTAATGCTGACAAGATTTTTTGTTGCTGGTACCGTTTTTTTTTTTTTTTTTTTTTTTTTTGCTCAAAAATGTATTGCTGGTATTACTTATTTTCTTCAAAAATATATTGCTCTCAGAATGCACTTTCTTCAAAAAAATTTAGTGCTGATATTAAAACCAATTTTTACACTTTCATAGTGTTTTGAACCCAGTTTGGGGGGTTAACTTGACCTTAACAGGTGCTAAATACACTGAGTCAGGGTGACCTGGGAACACCAGAAAGAGGTCGTGGTCCTCAGAACCTCCTGGTCAGAGGCCTTGGGCTGGACATAGTTTGTCTGTCATACCCAGGACAACACATTTGTGCTTACCCAGAACAGTATTCATCTATATTTCTGAGATGAGGTACATGTACATTTTACTCTTATTTACATTGTTCAGACTTTGTCACCATATTTTGTAATTGTTTGCACTTGAAACTAAATTAGTCTACCTCAGTGAGCCAAATAAAGGGTTCAGTTCAACATTCCAGCCACCTGAAGACGACCGGAGTGTACAGCGGCTGAAACGTAATAAATATGGTGACAAAGATGAGGACAATAGTCCGAATAAGGTAAAGAGTTACCCAGAACACTTGTCTAACTGATGTTTCAAGGTTCTGCCACTTGACGCTCAAGAAGGAATAAATGAAATTAGGAACAGCAACTTCAAAATATGATCATTCAATATTTACATGCCGTTTATATATAAAAAAAAAAAAAAAAATGATATAATCACTGTCCATGTTGATGATTTCTGCTTTGCAGTGTAGATACAAAAGACGATTATCTCCCTTTAGTCAGGTTCCCATCATGTCATAGTGTTCGTGAAAGAATCAGTCAATAGCTTCCCAAAGTGGTTGAGCAGTTGCATTTTTTTTTTTTTTAGCCTAGGCTCCTGGATTCTTGGCAGAGGCTAAAATTGTTTATTTTCTCGCATGGCGCAGTTTACAAGCATATGGTGCCATTTTCCTATGGAAATATATCTTCACCAGATATAGAACATATGTTTCCCGTTTGCAGAATATGTCCTCAGTAACAACATGGCAGACGAATCAGGAATCATAAATCTCATAGAAATTCAAGATTTACGAAACTTAGTACTTTTGAAAATTGTTGCATATAATGAGGCCTCTTTAACAGATGGCAGATCACAAGACAGGTTTATAGACTTTTTGGGTGGAAGTTTTTGTTTGTTTAAATGGCATATCAACTCCTTATGGGTCATTTAATGCCAAAATTTTATTTTCCCCAATAAAACCTGTTAAATATTACATTATTCTGTTTTCACAATTGAATACATGGTAGATGATACTCAGCTTTTGTGCATAAACAGTTTATATGGATATGATTACTAGAGGTAGTTTTATTGAAATTTTATTATATATATCTGAAATTTTTTATATTATAATTTTATAAAACAGTTTGATTTCATTCAGTAAGAATTTAAGAAAGATATTATGGGATTAATGTCAAAAGAAAGAATTCATTCATGTTGGTTGTTTGATTTTGTTAGCTGCATATCAACACCTCTATGGGTTTTAATTATGGCTTTTAATAAATTGTCCATAGCAGGGACAATAATGGTGCAACCATAAAATATATTGTTGGTCCTTTTAACAACATAAAAAATGTATTGTGGTATTTTTTCAAAATTAAAAATGTATTTTTATAATAGTATTTTTGTTTGGAGGTTGGGTATTTTCCAAAACTAGGACTAAAATGTACTGGTATCTTGGATCAAGGTGGACCTGGAAAAAAAAATTAAAAAGTTTTTTTTTTTTATTTTTTAAAAAACTTTCAAATTTTATGGATTCAGAAGCCATGATCTTGTAGGAGACAAGTAGTTTATAAATCATATTTAATGCTCTTCTGAAATTCAATTGCAGGATTATTTTTCTTCCTCATCAATTTTTGCTATTAAGAAATGTTAAAGAGTCAGAGTGAAAGAATTCAAAATTTATAGAATATTTAACTTTGTCAAGTCAGAAAAGATTATTTTAACCCACATATCAAAATATTTCCTTGTCTTGCCTATCTCTATTTGCTCCACCTTTAATAAATTAAGAATGTACATCCCAAAGAAAAATATTATTGTTTTGACAATTTGAAATAGTTGTAAAAAATACAACAAATTGTGGCATATTTTTGGTTTAGCATTTCCACAAGCTATTGAATCACAAGAAGAGTCTTTTATTTATCAAAATTTCCTTAAGGTAGGTCACTAAGTGTATTTATTAATGGCTGCATGAGGCCCAGTGATTTGCAAGCATTCCTCAAGGCTTGCTTACATACCCTATTAAAAAATAAAAATTTAAAAACAAATTACATTTAACATTTTTGTACTTAAAAATGTTCTGCCTAATAAGTATTGACTCTGATCAGTTGTGAATATTACGCTGATGTTACAATGGTATTTGGATGCATCTCAAAATGCTGTAATGACCAGATCTTGGCAATTGATCTCTCCACTGAACAAACTTTGATCAGTGTGGGACAAACTGACTGGTCACATTCAAACCTCAAAAACCAAACTAGTTACATTGCATCATCACAGAGCAAACCCTGAATTTTTAAGCCTGTTGATTTCACATCCAAGGATTGAAGCATATAGGCCCCATTCACCTGAGGAGGTTTGTATTGGGAATTAAATTTTTTTTTTTTAGAGCCTGCATATGAACAAAATTGTTGAACATAGAAAGAGATGCTGGAAAATTGATGTCAGTCCCTATACAAGGATTCCAAAAAAAAATAATAAGTATAAATTAAAAAAAAAAGATAACAATAATCATATTATTATAAAAAGCCAGGTTGTGTGTGTGTCTTGTTCGTTTATATATTGGATCGGATTTCCTACATTTTCAACTGATTTCAACAAAACTTCACAGGACTACGTAAAATTACTTGTGGTGGTTCTGACAGCGCCAAAAATTGGAAAACAAATTGTTTTTGCATTCAATCAATTTGAAAACACCATTAAGAGGCATCTCTGAGAATGAAAGGGGACAACTCATAAGAGGTTATACTTAATAAAACCCAGGTTGTTTGTGTGTGTGTGTTTAAATTATATATGGGATCCTTTTCATTTTTTCAACTGATTTCAACAAAATTTCACTTTTTTTTTTTGGCAGGTAGTGTTTCTTATTGTCTTGGACACTTTTTTCTTTATTTTTTACATTCAGAATGCTTTGGTAAATTCCATTTACAAGACAATTGTTTATAATAAAATTCTATTCAATCGGTAGACTCATAACGATTGAAAACAATGTTTTTGTTTGAGTTTGATTCTTTGATATATGAAAAAAAAAAAAAAAAAATACCAATTCTGACAAGACATCCCTAGTCTTCAACCTTAAACAATAATCTTTGTCAATTTTATTTTTCAGTCTTTATGATGGTCGATACTTGATCTATCTCTTACTGTTACATCCCCGCAAATTTCATGGAAACTGCAAGTTAATGAATAAATATAACTTTTATAACAATAGACTGTAACCTTCATGATATATGGATAAAAAAGATTCATTTTAATGAATATATTATTATTGCCATTGTTTAGAATATTGAAAGTAACTGTAAGACAGAACAATTTCTGTTCTATGAATAACCATAGCATGTTCAAGTTTTTTTAAAAAATTTATGGTTGTTTAGTTAAGACATTTGACTTTTTTTAGTTGTATGCCCTTTGAATTGTGTACAGGGTGAACCATTGTGAAAAAAAAAAAATCTTGGACCATCCACACAATTTAGATAATTGAAACCTGGGAAATTCATCTTCATTTGTGTGTTATGAGCTATTAGTGTTTAGTTGATTGATTTAATCGAATGCAAAGAATAAACCTTTTTGGGAAAAAAATCTGAAATAAATCAAATGGAAAATTTAAAACAAAAAGACTTTTTTTTAATTGTTCGTTGAAAACTTTCAGAAAAACTTGATTCACTTGACCTTTAAAAAAAACAGACATCCAATTTGGCATCCAAACCAATGGTTGTCAATCAAAATCATAGAGAAATAATTAAAATTGGTAATTTTAAGTCGGTTGCTTTTTTTCATTTTCAAAAATATAAAAATAAATTAAAAAAAAAAAATCAAATTTGGGGGAGAATGAGGAAAATAAGTTAAAAGTAAGAAACAGAATTAATTCTTCAATCTGATTATTATGTCAAAAATATTCTTTGTTCTCCAAAGTGAAAAGGCATCAAAATAATTTCTAATTAACCCATAGTTGGCATGTTTTAATTGAACGATTCTTCCCCAGTGATCAGATTATATTTTTAAGACTGATTGGCTAATGTATGTCCTGTTCTGTTTTTAAATTTAAATTAGAAAGAGATGGATTGACAGATTTAGTTGGGTGTTTGTATGATTGAATGAATATTCTTGCAAACTGAGTAGTCATTAAAAAATTTCAATCCTGCTTTTTTTGATGAAAAATAAAGTAAAAAAAAGATTGGCCAAACCTAATGTTTGCCATGCAGAAAATGTTGATATATATAAATTTTCAAATATTAAAATGCTGTAAAAAGTTTAAAAATAAAAATTAATTATTTTATTCATTGGCTACAGAAAAAACAGAAAGGAGGGAAAGGAGATTTTTTATGAAAATTTTTCATAAATTTCCAATTAAAAAAATATATATATATGAAGAAAAAAAAAATATATATATATAAATATGATATTGACACAAAAATTGTAATTCAAAATATATTTTCCCACTTTACAGTGTATCCCATTCATACAACAAAATTTGTCCTATATATAAGTTAACACCACACACACATGCACAGATGACACAATACACATTTACATGATTCAGACTATTGTCCTATATATTGCCATATATATTATGAAACTTTTTGCCATTATATGAATATAAAAATAACATATGTGGTTGGGTGACAAATATAATATTTATATTGCTTATATATAAACTCTTCTAGTTACCAAAACATGATAATTTTATGGATATATGAATCAGGTATCTTATATCATATTTCCATATTGAAAATTCTCCAACGTGAAGATATTGAATATAATATATTTGGGTCATATATTTATATTTTAAACACACGCCTTTTACACATGGCATGTGTCACACACACATTAAGTATGAATATTCTGGGTATTATAAACCCATTGTCTTGATTTACCATTTTTTTATTTAAACATAAAATAAATTTATAGAGGAATATATATGCATTATTTTATTTTCAGAACTAAAGGGGGAGTGGAAAAATCATCAATGGCTGACCACATATAGAAATGAATTAATTAGAGATTACTTAATTTTCTACAACTTTAGATCATAAAAAAAATGATTAAAGATGGATGAATATTTGGAATGGCAAAAATTCTAGGCCACAAAATTTGAGAAAAACCAGTTTTGGACCCAAACCAGTGTCATCCAATTTTAAACACATTTTTTTTAATTTTGTTATCAAACTAAAAAAAATTCAACCTAAAAATTGATTTTAACTAAAACTGTATTGTTATCAAATTATATTATAATATTTTCCCAAAATTTTTTTCATGATAGGGTATATCCCTTGAAAACATTTAATAAGAACAGGAATTATGAACTTCGCGAAACAAATATACCATTGGATTTAAACAGCAATAGAAAAAAACAAAATTTAATCTCTAATAAATTATATTCATTTTTTTTATTAAAATGATGTTTTCAAATTTTAAACAGTTTGTTGTTTAATGGCTACATGTCTTAGTGTTCGTTTTAATACAAGTTTTGTCTGGAATCATGATTTGAAAATTAGTTAAATATATTTAGAACAAAACAGTTAAAGTGAAAAAGGTGTTGAGAGACAAAAATAAAAGTTTGACAACTGAGTAGTTTTTTTTCTCTGAATTAAAATTCTTTTTAAAAAATGATTTTGAACCATGGTCTCAACATAATATGTTGAAAATTAATTTAAATTGTAAACTGCAATGCACACCCACTCAAATTAAATTCCATATATATATATATATATATATATATATATAATATCAAATATAATTATATATATATAAATAGAGAGTTGTTATTTCACAAATGAACTTGGTTATATGAAGGTTTTGTAAGATAACATGGTGTGAATGTACTGTCCTCCTAGTTTAAACAGTCATATTTTATTTATTTCAGATATGTGTCTTTCAAGAGTCTGAAAAATGAGTGCAAAACTGAAAAAAAAATTCAATTTTCTTGCTTTCCACTGCTATTTTTTTAGCAGAAATCAAGGATTATTTATTAATTTTTTTTTAACAGAATGTATGGGTCAAGTTAAATCCTATCAAAGACACAATTTTTTTTAACAAGATTTCTTGAATATTCAGGCCAGTATACAGTTTCATAAATAAACAGAACATCTTTTCAAATATGCGTATCCATTATAATAATGTATGAAGTAATAAAAAAGGTTGGATTAAAGATAAAACAATTTTTTTTTTTTTAAATTGTCTTGTTTATGTTTCTGATATGAAACTGAGCATTTTGAAGCTAATTATTAAAAATAAAAACAGTGAAAAGTAATGTTTTTTTTACCTTTCTGATTACGGAAAGCACACCAAATGTTAAACATGGTTTGTAAAGAGGGACACAGGTTCAATTTCAAACTTATGTTTAATTTTTTATACATAATGCATTAAATTTAATAAAATTAGGGTCATAAAAAAATATAAAGTGCCCACTATGAAAAGTATCTTTTTAATTTTTTTTTTTTTAAAGTTTGAAAATGAAATGGTTTTGTCATTAAGATTTTTTTTTATTAAGTTTTTCCAACATCCGACTAAAATTTTATTTTTTCTGTCAGAAATAAAATTGGCAAAAAAATGTAAAGATTTTTTTTTTTTCTTAATGGTAGACATGTGAAAATGCCTTTACTTTTGACAATTTTTGCTAGCATGTGCCATTTAAAACCACAAGGTGTGTTGGAAATAAGTATTAACAAAAGTGATGACATGTTAAAAACAAATGTCGTGATATTTGACTGATCACAAGAAAAGGTAAAACCTATTTCAGACAGCAACTCAACAAAGTGCTACTCTATGAACCTTACAAAATGTGTTGAATGGCTTGTCAAATAGAAGAAAAGAGTATCCATCTTTAAAACAATCCTAGGAATTCTGAGATAAGAATGCATATCAAAATCAATTCTTTTCAATCAATTTCAATCTGACGCAATGTTGTATTGAATGGCTGGCCAAATACAAGAAGTGACTATCTACCATCTCTAAAACAATAATGGGAATTTTAAGGTGAGATCATGTATCATGATCATTTTCTTATTCTGTTTTAAATCAGTAAGCAAGGCAATAATGCCACTAAGATGCAACGAACTACTGAAAGTGAAATAGAATGAATTTTTTTTTTTAAACAAGTTTTGTTAGACAACACTAATAAAGTTTGTCAGTCCAACTTTTTATTCAGTTTTTCCAACTCAGTTATTTTATTAATCCATCAATATATAAGTGCAGAGGTGTTGAAGTTTCACACACTCACACACACAAATATATATACACATACATACATACACTTAACACACACATCCCATTCCCAGAAACCAATAAAACTGTCAAAATGACCAAGGAGGGAATTCTTAGTCAGGAATCTGCCATACTCTATCTTAAAAACAACTTGGAAGAGACCGTTTGACCAAAAATAACAATAAAAAAAACAAATGAAAACCACACAAAGTTCACTTTCTTCAGAAACGGTCATTCACTTCTGTAGTCCACTGCTAATAACAAGCAGGGATTTTTTTTTCCTCCTGATGATAGCCATGCTGGCCGAAACTAATCGAGAAACCTAATATATATATATTATATATATATATATATATATATATATATATATACACACACACACACACACAAGTAGAAACTGCAATCAGCACTGAATGGCGTCAGTCAGTTTCATGTTTTTCACAGCTTCATGTTTATCAAACTGTCCATTTTGGTTCTATGTAAGTGGACATTGAGGTCAACATCCAGTGGTAATGTTTTGTTTCATGCTTAAATACAATCTTCAGGCCAAGTCTGTTGTGTTGTGTTGTGTTGTGTTTTGCCATGAATATTTATATATGTTGGTCAATGGTGCATTATGGTTAGGTCTACTGCATTATTCTAATGGTTATTGGGTGGATGGTAACAGTTATGTTTCAAATTCTTCTAGGGCGCTATTGATTAGAAATAATTGTGGATCCAACTTCGATTTTGTGGCTATTTTATAGTGTTTATAAACTCAACCAAAAGTAAACTAAGTAAAATAATACTAGAAAGTATTAATTCAGAATTAAGGAAGAAGTTAGGAGTAAATCAGTGGAAAAAAAACACAAAAATAACTACAGACTGGTTCCACAACCTGAAAAATCAAATAGCCAATTTATACAACTAGATATAAAAGAATTCTACCTTTCTCTAACCAAATCTATGCAAGATAAGACCATCTCTTTAGTTCAAGAACAAATAAAAATAAACACATACAAAGTAAAAATCATTAAACACCTCTGAACAAGATGCATGGATAAAGAAAGAAGGAATCTTTGACATTGGGAAGCTTTGCTGGTGCAGAAACCTGTGAGCTTACTGGTATATATTTACTAGTTGAACTAAAATAATTGATATAAATGATATAAACCTCTACAGGGATGATGGTCTCATAATAAACTGTAGCAAACAAAATCATAAAAATATTTCAAAATATGGGATTCAACAGACATAAAAACTAACCTAAAAGAAGATTTCCTAAATGTCACATTCAACTATATAGAAAATCTCATGACACACCACTTCATATACACACATCTTCCAACCACCCGCATAACAATCAAGCAGATCCCACAACCAATTAACCAAGGGTTATCTGATAACTCTTCCAGTGAAGCATATCACACAGTACAAAAAAGCTAACAGGAAAAGAAACTTCATATGGTCCAATCCACCATACAACAAAAACAAAGACAAACAGGAAAAATATTCATTAAACTCATACACAAACACTTGCCCCCATCAAGCATTCATCACAAGATATTCAACAAAAACGCAGTAAAAATCAGCTACAGTTGTACATGACAAATAATAAAAAGCCAACAGGAAAACAACCAACAAACCAAATGCACAAATCAAACCGTGTAATTGCAGAACAAAGAACAAATGTCCCTTAAATGGCAATTGTACGCAGAGCGTAATATACCAAGCACTGTAAAATCAGCATATAATGAAGAAAAAAAAATATGCATAGGAGTAACTGAAGGACCATGGAAACAAAGAAACTATGCATATAAAACATCCTTTGCAAACAGTAAATACATAAACAGCACAATGCTTTCTAAATATATAAGGGAAATTAAAAACAAAACTAAATCAAACCAAAATTACCATGGAAAATAAAGCATCAGCCTAAAACAATAAATCCCCAAACAGTAAAGTGGAGAAGAAAATAGTTATAATTACCTTTCCAGATTAATAAAAATTAATACATAAACTATCAGAACTCATCTCAAAATGCAAACACAAAAACAAATTTTTACTACATTACTTAAAAATTGGAAACTAAAAACAAAAAACAAAAATAATAAAAAATAAAATAAGATAAAAAAATTCAGTATAATAAAATAATCCAAATCAATAAGTAAACAAAGTAAATAATTAACACATAGCGAAAATGTAAACATAATAACAATCAACAACAAATAATAAAGTAATCAATAATAAATAATGAATAAATAATAAGTAAAACAACACTACAAAATAATGACAAAACTGCATTCAGATCCACAATTATTTCTACTCGATAACTCCAGAATAATTTTAAACATACCTATAATGCACCACTGACCAGCATATATAAATAGTTGAACCGAAACAACACATGTGGCCTGATCATTGCATTTAAGCATGAAAAAGCATGTATCTTACTCTTTTTAAGTAAGTTCACATCTACTATCTCTCAGTCGCATCTCCGTCTTTGGGCAGAGTGTGCTCATGGGGCTTCTCTGTCAAAGGACAGAGGGGCAACTGGGGAAAATAATACTGAAGAGGTGCCCTCTAATTGCACCAAAGGGAGGGGTCGGTGCTCGCACTGAGGCCAGCACAACTGACAGTTGCGGGGGCTGAGGGAAATTTTTGTTCCTGTCGTGGGTGTACGCACTCGGGTCCCCACCTAAAAATAGACCTTGTGTCACATCTCATCCTAGTGCGAGGACAGAGTAAATACCGTGTGAAAAAGGCCGTTGCCACTGGGTGTTGACCTTGCAGAACCCAACTTCCACAATTCTGTGGATCCTGGCTAATTTCCATAATACTGTTATTTAACAACATCCTGATTGGATAATAAATATTAAAACTGTATTTTCTGTTTTTTCACGTGCAAAGTTCTAAAATTTTGTACGAGCTAAACACTTGTAGGCTCCATGCTGGGTTTGCAGCTGATGACATTTTGATTGGTCCGTTAATACCAATATCATGTTTCCACCAACGTCTGCATGGCTGACCTCGAGTTGACATGTTCAAAGTTAATTTTCCACCAAAATCTGGTTATGTGTTCACAAACTGATCACATGATCAAGAACTTAATAAATTTGACACATAAGCACATATAGACAGTGAGACAGTGATGACAACCAATGCGTCAAACAAATTTATGCCACTCCATTCTGACTTATGCTAAAAGCTAATTCTTAGCATAATCTCAGCTATCAGAAGATTCACTCAACACACAACAGTGAGCATTGTGACTTCAACATTTTTATACAAACTTGTCGCTCTATGCTGAAGGTTAAAAATTTTTTTTATCCCAGCCTTCCACATAGCAATTTTGATCTTACCTGCCAGTGGATAACTCAACACTCACTCACCCAGCGATCATCATACATTCGCGCCAGTGAGAAATCTACAGGCATGCAATTGCCTCCTTAATTTATGATTCTCAGGTTAAAGGTTTCTTTGGAACATAATTCCAGCCAGCAGAAAAAACACTGACTCACCAACTTGCATAGTGAATTATAATTATTTCACACCAGTGAGTTCATTAAAACTTTATCAACACTTGGTAACTGAACTAACTATATTTAAAAGTTTATATCAATTCAACAGCACTTTCTAAAAAAACAGAGGACTACAATCAAAGGGAGACAACTTTTGAATAAGTGTGAATCGGAAACTAATTTACATCTAAAATTCAGCTCCCAAAAAACTGTTTTTATTTTAACACACACCCTTTAATATTCATTCAACTTACACAATTTTCATCCAACCATTTATTCTACACACATACTTTCCACAAAACTTTCATTACTACATCAAGCATCCTAAGAAAGGACGTTGAACTAAATTTAAACATCTACTCAACAAACAACAAAACAGTTGTACATAAATTCACATTCAACAATATAATTCCAATTCAATACAACTTGTATAACTTTTGGCATTGATAAAAGAAATTTCTATTGTTGTTATTGCATTGATTTGTCGAATTTTTTTATTTCTCTTGTTTGTTTATTGTTTATTGATGCATCTGTTGAAAATAGAAATACAAGAGATTGAATTGAGGCCAGTTTAACCTTTATAAATTGGTTAACCAGCATACAATCCCCTACAACCTCAATGTCCACTCAAGGACACATGGTGCAGTGGATAAAAGTGTTAGTTAGATCCAGTGACAGGACCCAAAGAGTATGAGTTCAATACCTGGTTAAGGCGGTGGAGAACTTTCAGAGGGAAATTTTTTTTTTCTTAATTGATAACTGATATCCATTAGACATGGCATGTGGAACTAGAACAGTCTACCCCAGTGAGCGAAATAAAGGGTTCAGTTCGACATTCCAACTACCTGAAGAAGTTGGGAGTGTACAACAACCAAAATGTTGTAATAAATATGGTGAAAGAGATGAGGACAATAGTCTGAATAATGTAAACTGCCCACTTTTATATTTACATTTTTGAGCACTTTAACCCATAAATATAGCATACCTTTAAAACTAGGTACCCCCACATTTTTGCTTAAAAAAAAAAAAAAAAAAAAAAATAGCATGATGAAAAAATCTGCCAAACTTAATAAAAAACCAAATTTTATTGTTGAAATGTTTGTTATTATTAAGAGGAAAGACCAAAGTATTTAAAAAAAATTTTTTTTACTCCTTTGACATGTTCAAACTGTTGGTTAAAATCTTGCTTTTTTTATGTCAACAGATAATAATAATAATAACAGAGTTGACTATGGAAATTTTAGCACCTTTTTTCCAGTAAAATAACAGATTCTCAGAATTTAATGAAACTTTCAGGACTTATTCACAAATGAAAGAATTTATTTTTTAAATTATTATTTTTAGAAAATCTTGGTAAAAATATTTTTATTTTGCTTTTTTTTTTATAGTTAATGAATTTCATGAAATTTCTAGAAATTAAATTTCATCCTCTGAATTTGTTTTATTAGTTAAACGCAGTACTCCTTGGAGAATATAAACCATCCATTTCTTATTTTTTTCAAACCGTTACTCAATTCCCTAAAATCTAGTCTGAATCATAAAATAAAAACTGCAATAAAACTATGACATTAATTAGATGAGCTGTTTTTATAAATAATATATATTAAGGAAGTCTGAAGAAAAATATTTTGGATGAATAATGAAGTTTTTACAAGAATTGTTTTGATTTTTTTTTTTAATTAATATAATTTATAAAATTTCAAAAATCATTTAAAAATTCTTCAAAACTTTCTCCTTGTAAGGTTATTAAGGAAAGACAATATTTACTAAGCAAAAATTGAAAAACTTAATACAAATCATCACACACCAAGATTTTGAATTTAATTTTTAATTTTTTTTATGTGTATAAACGTTTGAAAATATGGGTGATCATATACAACATTATCAAAAAATAAGATCAATGACTATAGTAAATTTAAAGTCAACATTTTTAAGATTACTGAGTATTTAAAAATTTTATATATATATATATATATATATAAAAATTCATCCATCATTTTCTTAAATTATGTTTTAACAGATAAAGTTTCTGTACAACAACAATAAAACTGTCAACACCTTCAGAAGCACCTGTTAAGTGATTTACAAGCCTTGACAAGTACTTCATCACCACTACTGTTTGTTTTGAAAATCAATTTCTCTCTTATTTTCAACTTAAAATAAATAATATTTCTTTCAAATCAGATTAATTATACTTTAAATCAGCTAATATTCTTCAAATAAAGTTTCAGACAACTGGATGTAATATAGACATGAAAGAAGACAAAAACATACATCAGTTGAGATGTTGGGATAAAAAGAAAGATATTAATTTGAATAAATTTTGTGTTAAAAAAAGAAATGACAAAAAAAAACTTACAACATTCATGAATTCTGTAATTTATACCTTACATGATTAAAACTGTTAATTTGGATTTTAAAAATATCTACAAACAAGTTTATGAAAACAAATTGTATCTTCGTTAATCTCACCTGAACCAGCTAAACTCTCAGCAATCACAAAGAGAATGTTTGTGGTACCATTAGCGTTGTTGCTGAACAGACCGACTTCTGCACATTTCCAATATTCCAGTGCTTTCAATCGTAAAGCAATTCCTGGTAAGTTAATCACAAAGCCTTCATTTTGGTCTTCACCACTGATAAAAAAAGATTAAAGAACAAAGAGAAATGGTTTTATTTTAAAGAGACTGGAAAAGGTTTTAAATTTTGTTTAGGTGCATTAGGAACATTGATTCACCGTCATGCTAGACAATTTTTCTCCCCATAGTTTCTTACACATTTATAAGGCTATCATTTCTGAGTGCATTGAATATTGCTGTCACATCTGGTTTGGTGCTTGAACTACATACATGATAAAATCCAAAGAAGTATCTGCATTGTTATTAGTCCTGACTTGGCAACTCAGTTTCAGTCACTTTCCCATGGCAGTAATATAGCTTCCCTGTACCTATTCTATAAATAACTTCACAGTAATTTTCTGGATGAATTTTCCTCAATGGTACCTAAACTTTATCAATTTAAGCATAGTACTAGATTGGTGGCAAGGTCTCATCATTTTACAGTTGAAATCGCTAGGTGTAACCGTAAGTTCTATGCTGACAGTTTCTTCTCTCGCACTTCTTGCTTGTGAAACTCTCTTCTGGCTTCTTGCTTTCCAGTTAACTTTGATTTTCAAATATTTAAATGCAATGTCAATCATTATCTTCAGTCTTAAGTAATCTTTTATTGTTCTCTCTCCTTAATGTTTTTCTTTTTCTCATTCTTTCACACTCAGCAATCCCTTGTATCTTAGTGGCTTTATTGCCTTGCTTGGGGTGAAATTATTTAATAAAAAAGGAAACCCCACATTAAACTTGGTTAATTTTTTTCAATGTTGAGTATAAGTCCTATAGAACAAAAATCAAAATGAATTAACAAATTAGATACAGGTCTGGTTTACACAAGTGGACATAAAGCAAGACACATGTACAGTGATGTATTGAGTAAATACAAACCTCATTATCTTCCCTTGGCCCATACCCTTACCAACCAATCAGTCACAATATTGTAGCTGGTCAGTCATTCCTTTGTTCATTATGGTGCCTGGCAGATTCGAATGTTAATAATGTTTGAATTATTTCTTTAAAAGTGTATAACAACGTCATAGCATAATATAGAGTCAGAATAATGCAACCTGCTCGCAAGTACGGAAAAAAAAAATACAAAAAGGCTGAAACAGAGACCATCATTGGAAATTAAAAAAAAAAAAAAAAAAAAAAAAAAATTAACTTAAATTATAGCATACCTTAAAACTAGGTACCCTCCACCTCGACTTTTTTGCTAAAAATAATGCATAGCATGATGAAAAAAGCCACCAAACTTAATAAAAACCAAATTTTTTGGTTTGAAACAAAGTTGTATTGCTGGTAGTAGCAGTACAAACACAAAATACACTCACGTGGATATCTTGAATTAACTTCAAACGGTGTAAACATTAATGAAGAGAAAAATTAAAAGGAATTTGAAACTATCAAAAAATCTATGAAGAAAACTTGGATGAAAATTACAAAAGTATTGTAGGCAATCAATGCGGAAACATTTATTCACTTGCCGCGGAGTTGTTTAACACTTTCACCCCAGCCCCCCAACCTTGTATTTCTTACTCTCTGGGTTGAGGTGTCTACTGGTCCTAACCGAACTTAAGGGAGTGGCCAGTCCCCTGAGCATCCGTAGATTATTCGACCGGTCCACTAGTTTAATCCTGCTTCCTGCCCACGTTATGTTTGGTTTGATCCAGAAAGCAGAAGTGATGTTCATCTATTCACGGTTGACTGAAGAGGTAGACATGGCTGGAGAGTCTGTGCTAAGAAATTTAGAATGCAGCAAAAAAAAAAAAAAAAAAATAAAAATAAAAAAAAAAAAAATATATATAAATCTGCAGAAAGTTTGACAAACAATTATTCAATGATTGAATTGTTAATGTCTTTTTATATAGCAGAAAAGAATAGTATAGAAAAAGAAACGGGTTACAGAAAAGAAAAGTAATTGACATAAAAAATGCATACACTGGATTCTGGAAAGAGAGAGAGAGAGAGAGAGAGTGATTAACTATGATTAACTTAAATGCATCAGAACAATATATGACTCTTAATGATGGGGAAATAAGATTTCTGTGGGCGGCTTAAAGTTTATAGTGGCGTTCCTCCTTAGCAGTAGTAACAGTAGTAGTAATATTCATGGTAGCAGAAACATTGGGTACTTATATCAACAGTATATGTTAGCAGATGCTTGTTCCAATCTCTGATGTCATCTTCTCTTTTCTTCTTGAGAGAGTCTTAAAGTCTGTCGCCTTCCCTCAACGCTTGCCCGGGTAAATTCTCTTCAAGAAATTTCTCCCTGTCTGCCTTTTTAAGATATAATTCACGTTTTATATAGAAAAATCCGCTGGTTACAACTGAACCTTTGATCAAAATTTATCACAGGTTTCTGGCTGTTTCAACCAAAATTATGTGAATTCAAAAAATGAATCTAGTCTTACTCAGAATTATTTCAATTTTTAATCGATAAAAATTATTTTCCCATTGTTTTCTGATGACCCAAATTCAGTGGGTACAACTTCTGGCCTAGATCAAATTTCCCATCAGTAAACAAAATGCTCTGACTTAATTTCACCATTCAAAATTTATTCCAAGTTTTAATCAATAAAAATTATTTCGACCATTTCCATTGCCTGCTAACGACCCAGTTCCAATTGGTACAGCTCATGCCTGAGATCAGATTTCCCCATCAGTAAACAAAATTGCTCTGATTTACTTTCGCTGTTCAAATCCATTCCAATTTCACTAAAAAAAAATAAATAAATAGAAATATACATGTGTATGTTTGTGTATGTTTTTCAGACTCTCTCTGTCACAGTGAAGGTTAAAAACAAGCTAATTTAAGTTAGAATATCCCTAAATGTAATTGGACCACAAGATCAACAAATTTTCAATTCAATCAGGTTTGAAAACCCAAACAATAAAAATAAAATACAATGTGTAAAAAAAGGAATTCCTTTTTTATTTCAAACCAAGAAAAAAACTTAAAAAAGATATTTATCTTTTTCAGCAGAAACCAGTTACTGTCATAAAAATTTGACTCACTCTTGACTGATATAAAACTGAAAGCTAAGGATTGTGAATTTGGCAATCTCCAGGATGATTTAGTAAAAAACAGGATTGTATGTAGAGTCCAAAAGAAAGATACACAAGAGTTACTACTCCACGACATTGAATTAATGTTAAAAGCAGAAATAGATAAATGCTGAGCAATTGAAATCAGTGCAACCCTAGTAAAAAAAAATATAAATGGAGAAATGTTAACATTGACAGTAAGGCAGAACAAAGAACTGGGAAACAAAAAAAAATGGGGAAAACACCATTTCAGTATCAGAACACCAGTCCAAAATCTCACATCTTGTGTGGTAAATACAGAAAAAAAAGCACCCATTGAAACAATGTTCCACTTAGAAAAAGGACATATAGAAGATGTCACAGATCCAACCATTTTGCTGTTCTAAATCACAAGGTGTGTCAAAATAAGTGTTAACGAAAGTGATGATTTATCTTAGCAATACTTAAATTTCTCAATGAAATCACATTAAAAACAAATGTGGTGACATTTCACTGAACACAAGAGAAGGTAAAACAATTTCAGACAGTAACTTAAAGTGCTTCTCTTTCAACCTTACACAATGTTGTATTGAAAGGCTGACCAAATACAAGACTGCCCACCGTCTCTAAAACAATAACGAGAATTCTGAAGTAAGATCTTGTATGATCAATTTCTTTTTCTATTTTAAATCAATTCCCCTAAGCAAGGCAATAATGCCTCTAAGACGCAGTGGGCTACTGGGAGTGAAAGAATGAAAAGACTTTAGGAGTTGGAAACTGAATCCTAAACAGGAAACAAGGGATAAACTTCTCTACAAAAAATAGGGAAGGAGTGTGAACAGGGCTATAGAATTACTTTTTAAAAGTGACCAAGTGATTGTTCTGGAATCACTCAGGAGAGAAGCAATGAATAACATACACAAATCTGGTTAAAAGTGAGCAGAGAGCCAGAAACATTCTGGCTAGGTAGGAATTCTCAAATCAAAGAGGCAGCTGAAAAGTATTATGTTTTGGTATTTAGACTATTCAGCTGAGCCATAGATTATTTTCATTTTTGTATATCAACTCAATTTTTAAGAAAAAAGTCGATGAACAAAAATGGAAACTATTTATGACTAAAGCTACATAGATTTATTCAACCACATCTGTGCTATTTTATTCCACTATCTTTTCCTATCTTTAGTGAAGCTTTGCTGTGTAAGGAAAGATTATGTGAGTGTATAAGGAATGTTCAGCATGTGAGTGGTGATGTGAGGGAGAAGGTTGGTGCATGGTTTTAACTGTTGTGGATTCATTTGGCAGCTGAATTCTCACTAACTAGCTAAGAAAATTTCTTTCTTATATAGGTGACCATAGGCTCCAAATTGTTACGCAGGAAGAATTATTCTTCCCATGCAGATGATCTAATTGGTTGGCATTGACCAATCAGCAAGCGAGTTTTGGGGAGACTTAAGAAAGCTTCTGTGATCCGTTTCTCCCAAGAGTGCACAAAATTGACTACATGAAAATAGAGCAATTACAAAATTGTTGCATTGCTGTGATTTGTAAATTGTCTGTAATAACGTAGTGGTGATTAATTAACCAATGAATGCTTGTCGTTGTACGCGATTTGTATTTGTGTATGAACGTATGTGTGTGTTACAGGTCGGCACAATATCATTGTAAAAATAGAACTCTGAAGAAGAAATACAAACATCCATACGATATCATTATTAAAATTAGCAACACAAGTGAAGAGATTGTGTAAGTGTATCAAGAAGACTTGCTGTCACTTGATCTCAGTGAAATTAAGCAGATATGACATGTGTAAAAATGAGTACATCATAATATCAGCATAAATCAGAGAATGTCTAAGAAAATCAAATGAATGAGACTTTTGGATAGACTGACCACACCATTCAAGTAAAAAAAAAGTCAAGATCATTAGAAAAACAGAATGTGATTGTTCTTGTTGCACCGGTTTACAAGCAGAGATTTACCAAATCCACACAAATTATCCCCTCTCCCCCAAATGAATAGCACAAGTTTATTTTTTCGTTTTTTTTAATTGGAAGGGCTCATTTTAAATAGTAGGTGTGACAGCTTATTATAACAGTATTACACATACTTTCATTAACTTGAGTTCAATCCTAGTAACATTTATGATTCAACAGTTATTGGTACAGTGTAAATTAAAAAAATATAAAAGAGTTTTTTTTTAAAATGAGAAGAAGTTTTTATATCCGGGTTTGGTCTATTTTAACACAGGCTCTAATTTGGGACCAGAGAAAATCTCTCTTATATCCGGGCTACACTGTACCTTAAAGTGAATATATAAGAAATCCTCAAATTGTTAAAAAAAATTTTAAAAAACCCTAAAAAGTAGACAAACAAACAAAAAAAAATACATAGCACATGAAGAATTCAGGGATGCATCTCTGAGGACGTTTTGATAATTCCCTCGTTCAACCAACTTGAAACTTTTGATAGTCATGACTAGAGTGTAGTGAAAAAAAAAAAAAAACATATTTCTAGATGCAGTGTGTAATTGTTTAAAATCTCCAACACAAAAATCTAACCAAATGACCAGACAAGAATTTTTTCTTTTTGCTATAGCTACTTGGTTTGGCTGAGGACTTTTTTTTAGCAATTCTTTGTATATAAATAAATAAATAAAACTATTAAATTTTATAACAGAATTGTGGTGGTGGTGGAGTTTGCTATGTAAATTCATCGTAAATTGACGCCCTTATGGAAGCCAAAACAAAATATGCTCATTCTCATACCATTTCTTAAAAAAAAAAAAATCTTTAAAATAAAACATTTCTTTAAATTCATAAACTGGATTTTTTTCATATATTGATTAATTAAAACTTTAAGGAAGCATTCCAGATTATGAATTAAAAAAAAAAAAAAAAAAAAAAATAAAATGGATTTCTAAAAAATCCAATTTATTGAAAAAGGCGCGAGAAAAGAGAAGCCTTTTTATTTTTAAATTTACCCTGAAAAGAAAAAAGGTAACTGAAAGTACACAACTTATTGTTCTGGGATCATTTTTCTTATCTTGCGGATTTAAGACACAATAAAAAAAAAAAAAAAAAAAAAAAAAAAAAGAAAATGACTGCAGATGGGCTTTTAGTCCCATGCTAATTTCCACCCCCAGTTACAAACGTTCTCATTGATCTTGGGATGGTCGTGTATCACCTTGACATTTTTGTGCCAGACGTAAAAAAAAAATAGAAACCGGACCTTTTTTGTTTGTTTGCCTATACCAGGTGTATTATTCTGGTATTATTCTACCACTTGAAACCAATCACAATTCTCAAAAAAAAAAAAAAAAAAACCGGTTTCTGAATTTTCTAAAATTAAAAGAATTCTTAAGAAGAATTTAGCACTCAACTTAATTTTTTTTTTAAACTAGTACGTTAAATAAAAATTTATTTTAAAATTTTGTCGGTAAATTTTCATTTTAACACCCGAGCGTCATTCACTGTTGAACTATTTTCTTTCAGAAATTAGTACGCGCTTCCGTAAAGTGATTTTTTTGTACTTAATTTAAGAAGAAAGTTAACTTTCAAATATATGTAAAAACATCGACAAATAAAAGAATAACAAAAGAAAAAAAAAACACCTGTCCTAACCCTAATTTGAAAGTTAACTTTTTTCTTTAAAAAAAAAAAAAAATTACTTTGTTATCTTTTATTTGTCGATGTTTATTTGTTTACGTATATTTGAAAGTTAACTTTCTTCTTAAATTAATTACAAAAAAAAGAAAAAAAAAGCGCGTACTGATTTCTACAAGGAATTACTGTGAAGGAAGTAAATAGGTCCAAATTGTATACGTCCACCAACAAAATTCATCACTGAATTACTTATCAATAAGCCGGTAATGGCTGACGAAAGACCAGGAAAAAGTCCGATTTTTTCGGGTCGTTAACATCTAAAAAGGTAGGTTTCTTCAATAATTGTTGATTTGAGTTCAGCATATACATTTGCTGCCATTTGCGCGGAAATAAGACTATTTTGGAAAAATTTGAATTTTGAAGGGATATTAGCGCTCGGGTGTTAAAATTAAAATTTACCATTTTTTTTTTGTCTATTTACTTTGATTGTTTTTTTTTAGTAACATTTCATTTTATCTCCTACTTAAATACACTATCTCTTGATGTACTCTTTTTTTTTTTTTTTTTATTACACAAATTGTCTTTTAAAAGAGTTATCTAAAAATATCCTGGTCAACCGGCTTAGGTGTTACTATCGTTTACCGGGAGCACTTATGAAAAGCAAAGGGATTTAAATACTTATAACTAAATAACGACAATATCACGCTCAAATAAACAAATAAAACTCCACTACAGGAAATTCTTTCGCTTTGATAAATAAAATGACTTACCAAGCCTGGCAATATATCGCTACTACTGCTTTTCCTAAGTGTGACCGGTAAAACGGTAACCGAGCCGAAATATTTAATGTCTGAGGATATGGAATCCCCCATCCAATTGTATAGAAAAAAAATATTGAGTGGACGTAGAGAAAAAAAAAAGTCAGGTTAAATTTGTAGTGACAAATTTAAAAAAAAAATTCTTGGTGTAAAGTCGCCCGATTATTCCAAAAATAGCATTAAAAATTAGCGGAAATAAGAGATTTAGATCATTAGATATTGACAATTTTAGTTGGGTCCCGGTTTACCCTCGATTACTGCGCGAAAGTTTACTGGCCTCGATAATTTGTCACATGGACCATTATCTGTAATCGAGGGTAACCGGGACCCAAGTAAAATTGTCAATATCTCTTTCTCTTAAAACGGTAGATTACCGCCAATTCTGAATAGTATCTTTTTTTTGTTTGATATAATCAGGCTTTTTACAACAGGAATGATACTCTTTATTTTTTTTTTTTTTATTTTCTTAATTTGTCACTGGAGCATTATCTGCAAATTTACCAAGGAACCTGTTTTTTTTTTTTTTTTAAAAAAAAAAAAAAAAGGGTGGAGGCACTGCAAACAGAATTTTTATTTTTCATATTTACAAATAAAATTAACAAACAAAAATCTAAAGAAAAAGTTAAAATTTTGTTAATTTCTCCATCATGGAGAACAAAAAATATGATAATACGGGGTGACTTTTTAAAGTCAGAAAATCCAAAAACTTCACATTACAAATTTCAATTAAAAAAAAAAAAAAAAAATTTTAAATCAAGTGAAATCGTATGAGCAGATTTTGTTTTTTGGCTTACGTAAGAAAATCAACCGATTTTACATTTTTTTCGCCATTTACAATGAATTTTTAAATAGCAAACTTAGAACTATGAACTTTTAGAATTTTTTTTTTTAATATTAGTAATCTACCGTTTTGTTTATGAAAAGAAAAAAAATCTTTGAAAACAATTATTTCTGGACACAGTGCCTCCTCTTGACTAATTGAGTGAGTATTTATTGTTATTATTGTACAACTAAAATTCTATAGAAGCCTGCGAAGCTTCTTTAACTCTATGAATCAATAAAGAAATCCTCCTGAGCCCTGGGATGAATTAAAAAAAAAAATAGTACTTACGGGTTAACGTTAAACCTTTTCATACCAAAACATTTTTCGTACCACTGAAGAACATTTGTCGATGTCCCAAGATTAACAGCAAAAGTAACGTGGTCAAAATTTGTGAAAAAAGATTTTTCTTTTCCTCCTCCTTTTTTCCTTTCCCGTATTTCTTCTTCTTGTGTCGTTACGGCAATAAAACCCGGCAAAAAATGTCCCCGATAATTTTGTTTGTCTATCAAAGTATGCACAACATTGCCGACACAAGAACGGATCGTGGCCAACGTGACCGACCCGTGGTCATCAGAAATGGTCTCGAGTGACCGGACGAAGGTTACCCCACAGTTCTGGAGATGGTCCACGCGTTGCTGGAGGTCATTTACACTAAGGGACACATTGTATACGGAACTTTGATTTATTTTTTCCCAGTTATACGATTCAGTTTCCAAATCGGCGCAACTTGTGGGCCAAGTTACGTAAGGGTCGTTCTTTACGAGAAAAAAACCCGACTGTTCAGTAATGATTTCTTCAGTATCAGTTCGTTGCCCTTTTAATTCTGGGTTCGCATAAGTGATAAGGAACTGTAGTTGTTGGTGACCAGCTGTAACCAACCATTGTTGAAAAGAAGAGGTTTTTCTCTGAGCCGAACGACGAAAACCGAATTTTGAACAAAAATCCGTTACAAATTTATTCCCGTCTCTTGTAATCCAAATTTCAATATGATGAACAACTTGTTCCATGATCCTTGTCAGTCAGTCGTTTTTTTTTTTGTTACTAAGAATGTATATAGTCTTGAATTGAAATCGGTTTAAGTACTTCTTAACTTCTTTTTTTTTTAACTTTAAGTTTTCGTAATATTTGTTTTTTAAGGGAACTCATAAAAAATATACATTAAATAATGGAAAAGCAAATTGAACTCCAGTAAATATTGTTAACAACACTAACACTGTTAAACTACTAGAAAGTAAAAGTTGGTATCGCTATCATCAACCGGCACGACTTAGTGACTGGCATAAAAAGCAAACAAATTAGGTGTAAAAAAAATATTCTTTCTTCCCAAGCTAAAGCATATATACCATACGTAATTATATTGCAAAATAATAAAAAAAAACACCCAAAAGTCAATTAAAATCTTCGCCAAGCAGAAAAATACCCACTATAAAAAAAATGTTTCTGGTTCTTTCTCAGCGCCCATAGATAATCACAGGCATTGTAAATAAATTATGAATCTAAAATTAACTCGTTCCTGTTGATGTTACGAAAAAGCACATTTTCAGCTATACGTGTGGTACATTTCTAAATAAAAATTGTAATGTTTACTTATGATGAGGTTTTTTTGTTTTTTTTTTGCTCTTATTCAACAGATGAATAATTACAAACTTTGAGAAAAGCAAAAAAAAAAAACGGTGTTAGTTTTTAATAATTACCCTTTGTTAAAAGTTCCAAGGGTTCACAACTACAAACAAATAATCTTCCTACTTTGCTTTTTGTCTACATTTTTCTTCTTTTTTTCTTCCTTTGTTTTTTGCTTCTTTTTTCTTTTTTTTTTTTTTTTTGCTGTCTCACTTCCTTTCTTTCCTGCTTTCTTCGAGATGACTTTCTTTTTTCATTGTTATCTTTCCATTTCTTTTTCTTTCTATTGTTATTTTTCTCTTTCTTTCTTTCTTTCTTTCTTTCCATATACGTGTGGGATTGGATTTTTACGTTTTACTTAGTGGCTTAAAAAAAAAATTAAACAGACGTTTACTGAAACACGTGTATCCACTACGACATGAAAAATACCACCAAAGTCCAAAATGGATGCATTTTTTTTTGTTTTATTTTTTCGAAATGAAAACAAAAAAATCGCTATCCCATGTTTTAAAAAACTTGACAAAAAAACAAAAATCAAGGAATTATCTGATTCAAATTAAAATATTTTTTTCAATAACTAAGTACTGGATTAGAAAATTTTGTAAGAATGTTTTTTTTTGAGGTTTGTTTCATTCCACTTTTTGATATTGATTAATTTGGGGGTGGGGAGATGTTCGCGATTTTTTTTTTTAACATGTTATTTCAATTAGAAAATTCATTAAATTGAAATATCAAGTTCAGGTGTGAACATACGGAAATATTCGTCCCGAACCTTAGCAAAGATAATTCAATAAAATTCAATCTTTCTCACAGTCGGTGCAATTTAATTTAAAACGT
This sequence comes from Acanthosepion pharaonis, assembly GCA_903632075.3. NCBI lineage: Eukaryota > Metazoa > Mollusca > Cephalopoda > Sepiida > Sepiidae > Acanthosepion > Acanthosepion pharaonis. The sequence goes on along the minus strand of CAHIKZ030003305.1, from coordinate 86,935 downwards.
TATTTGCTTTCAGAAAAAAAATTACACATGAATTTAAAATATATATATATATATATATTTTAATTAATTGTAATTTTTTAGTGCGATTTTGAAATTCATCCTGTTCGTAACAAGAGTTTTTCTTTTCATTAAATAGAAACACATTTGAAGAATAGAAAAATGTCAAATTTAATGTCATTTTCGAGTGTGAACATTTTTAAAAGAATTTAAATTTTTTTTCATTTGTAATAACTGTTAAAATTATTTTTTGTATGCGTTATAGACAAGCGTATAGTTGCAAGAAAGAAATACGACAACAACAGAAATAGATTTACGTGGTTTATTTCAACAGGAACGAGAGGGTTTGGGACAGCTACCTTGTGGTATAGTTCATAAGCCGGCTTCGGATCTAGGTCGATCTCTCATAGTAGTTCACACATGTTGACGGTGGTTGACGCTCCCTTGCTGACAGCTGCTTACCGTGACAGGTCTCTACCCTGGCCACCTGTGGACTGCTTGTTGAACTTCCGTGTGACCCCTTTTATAGCGTTTTTTATGGCTTAACAGGCTCGAAAAACGAAGCGAGTATAATTAAGAGGGAAGCATTTTTATTGGACGAAGAATAGAACACTTTAAATATTATTTTATTTTTCGACCCGAACTCGTGTGTCGGGAACATTCGTAAACGAAGAGAATGGTCATTTTGTGACGGGGCTTTGTCTCTCGCTCTTGAGTATTTGCCTGTAAATCAGCCGAGATATGTCTTATTTTATTTTATAACAAGGCTCCCCCAGAGCTCGGTCTGATTTACAGTGAGCGTTATTCATGTATATTTGGGTGATTAATTCATGATAAAGTCTCTGAAGCGTGTGGGAAGTTGTCCTCGTGTTCTTCTTATTGGCATTTGTTTTGGTATGGAATTATTTGCTGAATTATGTGTGACCGAGGGATGTGGAGGAGAATGATCCTGGTGACTGTTACATGGTGGAGGCAGAGGAATTGTATTAGAAAGATGTGTTGGGCGTGGAGCCAGTCGTCGGATATGTGCACGGTGAATCCAGATTGTATCACCATCATCGTTTTGCACTTGACACATCATATTGTTCGTTTTTATAATGGTGTAATTTCCTATCCAGGGCAGATGAGAGGATTGGGCAACAGTTGAGTGTGGCCGATGAAGTAAAACCTTGTCGCCTACTTGTATTGGGTCCTTGTATGTGAGGTGATTTAATTTGCATTCCATATGCTCCAGGATTGTCGCTTGTGATTTCTTTTCTGTGTAGTGTAGGTAGGCCGATGTTGGGGTGACGGCCGGTAATGGCATAGTGCGGGGAGACACCGGTGGCGCTGTTGGTCGTTTCATGGACGAAACGACAGATTCTAGAACGTCCGTCCATTCACAGTTCCTGTCTTCGCATAACATATAAAGTGCATTCTTCATCGCGCGATGCTGTCTCTCGATATTTCCTGAGCTTTGCGGGCGCCAAGGACAGTGAAGTTCTTGCGTGATTGACATCTGGTTACAGAATTGTCGATAGACTTCTCCAGTGAAGTGTGTGCCTCGATCAGAGGATACTATGCGTGGAATCTCTCTGTGTCGAAGGAAGAAATGGTACAATCCGCGGGCGGCGTCGATAGCACGGTCTCTCGCGCATGGTATGGCTGTAAAATGTCGGCTGAAGCTATCCAAGATGTTTAGGATGTAGCGTTTTCCCTTTGAGTTGGGCAAAGTCTATAAAGTCTATGTGACAAAGTCTATAAAGACGAGATCAAATGGTCTCTTTCCTCGTTTGCAGTGGCCAGTGGGCCAGTGGGTACGTCTACCGTAGTTGCCCTTGCACTTAGCACACGTGTCGCAAGAATCGACATAGGCCTTGATGTCGTGGTTTTTGAATTCCCACCGGTAACTGGAAAGGAGTTCTCGCATACGAATAACACCTGAGTGGTTGTTGCCCTCGTGTGCCTGGTAGAGGCATCTGGGTCGTAGTCTGTATGGTACAACCAATCTCGGAGAGTGTTTACTGTCTCTTATCATCAAAAGGATCGATATGAGGTTCGCTTGGAGTGGGTGACTGGAGGGCGCTGATGATCTTTGCCAGGGCGTCGTCCTTCTGTTCGTCTGCGATGCCGAGGTGGTTGCAGATTCTCTCAGTGGGGATGGCGGTGGTGGAGTGATAGGCGAAGAATGCGTTGGTGACGCGCTTGTGGGTGCGGGCGTTTTGTGGTGTGTGAGTTTTGGGAATGAGCTGTAAACCGTTAAATTCGCCGAGGCACCAAGATGGGGTGTATACGCGGAGGTCTGAACCGCTTACCTCGAATGTTCTGCCTACCGGTGTAGGGTCGTTCGGGGCTTTCGTTTTCTTATGTCCGCAACCTCTGCTGAGCATGTCAGCCCTTTTTTGATTCGCCTTCAACATATTCCAAGACGAATTTATAACATGAAATTTCTTCTTGCCATCGTCGTATTTTGGCATTATTGAACTCTCGTTGGTCCAGATATGTCATCGATCTGTGGTCGGTGAAGATGACGAAGGGGCCGTTGTCGGCTTCTTGCATTAAGATTGCTCCACTAGCGACGTCACTAGCGTCGGTGGTGAGTGTGAAAAGTTTGGAGAAAGGGTGGCGAAGAGAGACGGTCCTTGATTTTTTTGAAGGCTCTGTCGGCATTTTGCGTCCAGACAAACGGTTTATTAACCTTGTTGAGTTCGTGTATGGGACCCATAAGTTTTGAAAAACATATCTGACCTGATTTGTTCGTGAAGACGTGTCTCTAGGAATTGTCTGATCTCCACTAAACGGCCGATAAGGCTTTGTAATTCTTTTTTTGATGTTGGAGGTTTCATTTCCCTGATGGCACGAACGTATTCTGGATCAGCCTTGAATCCTTCGCTGTTTACTATGCGTCCGAGGAATTTGTCTCTGATGCGAGGAAGGAACATTTATCGGGATTCAGCTCGAGTCCGAATTTTCGGAGGGCAGTAAAAAATTGTTCGAGGGAGAGTATGTACTTCCTAAATGTCCTAGCGTGGACCAGGTTGTCGTCGATATAGGAGGAAATGTTGTCACGGGATGTGACCGTGGCTATGGCTTCTGCTATGCAACGGGAGAAGATTTGTCCGGCAGATGTAAGGCCGAAGGCCAGGCGCGTGTATTGATAGCATTGGTCCTTCCATGTAAATGCTGTTTTGTATCGGTCTCGCTTGTCGATCTCAGTTTGCCAGTAGCCGTTGCGTAGATCGAGGGAAGTGAAATATTTATTGCCTTTGTTGATTTTGTTGAACAAGTGGTCGATCCTTGGCATTGGGTAAGGGTCAAGATCGACTAAGACCTTGTTGAGAGTGCTTTTAAAGTTAGCAACGACACGAATCGATCCGTTTTTCTTGCGTACGGCAAATACAGGGCTATTGAAGCCTTTGGGGTCGCTGCAGTTTTCAATGATACCTTCATCAGCCATACGCTTAATTTCGGTATCTACGTCTGCTTCCAAAGCCTGGGCTATCGGGTGTTGTTTCTGGCTGCGAGACTGGCCGTTGGTTGGTATGCGGATGGGTCGGATGAATGTGCCTTTGCTGCTGCTTTCGGTGCCGATAATGTCAGCGTAGCGAATGAGTAAGTTTACAGTGTCTCTAGTTCGTCTCGGTTCGGGTGGTTTGGTAGCGATAGCCCCGTGTTGTGCTTTAGCCAGGTTAGCTTTTGATCCAGTGTCTGGATGTTGGGCTGTAGTTCCATAGTAGGCTGGTTTTGGATGATGTCAGCTTGGGCGCCATATGCTGGATCGTTGGTTGACGATGACGGTGATATGATTGCGGCTGTGTGTGTTGTATCCTGAGGAAAGTGTGCGTCTGAATTTATAGTCGCATTTTGGTTGTCGATTAGATAGGAATCGAGCGTGTTGTGACATAGGATATTTTGGCCGATCAGGATCGGTGTGGTTTTGGTAGTTACCAGCACGTTAACCTTTTTTGAATGTGGGTGAGTCTCGACTGCCGATGGTGATGTCGCATTCAGTTCGCCGAGGGCGGTGGTGCTGTCGTTGATTCCTTTTACTACGACGTCGGAGTGGGTCATGAGTTTTTGGCTTCTCTGGGTAACTGGGATATTGGCACGATGCAGGTGGAGCATCCAGAGTCTAGCATTGCGACGCCAGAAAAATGTGATGTCCCTGAAGTTGAAGGTGGACTGGACGAGCGGTGAATGGTGAGCGAGTCCTTGAAAGTTGAAGGTGTGATGGCTGACGTAGGGGCATGGCGAACGAGGCATCACATCTCGTCCTGCCCGAAGCGAAAATCCTGTTCCATCATTTTTATGGCTTGTATATTATCATTTGTTGCGGCGATATGGGCTTGTGCCCGAGTGCGAGGTGGGTGGCGATATAGGCAGTTGCGTCCATGGTGGCAGGGGCGACCTCTGAGGTAGTTCTGCACACGCTGATTCGTGGTGTGTGCTGATGGTTTCTGCGTGTCGTATGGTGGCCATGTCCGGGAGGGTTGGTGAGGCCCGTCTGCTGTGGGTTTGGTTGGCTGCTGGGTCGGAGTGGCGCATTTCTTTGGTTTGACTGCTGTGGTTTCTGTGTGAAATACACAGTGTTGTGCGAAGTCGTGTCGTTGGATTTTACACCGCGATCAAGGTATATTTGAGCTTCGGAGGCTATGCCAATGGCTGAATAGTGGTTGCCCATTGTCTTGACGAGATGTGGGTAAAGATTTGAGTTCCAAATTTTCACCTTTTCGCTCATTAGCATAGCGCCGATGATGGAAATAAGTCCATCGACTGTTAAGTCTGTATTTTTGTCTTTTTTTATGTGGACGGCTGCCTCTTTAAGGGTGTTTTCGAGTCGACCCGCGAAGTCTGTTAGTTTTTCGCCGTCTCGCCGTTCCAGATCCCAGGCTTGACTGAGGTGTTGGAAGTCATCTGGCTTCCGTGGGCTCCCTAAAAAGTATTCTTTCAGTTGTTCGAAGGAGGATATGTCCTTTTTTGTCAACCATCTTCTGAAAGATACTTTGGTCCAGTAAATCTTTAGCAGACTTGACGAATTCGCATTCCAGGCTGGGATACGTGCTGAGTTCTGGCGTGACGTGGATTTTTGTATTTTGTTTAGGGTCGTGATGAATCGGTTCAAGTCGTGTCCAGGGTGAAAAGTTTTCTCTAGCTTCAATGTGTCGCGTATAGTTTGTTGGCGCATCATTAAGCTGTTTTCACTTTTGTTTGAGCGGTGGGAGGTGTTGAAGTAGTTGATTTTAGGGCAGTCAGCATGTCGTTTATGTCGATTTGAATTTCCTGTATCGCGGCTTCGGAAGGCTGTGTTGGTCCTGTTTTCAAGTTGAATAGTAGTGTTTTCTGTTCCTTGATGAGAGTAAATAGTTCGGCTTATATGAAGCTCGTGAGTCGGCCATATTTCTCTTGCTGTACGCTTATGAACCAGTGTTATAGACAAGCGTATGGTTGCAAGAAAGAAATACAACAACAGCAGAAATAGATTTACGTGGTTTATTTCAACAGGAACGTGAGGGTTTGGGACAGCTACCTTGTGGTAAAGTTCATAAGCCGGCTTCGGATCTAGGTCGATCTCTCATAGTAGTTCACACATGTTGACGGTGATTGACGCTCCTGCTGCTGACAGCTGCTTACCGTGACAGGTCTCTACCCTGGCCACCTGTGGACTGTTGACTGTTGAACTTCCGTGTGACCCCTTTATAGCGTTTTTTTTATGGCTTAACAGGCTCGAAAAAACGACGCGAGTATAATTAGGAGGGAAGCATTTTTATTGGACGAAAAATAGGACACTTTAAATATTATTTTATTTTTCGACCGGAACTCGTGTGTCGGGAACATTCGTAAACGAAGATAATGGTCATTTTGTGACGGGGCTTTGTCCCATTCACATCCGGCTCTCGCTCTTGAGTATTTGCCTATAAATCAGCCGAGATATGTCTTATTTTATTTTATAACATATGGATGTTCTAAAAGGAAATAATTCTGCATTGCTGCCTTTTAATACTTATATGATAATTCAATAACCTTTAAATTCAGAATGATTTAAAACGAGATCACATTGGGTACAATCAAATATTTTATGATATCAGACAGGCAAGAAAATAATAAAAAATAACAGTAATTATGAAACTTAAAAGTATCATTCAACTTAAACCTTGTAATGTAGTATGAAAATGAAATAATTCTTTCTAAGTTTCATAAAAGCGTACAGAATAGAAAATAATATGCTTAAACTATTGGCTATAAAGCTAAAGATATATTTTTTTAAAACATAATATTTAATTACTACACTGTTAGTGTTCAGTATTTTATTTTTAAAATTCTTTCACGCGCTTTTTATGAGAGAGCTTACATCAAGCAAATTAGAGTTGTAACCTAGCTATGACATCACAGGTTATCGTGCGTAAATAAATATTATTTTCATTATTTTTTAAGCAAAAAGTAAGCATTACGTTTACAAAATCTAGTTAATTAATCTTTAAATTTACTAACCGACTTCAAAACACATTGTTGGGGACGTGCAGAATTTAATAATTATGCTCGAAAGAATCAGAAGGAATTTGTGTAGGTTGCGTGACTTTCTGCATCCACAAACAAATAAATAAACGAATTTTAAATACGATTAAGAACAAGACATATTCAATTAGAAATTAATATAACATTTATATACAATTCAAAAGCAATATACAAGCAGGATAATTGATATATGTTGTGTTGGCGAAATGTGTATGAGGTTTTTTTGACTTCAGAATGTCTCTCTTTGTAATTGTTCGTTCATTTACACAGTCTTTTTAAGTTTGTGTTGATATTAATAATTGTCGATAAGTGTCTTTTTTAGAAGGAGTTTTTAAGGGTGATCTACCTTTAACTGTAATGTAATGTTTTTCTTAGGTCGTTCGTACGTTGATGTTTACTTAATAGGTAGCGAATATGATTCACTTTAGATAAGCAATGTTGAGAATTGATATCCACAGAGTCGATAAAGTTTCGATCGGGAATGAGTCAGCGATGATGTATCTTTGCCCGAGAAAATCGTAATTTAGAGTGACGTGGAGTATTTTGGCAAGTTCTCTGTTGGTGTTTGTTACTGACTGCCTGGGGCGGTCAGCGTTTATTTTTATAAGGTGTCGGAGTTAACTCCTCCTTCAGTTCATTAACCCTTTCACCAGGGGTCTCACTTCCCTGGCTATAAATAGCCGCTGACCCTTCGCCTCTATCTTTTTTTTCCTTCAGGCCTGTGCGCCGACACCTTGAGGTAAATCTCTCTTTTTCCTCAGGATTCCAGCTATCAACCTCGAAATGTAGGCGCTAACAAATGATAGCGTGGAAACACGCTAAGCACAATACACACACACGCACATACAGAATATTCACACACGCACGCACATACAGAATATTCCCATACACTTCATCCTTTGTACTGTTTCCATGTATTGTAACTTGTCATTAATATATATTTGTATATACATATATTATCGGTCTTGTGTTTTGTTTGCTTTTCTTTGCCTTCTTCTTTGGACTTAATCAAAGTCCAACCTTTTTATGTAGTTGGGCCCAGCGAGCAGGAGTATCTGAACCTTACATGCGTTTCTTCTACGTCTGATTTCTATCAACAACATAACAGCCACGGCCCTCTACAAAGGCTTGAAAGTCCGAAGGTGGCTCACTTGAGTTTTGGCGCAATTTCTTGTTCTTTGTGAACTTTCAGTGAGGATTCAATGAGATTGTTTGTTTCTGCTTAAATGCAGTTTTAATTGGTTGAAGTTTTTTTCGTAGGCGTAAGATATAGACTGTTCTGTTTTATTGAAAGGTATAAAAAAAAGGACGAGTCTATATATAACTCTAGGACAAATATTGGATTTTTAAATTTATTGTTTGCATTTTTCGTTTATAATGGCGGTTCGAGGGACGAGTCAACGTGCCAATGTTTTAAAAATGTCTAAAAACTTTATTTACACACGGAAATTATTTTTATTTCCATACAGATTATCTTTTTAGGTTATTATCTTTCAAATAAAACCCAAATTTAACGTCAAAGAAAGCATTTAAATTATTTATTATGTGTTTTTTGGTTTTGTTTAGGAAATCTGTGGCGGTACCCACTAATATATATATATATATATATATATATATATATATATATATATATTGTGTGTGTGTGTGTGTATGTGCTTGCGTGTGTGCACGCGGGTGTGTTTCATTGAATGTGTCGAAAAAGTTTCTACGCATTCAGTCTTCATAAAAGAAAAACTGTAAAAATATTAGAAAAACTGAATAAAAAACATTCATTATCCGTATTCGATGAAATATAGAATCCAGATAAAAAAGGACGAAAGTTAACATAGGTACTTCCGCTAATTCGGTACAAATTTCCGATACCTAAGGTTTAAAATGAATTTTTAAACATGAAAACACATTCTTGAAGATTTCATTTTATCTTTAATTGAAAGCTAAATGATTAAATTTACTATTTCCAGTAAGTAAAATATTCTGGTGTATTTCAAATAGAAATTATATTGATCGGAATCTCAATTTTTTTGGTCGGTTTCAGGAATTTTTCTTAAAAACGGCCATTTTCTTAATTTTAAGAAATTTGTAAACAAAACAAAAGTATCGGTTTTAAAAATCTTCCAAAAATAAAATATATATTTGTGACACGTTATTTGGGTAAAATTAGCAAATTTAAAGTTAAATTAATCTGATTTGAAATAAGCATTACTTACTTATAGTATAAAAAGTAATATACAAGCATTTCCTCTTAACAACGGGTCCTGTTTTTCTTTCATCTTTATTGACGTATCGATAAGTTCCGAGGTGATGTCAGCTATGTTAACAGTTTCTGCGTCTTTCTTTAAATAGACTTGTTTTCTTAACCCTAAACTCTATCTCTAACCCTAACTCCTACCCCTGAAGACAGCATAAATAGTGGAAATCTCGGATCTCTGTAGTGCATCTAAGGATGCGTGAATATTTAAGATTGTGCTGCAAATAAAATATACAATATCCACAAACATAAATTATAAGAAATGGCCACATGGTAACGATATTCAATCACGACAAAAAATACATGTTTGAAACAACATATTAAATTTTATATACACAATTTACAATTTCTTTGTTTGTAATGATGTGTGCAAAGGTATAGAGTAAAAGGTCTTTGCTGTTTCAGAAATGTTCAATGTCTAAAAAGTTGTCTGCCTTTGATTGAAAGGTTGAATTTAACTTAGACAAAAGATTTTTCTATGAAAGATATTAAGTGAAAAAGTTTGTTGTATGGATTTTTCCAATCTCTCATAAAAAAAAAGTTTTTTGGCGTCCATATTGACACATAATTCCTGTGTGTCTCTTTGCCTGTGTGAGTCTCAAAATGCGACGAAAATTCATTTGCTGTTTCTATTTATAGTTTTTTTTAACAACATCGGCTCCAACGGCTTGGCAGCTTGTGGCAATTTTTTCTGAGAAATGCGTGGGCGAATGTTGTATTTTTTATTTTTTAGCCAATAGGATTTCTTGAAACATTTAAATTAGGGGTGAATTTGAGAAATATTTTTTTTTTATGTCAGTTGAGCCTATTTTTGCACAAATTTTGACTGTTTTCTTATGAAAATTTCTCGAAGCTTATTTTTATTTAACAACCAATGAAATTCAAGAAAATGTTTAAAAATTGAAATGAGGGTTACTAAATCTCCGTGTTGTTGTGGAGCTACATTTACAATTCTTTACGGCTAACCATGAAAAGAAATGTTGCCTAAAAAAAACTTTCAGCGCGTATTGCCGCAAAATTATTAAATGTTGAATACGCAAATCATATCATATATTTTGCTTGAACTTAAAGTCAGCACATGTAACTCTGTTGACTTATGAACATGTGAAAGCATTTCTCTTGGTTGGATGCAGCAATACCAAAACAAATCTTTATATCTTAAAAGGTAAACGGCAGTTTTACAAATCTCACTAACCTTTATTCAATTGTGATGCTTAGTTTGTGAGATTCGGATATGTGTGCACTTTGTGTGATATTACTATTTTTTTTCTTGCTATTGTCGATAAGTTTTTAGTAAATAGGGATGTTTGTTGTCTTTATTTTTAGTGCATTCAGTGTAACTGTATTGAATAAAATAGTCATCTGACCCGCGCTCGACATTCTCTCAGTTATCTGGTCCTCTGTGAAAAAAAAGTTTGGTGACCACTGCTCTAGAAAGTGATCAATATTTTCCCTCTTAAAATTAGATATTTAAAAATTGGGAAATATATCTATTAGCAAGTAAACTTATGAGTTTAACAAAATCTGAATTTTAATCTTTTCCTTCAAATTCAATGAAACATAGAAGCTAAAAAAGTCACAGAAAAAAAAAAAGAAACAGGTCAAATATTAACACTGTTTCTGCGTCGTTCTTTAATAAACTTAAAAAAAAAAAATAATAACCCTAACCCTAGTAACTTCTAATACTGAAGACAGCGTGAATAGTAGAAATCTCGGATCTCAGTGCTGTTGTAGATCAACAATACTTGTATCTAGTAAAAAACTTTTTTCGTCTCCCACCATGGAAATTACTGACATTATTAGGCATGGTAAAAAAATCTGCTACAATGTGCTGATTTCTCGGTTATAAAAGCGCTCGTATTAGTTCGCAAAAATTCGTTTTTCAGTTAACTTTTGACTAGGGTCGTTCGTTTGTTATACAAGTTTAAATTTTCAAACCTTAATTAATTACATTTTCGCAGATTTATTCGAGTATACTATATTACAAAAAGGCTTAGCGGTGTTAAGAAACAAAAATATATATATACGGACTAAGTTTGTTTAAAAACGTAAGGAGTATTAATAACACAGCTACCTTCGGCTGCCAACTGCTAGGAAATTACAAGCATACATAAAATTACGTAAATACGCAACACACATATTCTCATATATAGACGCATTCTATTTTTTATCATACTAACGCATTTGATTCAGTTGTGTTGTAAAGAAAAACAAACAAAAATATTTTTGTGTGAAGTTGTTTCGCGAAGAATCTTTGTAACTTGAAAGAACACCTTTTCAACTTGAAAAAAAAACTAATACTCCTTAATAAAAATATATGCAAATTTATAGAGCTGTGAAGATTTTTTTCTTTGTTTATCTTCGCCTATTCCTCTACAAATATATTTATTTTACGTTGGGAATGTTTTATTTTTAAAATTGTGATGGTTCAAACATACTTCTTGAAAGGAAACATTTTTTTTTTACAGATAGCAGGTTCGTCTTACGGAAAGATTCCTTTCTGTAATGAATTCCTTTCTGTTCTAAAACAGCAAGAGATCAATAGTAATTTAAGCTCGTTTAACAAAGAAAACCAACGTTATTTTATTTTAATTTGGGCTCGACTGACAAGCCTTTCTCACAATCGCAAAATCCTTTTTCCTAACCACTCACCTCATAATGAGTCATAACGTTACACTGGGGTCTACAGGGGTTGATTAAACAAAAAGGAAAAGAAAGAAAGAAAGAAAGAAAGAAGAGGAAAGAGTCTATTAACTGGATGATAATTGTTGAAATTCACAGAAAAGATAGATTGAAAAGTTGAGAAGAAAATTAAAAACGAAATGCGTTGAAAAATCATGTTTCAAAATAGTTCCAAGGAGAATAGAACCCAAATTTAACTAGACGGCGTGCAGTAAGATTGAGCAAAACCAAAACTACTCGTCCTTTCCCACTTCCCGCCAATGAGAAAGTGTAACCTTCGATAGGTTAAATAGTAAAACATATGTTGTCAATAAATAAACCCGAGTGGTCGCCGAAACAACATTTACGATTCCTCTAGACAAAGAACCAGGCAAAACATTTGGTTTGAATCAGCAACCCAGAAAAAAGTGTCCCTACAAAGACAGCGATCATCCTGACGGGTTCATTCATTATAATTTCTGTGACATTTGTCAAGAAAAAAATTTATATCCGACATTAATTCGGATTTCTTTGGATACAAGTGATAAAGAAAAAGTAATTACTATTTTGGAGTGGCCGTGTAAAAAAAGAAAAAAGGCTGTGTGGTCTTGTTGATCGTAAGGACGTATAAAAAGAAAGAAGGTGAACTTTTATTTTTATCACTAAAGAGATTGTGGAATACTTTTCTTTCCTACCCATGCCAATTCTTGAGTGGCCTGGTCGATCGAGAAATCACAGCGTGATACAAACTGATAAAGAAAGATTAATGATTGAAAATCCTTTTTCGACTACACTATCTGAGAGTTTGGACTCGTCACAAAGACAATGTACCAGCCTTGGGGTTGGCTGAAGTTGGATGCTGAGAAAGTGGGAGAAGGAAGAGAGAGATTAGTATCACCTATATGGAGCGATAGTGCGAGGTGAGACGTGAAGGTGTTGGAGTTAAGGGGAGGCTTGATTCCTTTGATCACTCTCAAAAGGAGACTGGACAACTCAAAATTTGGAAAACCACTTGAATAAATATATTTTGAGAATATGAAATTTTAGAAAAATTTGATGCTAAGGGTGGAACCTAGACCCTGGTCAACCCACCCCTGCCGGAAGCAGGGCTCCATATAAGCTGGAGCTTCGGACAACTTGTAGAGTCTCCAAATTACTGCTACTGGAATCCACATCATTCGCCGAGACCTCCTGATCAAGACCTAGTGTCGGTCCTGAAATTTAAGTTACTACTAACACAAGCGTCCATTCGCGCCAGCTATATCGCCAGTAGATGCAGCTACCCCGACATGTAAACATTAACATTTCCAGGTCGTAATATTGTGAGCAATTGAAGTGGGCCCCATATAAGATTGCCACGTGGTGGATGCAGGCGTTGTAATAAATAAAGTATAGAACACGACTGATTTATACAAATTGTATTAAACAATATTACAAATAAGTCCTTGCAAACTTAATGGTGTCTGCGACCAAACTTATCTGTTGAAGTAGAGTCGATGTTTTCGCCATCTGTGGTGATAACGGTGTAGAGCAGGCTGATTCTGCAAGTGTTCATTTCGTAGGTCTTACCAAGAGTGAGTGTTCTTCAAAAAGAGGTAGAAAAGCGCACCAGTCAGCAACTGTAAGCTGATTGGCTAACCTTAAACTGCCAAGGGCAGATAACCATATCTCTTCTTTCTCATAATATGCCGATTTCAGCAGACAGTTTGAAAGTATTTCATGTGAGGCCCTAGAAAATGCGATGTCCATAACATGTTCTACATTTGTTACCAGTTTTATCCATCACTGACAAATACAGAAACGTGAAACGTCAAGCTCTTATTACTAAAAACGGAACTGTCTTCCAAATAAATAAATAAATGTCCCTCAGAAATAGAATACTCCATATCACTGAAACAAGTGCGTTCAGGCGAAACAAGTGGTCCCACCGAGAAAGATGTCCTGGCGACCTAGATTCCATTTTGAATCACTATTGAGGCATAATAATGCGGGCGCTAACAGTAGAACGATAATCGTTGCTCGGCAGGGTGAAGAAAGCGTCTCTCACGGCTCCACTTAAAAACAAGAGTGCATTAAATAGAGGTTCACTATTGGTTGCAAGTAAGTCATGAATAGATTCCACAATTTTTGTTATAATAGATACCTTATAATTCTCTTCTTTAGAAAACCCAGTTGTCCGCATAGTTGTCAGATTGGATTATTTTTAAAAACCCAGTGTTATTAAATTTTGATTTTCATTATTTGCAACTCTTTGGCTACATTTTAAAATAAGTTTGGGCAATTCATGAAAGGGGGGGGTAATTCAAAATGTAATGGCTCTGCTCTTTTAAATGAATCTCATTTCGCTATTTGTATCTCAATATATCATTCTCGGTTGTGATAAAGTCACGTGGGTCATGTGACGGCCGCTTAGTGACGTCATCTCATAGAGTGGCGCATATGGTCAGTTAGCTTCCAGAAGTCAAACAGAGCGTTTGGCTTTTTTTCCTTTTTTTTTTTTTTTTAGTACGAGCCGAGACTAGCTCATAGCGCCGTTTTTTTTTGGGGGAATATATTTTCACCAGATATAACTCCGTCGCGCAGTCCTCATATTAGGAAAAACCCATGATTCGTCGTTCCCTGTTTGAAGAATATGTTCTAGAAGAGTAATCCCGCCCGCTTGAATCCCCGTTGGGGAAATATAAATATGGTTTCTCCAGAAACACAGAAGAATCCTACGGCAGATCAAATTCCTGTTGGAAAATATTGCAACTAAGATTAATCTCTTTTCCTTCCTTTCACATCGCTTGTTATACATGTGTTATAGTTTCTCTGTGTGGGACATGTGTAAATATTTGTATAAATCTTATTTATACAGTGTGTGTGTGTCCAAGCAACTCCTCCGCTTTCACTGGTCTTGTTTCAATGATTTATAGCTCATTCAAAAGCCCTAGAAAAGTTAGGTACAGGGAACGATTCTCGTTGGGCTCAGGTTTAGGGTTACTTTATTTCCCTAAGGTTTCTATATAAGAAAAGAACAAACTGTCCGTAGTAGGAACCCAGATTTTTGTTGTTTCTTCTTTAATTGTTTATATGTGAACACTTACACACCTACAATACAACAGCACGCAAACTTAAGTCCCATAAAAGCCTGTAAAAATTTAAGTAGAAATCTAACTGCGAACATTTCGATATTGAGATGTTCATTAGAGACTTATACACGAGTATATACGGTAGGTATGTCGAAACGGTTATCGACGTGCCGATAATCTATTTTAAGACGTAATAAAAACAATGCTTTGACATAATAAGTCGTTATGAATTGGAATTCGTTTCATTTCCCCCAACCCCGACGGTGATGTAATAAAAGTGTCACTCATTCAGAATTTGATTGATGTGCAGACAGTTATTAATTTTGATATTTCCAAATTATTATCATAACAGGCTTACGATTTTTTCTTTTATTTTATTGTGAAATATATTTTGAAAAATATTATAACTACTTACAGTATTTACATTCTTCGGACTATTGTCCTCGACTTTAATGTCATATTCACAGCGTTTCGGCCGTTGTACGCTCCGGCCTTTTTTAGATGATGTAGAGGGTGCAAAGAAGTCCCTCAAACAAATAATAAAAAGAAAATACACTACAAATAAAGTAAAATAAACTTTTGTTTATTTTTTGTAAAGAATTATTTTTTTTCCTTGTACAAAATGAAATTGTCCGTAAAGCTGCGGAGAAAAAGAGAAAGAAAGGAACTGGGAATGTGAGAGGAAAGGTAGGACTATGTGTAGCGAGCGAGATGAGAGAAAGAGAGGGTGAAAGAATGTTCACTGATACGTGATACTGCCTGTTGTGTTAACCGCTGAATCCTCTCGGTGTGTGTGCTCGAAACTGTCCGTGTCGCTTTGATGTCAGCTTGTCGCTGTTCTCGCCCCTTCTGATGAGAGTTTCTACCTTCCTTATATAAGAATGATGAGGCCCCGGGAGATTAAGAAATGGGTTTCTTATGTCGAGTCCTGATTGGTCAATAAATCCTATTTTTGACCACGTGGTGTCTTTTCACTACGTCCGAACTTTTGGGTGCGCCGTCCTTGTTTTTGACCCCACAGGGCATGGTAAGGAATGAATTCCCCGCAATTGTATTTTTTGATACACGTGGTGAATTAATTTTTTGTGTGTATGTGTGTGGAAAAATAAGAAACAGCACAATGATATACATTGGAATTTAGAACCGAACACTTTATTTCGTCTTCCGGGATAGATTGTTCCAGTTCCACATGCCATGCCTCTTCCGGATATCTCGGTATCACTTATTTCCCTTTAACTCAACTGTTTTGTTCACCTCTGCTGTTGCCAGGTATTGAACTCACAACTCTTATCGTCAAATCAAGTGACTAGAACTAAATCAATCTACCCTGGTTTACTCTTTATTCATTCTAATTTCTGTTCATATTCATTTTTACGTTTCTGCGTAAAAGCTGCAAGGTTTTGCCTTTCTTTAATACGATATTACTTATAAGGGACACCACCAAACGTTGTTTTTTTCAGCCATATCTTTTAAATTACTTTTACTTAACAAAGAAAGACAGCCCGTTTTTCTTTTTCTATGTACCGTGTCCCTTCAGAACGTGGGTGATTATGGCTCTCCACAAGTTCCTGTCCTTCCTAGCGCTTAATAGATTTTGTCTTTTTGTTATCTCTTCCAATCCCTATTCCGCTATGTGTCACACTATTTGTTACTGGTAAATAATATTAAAGTTTTTGGATAGCAGGAACGATATACTGATAAAACTATCATGAGAAAATATCGAAGATTTTATTTCTCAGAAAGTCGAAATTTCTAAACGAACGGGAGATAGGGCAGGACCTGGAACGATGCGATCATCTCATCAATCAGCTGCGGGTATTGGACGTCTTGGATGACCAGCGAGGGATGTAGGGCGATATAGGAATTTATACAATCTCGTTAGGTTGGTTATTCGTTTTCCTCTGCTTAAAAGAGGCGATATCACCCTCATGTCTTTAATGTCCGTTTCAGTGAAATGGGAAAATATGTCAGTTTCAAATCTTTTCATTTGTACCCCCTTACTTCCTAAAATAATGACCAGCATTCATATTTATGAATGTTATTGCAATATTTTGCTAAAGTTGTTAAGCTCAAATATTTAATGATGCGATAGGGAGGTTTTTAAAATATTTTATTGTCGTAGAACTCGCCATGAGCTTATTCAATCATTAACTTAAGAATTAAGATTCATCAGAATATTAAAATAGGAAAACTGTGAAATTTTCACGAGTCATTTTACGTATTATTATTATTATTATTATTATTATTATTATTTCCTTTGATTTCTGGCGTGTACACATTTCTTTCCGGGTCCCGCCCAGAGACCTAAGGTTAGAAATGGCATCATGACACTTTCCACTGAGAAAAAAAAGAAAAAGAGAAAAAGAAAAAAGTTTACATAGATAAAGCCCTTCGTAAAGTGTGGGCTGTACTTGTGAGAACAATTTTTTGTATTTCTTTGAGGTATGGGCATCCAGGAATCCCTTCAATTAGTCTACTGGAATCTTTGCCAACCAATCCTAGGGCTCCAACTACGACAGGGATTGCTGATGTTCCCATGTGCCACATTTTTGAGATTTCGATTTCAAGGTCCTTGTATTTTGACAGCTTTTTGAATATCATTGTTATTATAATATTTTTTTAAAGGACCCTGTTAAGCTCAAATATTTAAATATGCGATAGGGAGGTTTCTTTGTTCTGTTTTTTTTGTCGTTTCGTAAACTCGCCATGAGCTTATTCAATCATTAACTTAAGAATTAAGATTTATCAGAATATTAAAATAGGAAAAGCGTAAAATATTTACAGGTCTTTCTAGTTAACATAAAACCCGGTGTCATCGCCTCAGATCAAAATTTTCATATAGATGCTATACATAACGCTCTAATTCGTACAGAAATGTCTAAACTAGTGATTTCCAAAGCGGGTCATATCGCTCCGGTGGTGCCGTAAAGATCCAGGGAGTGAGAAAAAAACGTGGGAAACCCGCAGGTGGCAGTTGCGCTTCTGAACCATAACATAGATCGAACACACGTCCATTTTCCCTGTACTGTCCTAGGTATGACGATAAAGTTGTTAAGCTCGAATATTTAGCGATGCGATACGGGAATTTCTATGGTTATTTTATTGTAGTAGAACACGCCATGGACTTATTCAGTCAGTAACTGAAGAATCAAGATTCATCAGAAATTTCAAATAGCAAATCCTTAAAATTTTCACGGGTATTGCTAGTTAAACAAAATTTATCAATCGTCTCTGATGTTGACCGCGGCTAACTGAAACCTGCGGATAAGAGGGGGATTGTTGTAATTACCGAAGTAAAGAATGCTTTAAAAATAAAAAATAAAATAACAAAAGAGAAAAATAAAATGAACTAATGAAGCAGATGATACTGACTGAGTGATGGAGTCTACAACATTCTAAGACTGTTAACAACATTCTTAAACTGTTAAATGTAGCCGAAATAGTTCTACTCCAATAGCTTCATGTCTCGCACTTCTCACCTGTGGAACTCCCTCCCTTTTCCTGTTTCCCCCAATAGCTATAATTTTCCAACTATTCAAATGTACTGTCAATCGACGTCTCCAGATGCCCTGATCTATCCCTTTACCTTGGCTCTTCATCCTTTCCTCTATCAAATGCTCTTTGTTCTTGCTCCAACTCTCTGTAACCCCCTTGAAAGAAAAAAAACAAATGCCTTACTTGGGGTGAAAAGCTTAAAAAAAAAGAAAGAAAAGAAAATTAAATAACCCATTGAGGTTGTGTTGTGGAATATTTTCACAGTGGAGGCTTGTATTTCTAATAATTCGTTCTAAATTAGGTCCGACGTACAAAACGTTAGGAACTTGGAAAATAAGAGTCAATGACGCAGCAAATCTAGTTGTGATGGTTGGTACATCAAATGTCCGAATCTCGACTGACGCGCTCAACACCGCTCGGTATTTATCATTTCACCCACGAGAAACGAATATGGCACAAGGCCGGTTTTATTGTGGGTTTCTCCGAGCCCGTAGGCCCGGCCAAAAATATAGCCTTTGAACCCGCCTAGACGGGTTCAGGCCCTTTCTACCTATTTTGAAACCTTGCCCTTCGGCAAAGCCTCGTCCGGTTCCTCTCTTTAAACGCAGAAAGTTCGACAGAAGGCGTGCGCAGTCAGAGACCGCGAGACGCCGTTCGGTATTTATCTTTTCACCCACGGAAAAGAATATGGCACAAGGCCGGTTTTTTGTGGGTTTCCCCGAGCCCCGAAGGCTCGGCCAAAAAATAGCCTTTTGAAGCCGATTAAACGGGTTCAGGCGTTGTCCACCCAAACGACCGAAACCTTGCCCTTCGGCAAAGCTTTCGTTTATTATCCTCTTAAACTTTGCAAGAAACCCAGAGAGTTCGACAGGAGGCGTGCGCAGTCAAAGACCGCGAGGCACCGTTCGGTATTTATCTTTTCACCCACGGAAAAGAATATGGCACAAGGCCGGTTTTTTATGTGGGTTTCCCCGAGCCCGTAGGCTCGGCCAAAAAATAGCCTTTTTGAAGCCGATTAAACGGGTTTCAGGAAAATCCAAATCCCCCTTCGACGAAACCTTGCCCTTCGGCAAAGCCTCGTCTGGGTCCCTTGCTCAAAGGAATTAGCAGAATTTATCTCGACAAAAGGCGTCCGCAGTCAAAAACCGCGAGGCACCGTTCGGTATTTATCTTTTCACCCACGGAAAAACATATGGCACAAGGCCGGTTTTTTGTTCTTTTCCCCAGCCCGTAGGCTCGGCCAAAAAAATAGCCTTTTGAATAAAAAAAAACGGGTTCAGGCCCTGCTACCCTCCCGGACGAAACCTTGCCCTTCGGCAAAGCCTCGTCAGGTTCCTCTGCTAAACAATGCATGCAGAGAGTTCGACAGGAGGCGTCCGGTCAGAGACCGCGAGATGCCCGTTCGGTATTTATCTTTTCACCCACGGAAAAAATATGGCACAAGGCCGGTTTTTTATGTAATTTTCCCCAGAGTTTAGGCTCGGCCAAAAAAAAGCCTTTTGAAGCCGATTAAACGGGTTCAGGCCCTGTTGACAAGCCTCCCCGGACGAAAGCTTGCCCTTCGGCAAAGCCTCGTCCTGGTTCCTCTTCTTTTAATGCAGAGAGTTCGACAGGAGTTGAAAGTCCGCAAATTCAGAGACCGCGAGGCACCGTTCTGCCAGACTTTATCCACTGCTACTCCTACTTATTATCTATGGGAGAGTCCATTACCAAAGAATAGGTAGTATAACAGGTTGATATACCGTAAAACAAACCAAACCAAACTTTAATAGCTGTCGCGATATGTTAATATTTCTTATGACTATCATTGAATTAAAATATACAAGTGCTACTGCAAACGTACACAGACAACATGAATAAAATTGAAATAGATCTCTGTCTCGCGAGAGCTAACTTCCTTTTCTGTCTGGCTAACTGGAAAAAGAGTATAAGCCGAAATGTGTATACCTTTCGAGTCATTTTTATGAGTCCTTCAATATATTTAGTTTTCAAACTAAATATATTTTCTAATAAATGCAGTATTTTAAATATACAATTTAGATTTGAAATTTGATCAACTTGTTGTTAGCGAAGCAAAAGGTAGCGAATTAGTAAAGATAAATAAAATGTTTACTTGCCATTAATTTTCTTCTTTTTCTATGTAACATATCCCTTCAGGATGTTAATGATCATGGCTCTCCACAATTTCCTGTCCTTTCTAGCTCT
The DNA here is from genome assembly GCA_903632075.3 of Acanthosepion pharaonis. Classification (NCBI taxonomy): domain Eukaryota; kingdom Metazoa; phylum Mollusca; class Cephalopoda; order Sepiida; family Sepiidae; genus Acanthosepion; species Acanthosepion pharaonis. Next base: position 66,766 of record CAHIKZ030003305.1, on the reverse strand, counting down.
TAGTAAATTTTGTCTTTTTTCTATCTCTCCTAAACCTGTTCTGCCATCCATTTACACAAGCTCGTTAGGTAGTTTATGCACTGTTTCCCCATGTCTTTTTACCCTTCATTATGCTCGGTGAGTGTGAAATTTTCCAAGTTTTCTTTTCTCATTATGTGCCCTAGAAATTTCATCTGTCTTTTTCTAATGTTAAGAATAAATGTCCTTTTTGTTTCCATTTTCTCTAAAACTTCGTTGTTGCTGATGTGGTCAGTCCACAGTATTCTCAGCATCCTTCTGTAGAACCGCATCTCTGTCATTTCAAGTTTCTTTGTCTATGAGGAGATTGTCCAACATTCACTGCCATATAGGAGAACTGAGATTACATAACAGTTCAATAATCTTTTTCTTTGTTTCTAACAAAATTTTCCTGTTTCTTAATAATTTGCTTAGCTTTTGGAAGGCATCTTTCGCTATCCCAATGCACCTTCGGATTTCAGTGTAGCATTTCCTGTCCTCTGTTAAAACACTTCCCAGATAATTAAAGTGTTGTAATTATTTGATTTTGGTTCGTAAAATAAAAGTCGAGATACCTCAGTTTCTTGATGTCTTGCAGTAATATTCTTTTTCTAAATCGGACGCTTTTAACAAGCAAATGGGTAAATCTTTTCCTTTTCTTCTTGTCACTTTTTTCCCTCTCCTAAATGGACTTTCCGTAAAATATGTTTTCCAAGTTATTTTTTTATTTAAAATCTACACGTATATTGTTTGAATTAAATGGTTGAATTTGGAGTGGTTGTGAGATCGTCCTATTTTAAATCTTAGACTGCAGAATCGTAAATGGTAACAGTAAGTTCTTCCAGGTAGCCTTCAAAATGTGGGTGATCCACAACTTCCTATCCTTTACAGCTCTTAGCAACGTTTGTTTGATTTTATTAACCCCCACCCCCTGTTCTGCCATCTATTTACACAAGCTCTTTATTATTCCCCCGCCCCCAACAAGCATTCAGTATGTCCTGTGAGTGTCAAAATTTCTAATCTTTCTTTTCTCATTATGTGTCCTGGAAATTTCAACTGTCACTTTCTCATTCTATAAGTATTCTTTTCATTTCCATTTCCCTTAAAACTTCCTCGTTGTTCACATGCTCTATCCATGTTATTCTCAATATTCGTATTATGTAGAACCACATTTTGGTTGTCATTGCTGATCTGCCTTCTCATGGTAGATTATGTCCTGATAAAACTTTAGTTCTTGGTTGAAAACAAGCGTACATTATGAAGCTTAGTCAAAACAAACATTATATAGATTTAGAAATCTGTCGTTAAAAATGCAATGTAATTAATAAATTTTCCCGGTTAAAAAAAAAAACGAACAAAATAATACATGTTCGGGAAACACAGGAGTTTACTAGAATTGCATAGTCAAAAGATTTCCACGAGTAAGTATGTATTTTGTTGTATTTTCAATGGAGACAAAAATCACATGTCTGACAATTGATTCTACGGAAGCTTTAAGTCGATGTCGTCTGCTTTCAATCAATTTTTATGCTGCTTTTTGTACACATTGGAAACAATAATTTTTCTACCGCCAATTTTAAAGTTTCCCTTGTTCTAAAATCTTTTATTAATTCATCTGTAATTTATTTTTTAATAAACAAATCAATTTTAAAATATTGAAAAAAATTCGAAATTTAACGTTTTGTAACATAAATGTGCTAATCAAATATATGTTACTACTACTGTAATATAAAAAATACAATATTACACTTCATTTTATTTTATAATCTAATAAAAAAAACTTATTATTACTTATTTATTTTATAAATCTTGAATTCAAATGTATGCAAATAATAAAAAAATGAGTTTTTAATTTTGATAATTTTTCATTACTTTTTTAAATATTGTTTTTATGCTTATTTTTCTAATATATATAAAAAAGTAGGAATTTGTTTTTGTAAGGCAAAAGCTGAAGTTTTGCATGGAAAAATGTTTGTAATTTTAAAACAAGTAAGTCTCCTTTATAAATTATTAAACAAAACAAAATGGTTATTTGTGTATTCTAAAAGAATATTCAAAATTCACTCCTTTCCTTTCCGAACTGTCTGTATACACGTTAATATAACTTTCTCTTCTTCTTTCATGGCCTTCATTGTTATTTATAAAGATATAAAATTCCCCCACGTGTTGGAATTCATTTCTTTTGAAAATACCGAATTCGTTTCTTTTTGAAACTTCTCAAAATCTTCGTCACAATTCTTAAACAAAGTAGCACCTCCTGCCTACAAACTGATGACCAACAGCAATCTTGTTCAATACAAATTGTAGCACCCGTTCGGTACAAGTATATTATTTCTGTAACATATCCCTTTTGTGTTCATATAATCAGGGCTTGTGCGTACTACCCACCGAACCTCCGACCAGGGAGGGGAAATTTGATTGCGGGCTCCAGGCAGTGCTTTGTGAGCTTGGCTATCTCATCGAAATTTGACTTTTTTTCTTCTTCCTACATTGATATACGTTACAAATTAAGCACAATTGCCCAGGAAAGGATGAAATCGCATTTTAACATAATTCTGGGCTCTTTTTTTCGTTCAAATCTGTGAATTTGTTTTTCTCATGCTAAGCCTCCAACCAACATCTTTTGAGGCCCTATTCTGTACTTGGTGACGGAAGGGTTTCCTTCTAGGCTAACCGTCTGGTCTTTAGTTTTTTTTGACATTCTGAGGAGAAACCAAGTACAAAACATACATTGGTATATTTCATGGTGAACCCAGGTCATACTGGGATTACAACAGATCAACTCTTCTTAGATCAAGGTTTCTGATGAATATTAAATTCAATTTAGATCCCTGGTATTACTTGGTGTGAATCATGCTGGGATCAAAGTGTAGTATCTGCTCTTGGGTAGATAAACTACATTTCATCTCTCAGCTGTGTCTCTCTCTGCAGACAGAGTGCAATTGAAAATATTAAACTGACCTTGTGTCAAATCCTGCCTGCAAGCGTGGAACAGCAAGAAAATTCAAAAATTTTTCGGCCAAGATCAAAGTGTAGTATCTGTTCTTGTCAGCTTAACCCTTTGAGCCCTGAACACCGCTTTAACAGTGGTAGAGAAAAATGACGCAATGCCCAGCCAACGGTTGAACGGTGGTTAAATACTTGTAACTTGAAGCATTATATACCATTATTTGTGAATTTTGACTCAGGCAGAAGTATTAAAATTGTTCAGGAACTCAGGGATCAAAGGGTTAATCTGCTTCTCTCGCTCTTTTATCTCTGTCTTTCTGTGATTTCCTGGAGCCAAATAGTGTCTTTTCCCCCACTTTCCACGCGATCAAAATGGAATCATCCATTATTTATAAAATATTGGCAGGCCGTAAAGATCAAAGCGAACTAACGAAGGGAGTGAGAAGCACAATTATAATAAGATATTTCATACACTAAATTTAACAACTATTATGGAACAGTTCTAACTTTATCCAGATTTAATTTTTTTAAATTTTACCAGTTTTAATGTAACTGAAATGATCACATTCAATTTGTAAATTATATTCCTACAATATCAAAATGCCCCTCCATTCACATCACACATGACGTGAGCGCACTGAAAAATAAATGCTTCTCGGCCTTTTGGCTGGGATCAAAGTGTAGTATCTGCTCTTGGGTGGATAAACTACATTTCATCTCTCAGTTGTGTCTCTCTCTGCGGACAGAGCACAACTGAAAATTTTATTGAGAGGTGCCCAATCATGGGAAACAGCTGCCCGTGGCAGTACCTTTCTCATTGCACTAAAGAGCAAGGATCGTTAGTCTGGATGCATGCACTTGGGCACCCCACATTAAACTGACCTTGTGTCACATCCTTCCTGCCAGCATGGAGTGGCAAGAATGTACAATTGTTTCTCGGCCTTTTGGTTAAGATCAAATCTGTTCTTGTCAGCTTAATCTGATTCTCTCTCTCTCTCTCTCTCTCTCTTCACCTCTGTCTTTCTTTAATTCTCTCATTGTAACCAAGTAAATGCCCCTCTCCTCTATTCACACCAATTCCTTGCATTTTTTTTTATTTCTATCTTTGTAGTGATGAGGAGGCAACTAATCAAAACTTTCACAAGTTAACTTTTCTTTCCCATATAAATTCTAGTAGCATTATGCCCGGCCTCCGTGACAGAAGGATGTGCAGGTGGTGCAATGCATGACCGCTCAGAATGAGAAATTGGAGAGCTGACTTCGAATTCCAGTCAGGTTTGTTATATTCACTTAGACGAAATAATGGATTATTTATTTATCAATCTGACAGATTTTTCTCATTTTAAATCTTATTTTTAGTGGATACTCATATTTGAGTAGACGATCTGTTTATTTATTAAACAGCATATTTATTTATTTTCATCTATCGACCTGAATATTTGAGAAATCTTATTTCTTATTTAAGATTTCTCAAATACTCAGGTCAATAGACCTTTATCCAAAATGTCCTTTTCTTCAATTTCAATAGACCTTTATCCAAATGTCCTTTCTTCTTTTTTAGACACAGACTCCTGAAGAAGGCCGACAGGTACAATGGTTGAAACGTGATAATTAAAATGAAGATGAAGAATGTAGTCTGAATATTGTAAGAAAAAAAGAACAGCAATTTTTTTTTCTTAAATTATAATATAAAATCAACTGATTATATAAAAAACAAGAAAAGATAATGTTTTAACCAAACTTTAATTTAAACGATTGGTTAGTAATGTGTGTGTGTGTATGTGTGTGTTCGAGAGTGGTTGGTAATGTGTAAAATTAAAAAATATAAATAATAATACATCAAAAGGTTAGCCACAGTTTGTCATGAGTGAGAGGTCAGGGGGATAGGAATTGGGTAGGTGTGGGGGTCAAAAGGTCAACTATAATATAGCAGTGTGATCAGATTTAAGTACGGTTTCTTTTTATATAAAGAATTTAATACTGTAACAGGGTTTAGGGAAATAAAGCACATCTGTAACTTGAGCCAGGAGAGAAAGAATAAGTTAACGACAAATGATGATATCTGTTATTGAATGAGATGGATGGCTGTTGAGTGGAAAGAAAGCGAGAAGGAATTTACTAAGATGGTGAGCAGAATTGTTTGCAAACTTGATGATTAGATTCTTTGTATTTACAATTCAGTATATTACAAGATATAAGGAATCAAAGTGAAGATATTAGGTTTGAAATCTGGGACAATAATTACCTATTTTTCATCTAGTATTTCTTTCATCTTGATTTCACTTACTTCTCAGTGCACCTCTCAAAACCTCCTTCCATGATCATTAATAAGGGACACAAGTAGGAAATAAAGCAAGATTTAAATTTGCATCCTTTATTCTTGGGAACCTATCTTAATAAAGCAGGATTATGGCCATATCGTATTGAAACACAGGTTCCCATACAATCACCAAAGTTAAGCAACATCAAGCATGGTCAGTATCCAGATGGGTGACTGTTTGGGAATACCAGGTGCTGTAAGCTTGGGTATGCAGCTTGTGTAATGAATAATGGATTGGAATTATTAATCGGAGAGTCGCGTTCCAATTCCATTTGGGTTAGTTTCCACCTCTTCTCCCTCCAGTTATGGGTTAATTAGTAAGACGTGTATCACTAAAACCATTATCTCAAAAATAAAAAAAATAAAAACTCTTAGAATCTAAAATGTTCTGGCTTTAAATAACCTGCAAAGGGTTAATAAGCCATAAAGAACGAATCAATCAAATAATTAGCTGTATTATTGATTATGCTACAAGCTGTGGCATGGTGGATTAATGGATGGTGGCTCAGATTGAGGAATCAGAGAGCCATGTTCAAATTCCAGTCGAATACATTGCATTCACTTGCATGCTAATACCCTTGAGAAAGGTATAAATCCTCTTCTTCTCCCCACCCAGATATGAGTAAATAGCTGAACAGACCAGGTTCTATAGCCTTGGATGGTAACTAGTCTACCACAGAAAGAAATGGCAACCTACTGCAGGAAAAAAATCTGCCTCGTCAGTCATGTATCGAAAGATACATGATTGCCTAAGTGTGTATCACGCAAGGCACATAACTGACTACAAGCTGTAATCATTCAAGCCTAATATATAATCTTGGTGATATTATTAGCAATAATTAATTCTTAGATGAAGCATTGCCAACTATTAATATTCTAAATCCAAACCCCAGGGTCTTCTCACTCCTGTTGGAGGAACCACACCCTGATTAACCATGTCTTCAGCAGTATAGCCATACTCGCTTCACTTGGCCAATTTCTGGTTGGTGAGGCTAGTTAACCCATAGTTGGAGGTTTTGAATTCAGAGTTGACTTTTTCCTAGACTGGTTGCCACCCAAGGCTATAGGACCCAGTCTGTCCTATTTACACATAGCTGGGTTGGGGTGGGAGGATAAGAGATAGATTCATACCTTTCCTAAGGATTTTTGCACTTAAGTGAATATAATGAATCCAATTGGAATTTGAACTGATCTCTCCAATTCCTCAATCTGAGCTCCTAACTATCACTCCACCATGCCTCCATTATTATTAACATTAACAGTGATAAACTTTTTACTTGCATTAATATATATATATATATATATATATATATATATACACACACACACAAATAAGAGAAAGAACAGATGGTGTAAGAATCCAGTTTGTAGTATTTACTTTCTAAAAAAAGTGCTCAATACAAAGTAGAGCCCTAATAAATCATTTTTATAATTAGTTATCTGCCATCACTTGAAGAAGATCTATTATAGTTCTGAAACATGAAAGTTTTTGTGTAGCAATGTAAAATGTTTTTATTCTATTATATATATATATATATATATATATATATATATATATGGAGATAAATAGATGCTGGCGAGTGCATATATATATATATATATATATATATATAGATAGATAGATAGATAGATACTGGAGAGTGCATATATATATATATATATATATATATATATATATATATATATAAAGAATCATTAAAAAAAAAATAAATATCCAAAGAAGTCTAATACAATTTGTACTGTTAGAAATGAAAAAATAATTAAATAATTTTACAATTGCAGTGTTTATATTTTCTACATGTGTAATCTAGTATTTTTATCTACACAATTAACTCTAATGTCTCATATAAGTAAGAATTCTGCTTTTTAGATCATTAAAAGTAAAAATTTACAAAGAAACACAACATGCCCAGTACCATCAAAAAATGATAGAAATATTTATGTAAATTTGAAAATGCATTGTTTATATTTCCCACAGGTGTAATCTTGGATTTTTTCTCTCTAATTAACTCAATTATTGTATGAGACAATAGAGTTAATTGTATAGATAAAAATAAATGAGTTAATAAATGTGAATGCTTCCTCTAAGAAAGTCTAGTTTATGAGATAAAGATGTGTATTTTTATATATCAAGAACAAATATGGGGGTGTCCGCTGAAGTCCTGAAGGATGAAACACATCACAAGAAAATATTTTCCACTTTGTCATACATTTTTCCTTAATAAGTTTATATAAAAAAAGAAGACAATGTATCCAGGAATATGGGTAAAATATAGAATAGCTATATTATTAGATTTGAATGTCTACAGCCAGTAGCTTTTGTGGCCCAATTGGTAGGGCAGCTGATATGCTAAGGTTTTCAAGAATAAAGTCTTGCTAGAGCCTTATACCTTATTTTCTGTCCATATTGCTTACAAACCAATCATGGAATGAGAATGTGAGACTTGCAAGAAAAAAAAAGTGTTATATTAATGATTTGTCTCTAGAAATTCAGTGGCTTACATAATCACAACAATTTAAACTGATTTTTCTGGCTTGAATTCATAACAATTTATGGTCTTATCAGTAGTATGCATTCTATATCAGGGTTTCCCAACCATTTTGGCAACATTGCCCACTTTCACATGGGAAAATTTTCCACTGCCCACCTGTATAGTAAATATTCAAAAACATAACAAAATTGTTTGGTAAAAGTTTGTTACTGGTTCATAAACTGACTTTATGATGTAGCAAAAAAATACCAAAAGGATGTAACAAATAATGCTGATTTATGTGGTGGCTGCTACTACCATATTTAAGGAACAAAAAAAAGCAAACATGATCATTGAAAACTATATATATAATTTAGTTTTATGGTCAAGATTAGTTTTATGGTTAGGGTTAACTTTGCAAGTGTTGACAAAAAATTAAACGACTTTTGTTCATAATTATAAAATTAAAAAAAGAATATACACTACTAGCAACTGATAAAAATTCTGTGAATATTTTTTGTTGTTCATAGTCTTCCCTTATCTAATTTATATCTGAAAGAAATGTTATTTCATCTGAAGAACTATTTGAATGTTAACGACTCTTCTTAAAACTATAGAAAATATTTGTTGTTTTCAGGGATATTTATATCTTACCCAGAAATGTGACCCATTTATTCCCAATTAGCCACCTGTTTTCTTTTTCTTTTACAGGTTTTTGCATATCTCCTTGAAATATTTTTGTAGCATATGTTGAAAAACATTTTTAATAATGAAAATCCTATATTGCCCACAAAAATTGCTCTTTGCCCACACAACAGTTGAAATTGGCCACTGGAGGGCAATATTGCCCAGGTTGGGAAACCCTGTTCTACATTCTTTATATATACAATCTTTGCCCTGTCACGTAAATGCTTACAGACTCGAATATAACTGACTGACATTTACCTATTTCTGAACTAAATAAATGTGTGGGTGGTGTAAAGGTTGGTAGATTAGAACAAGAAATTGGCAAGTACAGTTCAAATATAAGTTGAGTTCACTACATGTACTTTCACATAAATACCCTTGGAAAAAGGGATGAATTCATTTCCCCCCCCATCTGTGGGCCTCTCAGCCTTGTGTATAGGACTTGAGATGAAAAGAAGCAAATGCCTTACAGACTCAAATATGAGTGACTAATAGTCACTTACTCCCGAAACAAGGCAATGCTTATAGACTCAAATATAAACAGCAAATAATTACTTATCCCTGAATCAAGAAAATGCCAAGAGACTCAAATATAGACAACCAATATTTACCTACATCCAAACTAAAAAAATACTTACAAATATAAATGAGACATATATATCTACCCTTAAATGAAGTAAATGCTTTTAGACTCAAATATAATAATATATACTTAAGAATAAAAATTATTTCAACATTACATAATCCAATATAACAGTGTTTCTGAACATTTTTTACTTTAAGGTGCACTTATGTAAAAACAGTGCTTTGTGAATGATCAGCTTTATATATTATGCTTTGAGGAAAGCAAAGAGGAAAGGTTTATCCCTTCTTTATTAAAGATTAAAGAATTTAACATCCAGTTTAAAATATCAAATGACAAAGACTTGACTTCTCTAGCTTGCTTATAAATAAAGATTTTTAAATATAAAAATAATTCATATATTGCTCTTCTGTTAACTTGAGGCACTCATGGCTACCTTTCAGGTCACATCAGAGTGTCAGGAAGAACTGGTTGAGAAACACTGCAATATAGGCTGACATATTGCAAAATCAACCAACCCCATCCATAGGACTACAACATTATCAAGTGATGATGCTGTGACTCTTGTAGCAAGTATAAATTCAGAGTTGTCCTTCTCCTACACTGTTTGCCAACCAAGAATAGAGTGCTCAGTCTACCGTACTATTTCACCTACAGCTGGGTGAGGGGGGGGGAGAAATGGATTCATGCCTTCATGTGTGAAGTAAACAAATCAGACTTTGCTGAACTTACTGATTCGATTTTATGTGCCACTAACCAACATGCTACCTGCACATCCATATTCTGTAAGCTTTACATAAGTTTCATTAAAGACGACTGATAAGGTACTACAATTAAGTTTTTTATTCAATTTTTCTTATAAAAAAATAAGATAATAAAAACATAATCACAGTAAATTATCAGTTGTCTTTAATGAAACCTGTATAAAAGAGGAATTGGTGGCTAAATATACAATTATATATATATATATATATATATAGTAGTAATCGTTTGGTAAACCTCGGATAGCTCAACTTGCAGATATGTTAGGACAAATTGGTACCCAAGGAAAAAGTTGGAAATAAAAAAGAAAGAACTAAGAACATGAGAACAAGACGAAACAAATCGCCAAGTGCTTTAAGTCCTTACTCCAAAGAAAAAAAACCCCAAACGAATAGAAAGACTAAAACATAGAGTGCTCAATATGCAAAGTAGAGCAATAAACTAGAATAAATCCTAAGGAGCCAGGCAAACTTTCCTAGGTTTCACCTAAACGGATCTTCAGGGTAAACTGAATAGCCAGTTTACCCTGAAGATCCATTTAGGTGAAACCTAGGTAGGTTTGCCTGGCACCTTAGGATTTATTCTAGTACATAAATAAATATATATATATATATATATATATATATATCAGAAAAGAAATATACAAATATTATACACATGTACAGACATATACATTCCAACCCCCTGAAGAAGGCCAGAGTGTACAACGGCCAAAACATTGTAATAAATATTGCAACAAAGATGAGGACAATAGTCCAAATAATGTAAATAATGTACATAATACCTCATCTCAGAAATATAGACAGATACGACTGACAAGGTACTGTGATTAAGCTTTTTATTTGATTTTTCTTGTGTTTGTACAAATGTTTTCTATTCTGAACACAAAGTTTATAAGAACTGTTCAAATATTATGCTTTTCCAAGCGCTTTGGGCTATACTTTTTGCCATTATCAAGGATAATTTTAATTTCACATTTTAATAGAATGTTTGGGTTGTGTGTATGTAGCGATTTTCCAAGTGTAGCTTAGATGTGGCACAAAGCCGAAAGTATGGGGCAACCAGTGAAGATTGAATTCACTACACAAGGCGTAATAGTTCTAGCGAGACAAGCTTGCTAACCATTACACCACTGCGAGGTACCCAAAATTAATTTTCCAAGCATAGCTTAGATGTAGCACAAGGTCGAAAGTAGGGGCACCCAGTGAGGATTGAACGCAGGATTGAATTCACTATTCAGTCGTAAATGTTCTAGCAAGACAAACTTGCTAACCATTACACTGCCTTGAGGTGCTCATAGTGATTTTCTAAGCACAGCTTAGATGTGGTACAAGGCCGAAAGTAGGAGACACCTGGTGAGGATCAAACTCACTACTCAGTCGTAATTGTTCTAGCGAGACAAGCTTGCTAACCATGTGTTGTGTGTATGTATCTAGAGTTATAAGGATGTTTTATTTTCCAAACATGGTCAGCACATTGTCACCATGTTTGTAGTTAATGTTATTGAGTATTGGGTTCTTCTTTTTTATTAACTGTATTCCTGATCAAAGCAAGCTCATAAATAATTACATCAGTCACACTACTACATGCCTATCCAAACGACTTATGTTACACCTATCCAACCACAGCTCCATTAGAACTCGTTTAAACACACACACAAACCTACCAGACACCATCCGAAACATAGTAGAAGAAAATACAAGCATAATAACCTCATCCACATCCAAGGGCTAATAATAAAAAAAAAAAAAGCCAACAACTACAAATATGGCCACAATGTGCTGACTGTGTTTGGAAAATAAAACATCCCTATAACTCTAGATTCATACACACAACACATATATTCAGTTAAAAAGTAAAATAAAATCATCGTTGATAATGGCTACAAGTATAGCCGAAAGCTCTTGGAAATGCAGAACATGTGGATAGTTTTTACACAATTTCTGTCCAGAAAACAAAACACTTGTATGAACACAAGAAAAATTAAATAAAAAACTTAATTGCAGTCCCTTGTCAGTTGTCTTTTTAATGAAGCAATAAAAAAGAAGGATTGTTGCCTAAATACACACATATGCATATACAGATAAACACGTATATATAAGAAATGGAATATACAAATAGTATATATACATCGTACATACACGCACAAACACACACATAAGGAAAAGGAATAGACAAATCATATATATATATATATATATATATATATATATATATATATATATATTATATATATATATATATATAATATAAAAGGCTCAAACACTAATATTCCATAGTTCTCTCTCTCTATATATATATATATATATATATATATATACACACACATATAATATACAAACAGTATACATAATACACAAAAAAAAAAAGGAATATATATATATATATATATATATATACACACACACATAATATACAAATAGTATATACACACACACAAAAATATAAAAAACACACACATTAGTAAAGGAATATACAAATAGTATATATATATATATATATATATATATATATATATATATATATATATATATAAAAAATATATATTTTGATAAAAAAATATAGTTTCAAGGTATATTTATATGGGAAAAATTACTCAATATCTTGGATAGAGTGTGTGTAAATATAAGTGTGAACACAGGTCAACTCTAAGCTGTGACACTGTTTCATGTTTGAATGCAATCTTAAGGCCTGATAATGAAAATCTTTTGAGGGTCAGGTATGTAATTCTTAATTCATCTAAATCATTTGAAATTTTTCCTTTTTTTTTTTAAAAAAAAAAAACTTCTTTTTATTTTAAACTGAAAATTTCAAAAAAGATCTTTTAAAAAATGTTGTAAATTCTTGTCAAATAAAGTAGATTTTAAAATATGAGCTATGGATAACGAATGACTAACTGTCCAAAATGAAAGACTATGTAAGAAAATTTATCTTTATTCTTTTGATTACTGTGTTGAAATAGGAAGTTGGGAGTCAATATAAATTTCCCCTAGAAATGACTGTATTTGACGACATATAAGGCACACTTTTTTTTTATATTAAAAATATCTTTTAAAATTCCCCTGTATCTTATATGCCATATGTAGATTTTAAATTTGTGATAGTCGGACGAAATTAGCTACCTGGTAACTCCTATTAGCTTAGACTTGAAAGAGAAATAGAACAAAATGGATGGCAATGCCTGATCATGACCTTACACTTACAGGAAGAATAAAAAGACCCAGCATTGCATAAGTCTGTGAATGGGTGAAGCAAGCTTGGGATAATATTAGACCAAAAATTGTTGTGAAATCTTTTAAAAAGTGTGGCATTAGCAATGCTTTCAATGGAATAGAAGATGACGCATTATTTAACAACAATGATAATAGTATTGAAAATGTATGTGTTTTGATAACGAAAACGACAAATTTTATGGATTTGACTGTACTGTTTTGCTCAATTTTAATAATTGCTTGATTTTTATGTTGTTTTCTTATCTTTGGATATAATAAAGTTTTTATAGGTTTGTGTATTTTTTCCTATTATTTTTCATTTAATTTTAATCATGGCTTGTTTAACCAAAATAATACATCATAAATATAGCCTAGGCTGTACCATTTACTAATAATTTTATGAATTTTACTAATTGCTAGTTTTTCTTGATTTTCCCTGCTGTAATTGGAGTGTGCCTTATACACTCGTGTGTGTCTTATATGCTGTCAAATATGGTAATTCAGTTGGCATTGTTAGAATATTTCTAATAATATTTCTCACAAAAATGGAAATCAGTACGTTACAAACATATCTAAATTCCACTAATTCATATTATCTTGAATATCATAAGAATATTATATTAAATCACTGGACCAGCAAAAGGCCTCACTAACAAATATATCCATCAAAGCCAGAACATATTTCCAATATAAGAAAATTGAAATTGCATTTAACCCTGAAGTGTTTGAAATACTTTTTGGTAATAAAAAAGATTAAATTGCACACAGAAATCACACTGGTGCTAAAAATCCAAATAGCAACAACAATTTTTTAATGAGATATAACATTTAGCTTATAAAATATATATATATATGCAAATGTAATAATTAATATGGGATATAGGTACTTGAGGTTTATCCTTTAGTTTGACTAGTATACTCATATTTTTCTTGCTTTTATATATATATATATATATATATATATGAAAGCACTTGGGAAAAAAAAAGAACATTCAAACGGTTTTTATATAATTTATCATCTGAAAAGAAAAAACTTCAGAAATTGTATAAAAAACTAAATCAAACCACTTTGTCTGTTGGATTCAATGAAATGTGCATAAAGAAAATTTTGCCAAAGTACACAAATATATATATATACATATATATATATATATATATATATATATATATATATATATATATATATACAAATTTAAAACAGTGATGCTTCTGCATAAGCCTCTTTCTGGTTAATGTAAATTTCCTTTATACTAAGAGTTTTTTCCTTCCATGTCGACAATATAGT
>CAHIKZ030003305.1:0-50000 GCA_903632075.3 Acanthosepion pharaonis | reverse complement strand
TATTGTCTTTAATGTGTATGTTGAAGTATTGCCAAAAAGTTTTCAGTCTGAGCAACTTCTCAAAATCATTATTTGAATGGCTAAACATCTGAATACTGATTTTGAAATAGAGAGAGACTGAGAAATGTTCAATACCCCTTTTAACACACAGACACATGTACATTTTATTTCTGCTTAAATATTTCTGTTAATAGTAACCCATAACTTCTTGTAAATAATTTTTGAAACAATAACTTTTCTCCTATAAGGATATTAAAACGAAGGTAAAAATAGGTGCTTTGTTTAAAACTACGTTTAATACCATTATTATTATTATTATTATAATTCTTTTAAAAAGTGATCAGAATGAGAATAGAATTAATTTTGTTGACTTATCTACAAGATAACCGGATTGAAAATGAAGTGTTATGTCAAGCTGTACAGAAAGCAAAGAGTAAATTCCATATGCATGCCAAATAATATATGTCAGAGGTCAATTTAGAATTGATCAGAGGGAGAGAGAGAGGGGACAGATATATATTCAAAAATAAATAAATTTAAAAGTGAGAAAAAAAAAAAATGGAAATTGAAAAAAAAAAAAAAAAATGCCAGTGACCTTTTGTTTAAATGAGTGATTTTACACAATTAAAATAATATAAAAAAGAAGTTTTTTTTTCATTTCTGTAAGGACTTTGATGAATGGGAATTTGGAGCAGTTGTCTATGAAAAGAAATAAATACAAAATGGTTTCTGTTCAATTCATACCAGTGTTCTGGCAAGTGTTGGAGAAAGAGAAAAAAGCCCAACAGAGAAGAGTCAGCTGTTTTGAAATTCACTCTTAAATGGTCAACTGCATCTAAATTATCTCCCCCAATTATCATAATTTATGTTATGAAGGATGGATCCTCCAAGACAAGCCAGTGATCAGCTATATTTTATGTGTGTCCTCACTAATTGACTTTTATATTAAAAGCTTGTTACAGATTCACCATTGGTCAGCTGTAGCCGATTTTTGTTTGGGCATGTTGGATACGTAGCTTGTTAACGAATAGCCAATGTTTTTACTAAATCCAAAATTGAACATTGATATGTTCTTTGTAATTATAAAAGCGATTATGGGGAAGGAAAAGGGCTTGAGTTGGTGACCATTTCATACTTTAGACTTATTTGTTCGTACTTTGCATGTTTAAGATGGTGTCCTGCAATTGATGGCTGCTACAGTACATGGCGACACACGGGACAAGTTCCAGACTGAAAAAAAAAAAAAAAATTTTTTTTAAATAAACAAAATAAAAAATAAGGCAACAGGATAAGAATAATTTTCTTTTCATATAAATCAGCAGATGAAGAATTCTTTCTAAATTGAAATTTAATTTATTGTCAAAAAAAATAAAAATAAAAATTTCGATAAGGTTTCATTTACTTTTGCACAGATGTGTTTAGGGACGGATACATCTTAGGGAGATACATCTCTTCCCCTAGCTATAGCTTAAATAGCAGCATAAAGTAGTTAGAGCTTTAGTACTCCGGCCATGAGATTCTGGTTCAAATACCACCATGGTTGATTTTTTCAAAGTGGTGACTTCCTGATAATACTGGCTTTGATAATTGAAAAATTTGAGTTACTGTCCATTGACCAGAATTAAAATTAAATCAATGTAAATCTTTGACTGATGACAAGAACAGAAGTCTCAAAATTCAAAAAAAAAAAAAAAAAAAAAAAATAATATATACTAATGTTCAAAACTTTCGGGCCAACATTAGTAAATTGAATTACTTTTGTTAATTTTACCCCAAAATTGAGAGTGTTTCGCAGTACACTTTTCTCAGTACCTTTTATGATCTTTGAGGACAAGAAGACAAGTTACTGCATTTTCATTAATGCAGTATAGTGCATCTGAAGCATAGTGATTTTGAAGAAAAGGTTAAGCAAAAATATTGGACCAATAGTGAAAATTTCACCTTTCACCACTTTTCATAAGTTAAAAAGGATAATCCTTTTGCAAAAAAGCGATTTTTATTATTACAGAAAGTACAAAATGTCAATGTATGAAGTTAGTAATTAGTGTTGCTGCCTTTTTGACTTGAATAATTGTCTGAATTTGACGTGACGTTGAATGGGACAAGGTCCAGATTTTCGCATTGGGAATTTTTTCTCATTCTTGACAGAAATCTCAAAGCTCTTGGTTTTTGTTGGAGCACTTTTTTCTTCAATTCCCACCACAATAGCTCAAGTATATTGAGATCAGGACTTTGTGTTGGCCAGTCTTCCAAAACTTGAACATCTTCATGCAGAAGAAACCATTTTGTTGCACATGAGGTGTGGCAAGGTGCACCTTTCATGATGAACAATTTCTCCATCTTTGTAATCTGGCAGAAGATTAGACCGTTGTAAACTAATATAGTTTTTGCTATTTAGATTTCTATCAAATTTTACCAATTTTCTTCTACGATCACTTTGGATGTAACCACATGCCATTATGTGACCATCACCAAATTTCACCATCTTTCTGGTGTAGCTTGCATTGTTTTGTTCTCTCACATATTTTCTTGCATTTGAATGTAACTTTATTTTGCATTCATCATTAAATATTCCTTTTTACTATTTACATTGTTCAGACTGTTGTCCTCATCTTTATTGTCATATTTACAAAATTTCAACTATTGTACGCTCCGACCTTCTTCAGGTGATATACGTCATAATTTAAAGCAAACCCTTTATTTAGTCCACTGAGGTAGATTGTTCTCATTCCACATGCCATGCCTTTTCTGGATATCTCAGTTCCAGTTGTTTCCTTTTAGTAACTCAACTCTCCAAGATTTTGTTCACCTCTACTTTGGCCAGGTATTGAACTCACAACTTTTTGGCATCCAATGTTAGATATGCTTTTTACCATTTCAATTTTCTATTCCAATGATTTTTGGTTAAGGATGTTTTTTTTTTTTTTTTTTTTTACTGCTATACGTCAGTTTAAGTTGTTTTTTGTAACACTTGTGTACTGTATTGGCTGAAACGTCACTGTGAAGTCTAAATTCACTCTTCCCTTGTCTGGTTGTTAATTTTGGATTGTCTACTGAGACTCTCACAATACTTCTTTCATTTCTCTTGTCAAACTTTTGTCATCTTCCAGTTTTCTTTGCTTCCAGTAGCAGCAAATGTCTTTTGGATGGTTTAAACACTGTTTCTGAAAATTCTCAACCACCTGGCCATCTCTTGTTGACTCCTGTTCCCCTTTAAAGTTACAACGTTTGTTTCAGCAGAAATTTTAGCCTTGACTTTAGTGTAAAAAAAAAGAAAAAAAAAAAAAAGCAAGCTAATTTTCAAACACAATATTTTGTCAAGGCACCTTATATTCATGTTAAAAAGATGGAACAATTCCTGCTTATTATCATGACTTTATCATCTCAAATCTTTCATTGACCCAATAATTTTGCATTTACTTTGTTGGATTAATTCCCCCTGATGATAAAATCTTACTGTAGTGGGATTTTTTAATTATCACACCCAATGATATTTACAGGTGGTGCAAAAGACTCAATGTCTTTCTTGGTGACTTTTCATAATGAAAAGACGTTGAGTAATCAACTGCAGACACTTAAAGTTGTTTTGAACTTTTCACATTTTATTTCATTTCTCATCTTTTCTTTTGTAAAATGTCCTGTCAATATATTTGTTAATATTGCTTTACCTAAGTTCTATGCCTTATTTTTCCTTTGGACTTAAATGAGTCCACCAAAATTGTTAGCAGGTCAAACATATCAGGAGTTTATAACTTCGCATCAAAAGCAACAACTTTTTCAGCTTCAAGCTGCTTAAAGTGGAGTATTTTCTGTTACAATGGTACCCATGAAAATGCAACAACTTATTTTCCAATCCTCAAGATTCACACAGATTACTGATAAAAGCATACTACTAAGAATCTTAACTTCTTAATAAAATAAAGGTGTATAATCATTTTATGTAGTTGGCCCAAAACTTTTGCATGCCAGTGTATGTTATATAAGTTTTTTGTCTACAATTGTGTTAATTGTATGGTTCAATCATCATTTACATCAAATATATATATATATACTAGGGCTTTAAAAATAGAAATTTTAAATTTGATTTATTTTTTTATGGCTTATCAACCCTTTCAACACAATTCTTTTGCTTTATTACATGTTGCTTTGTCTAGTTTTGACTTCCATATATATTGTTTGCTCTGTTCTTTTTCATCATTTTCTTATTGTTTATTGAGAACTTTGTCAATTTTGTTTTTTGAATATTTTGCTAATTACACATAACCATGGCTAATTATTCCACAATTTCTTTTGTCTTTTATTAATGAAATATATTTAGTATATTTGTTCCAAAATTTGATATGGTTTTATTCAGTTTTAGTTCTTTGTACTTTACGCTTCTAGAATTTGTAGTCATTTTTACAGTTTATCTGATATAGCATTTTTGTGTCTTCGTCTAAATTTGATTTGTTTTTTATGACTTATCAACCCTTTGTGGGTCATTTAAAGCTGAAACATATTTTAGATTCTAAGAATAATTCTTTTCTTGTGAGTGAATATTGCCTCAACAATTTTTGAGAATAACAATAACAATTTTCC
Organism: Acanthosepion pharaonis; assembly: GCA_903632075.3. Taxonomy (NCBI): domain Eukaryota; kingdom Metazoa; phylum Mollusca; class Cephalopoda; order Sepiida; family Sepiidae; genus Acanthosepion; species Acanthosepion pharaonis. The sequence continues at coordinate 45,422 of CAHIKZ030003305.1, read as the reverse complement.
AGATACAAGTCCTACTATTAATAAGCTATTATCACAAAGCTTTTTGTGTTTTTTACATGACAATTTGCGTTACCATTTGTGTTGTTTTCAATCACAATGGAATCATTGCTAAAAACATCCCTTCCTCAGTTTTATAGACAAATCTTACAGATTCATATTTCTTCATAAACAATGAAAAAGCAACCACTTCTTGGTCTCATCTGGCGTATTTTTGTTCTTTCTTGTCTTGAAGTCAGTTTAAGTACACACTGCCTGGCCCAGGAATTGAACTCACAATTCTTATGTCAATTTTGTTTCTTGAGTATTTTGCCAATTACACTTAACTGTGGCTAATTATTCCACAATTTCTTTTGTCTTTTATTAATGAAAAATATTTAGTATGTTTTTTTCCAAAATTTGCTAAAATTTCATTGAGTTTTGATTCTTTGTACTTTTACACTTCTAGAATTTGTAGTCATTTTTTACAGTTTATCGGATGTAGTATTTTTATATTTTTGTCTAAATTTTTGGAATGAGGATTTATCATTATTTACATTTGGATTATTGTCCTCAACTTTGTTATTGTTATGACAATGTTTCGGCTGTTGTGCCCCCTGGCTTTCATCAGGTGTATATTGACCTGACTAACCTAGAGTGAATTCTGAACACTTTTGTTCATATTCCACTACTCATGCCTACGGATATATCTTCTAGTTTTTATTTTTAATGCTGCTCAATCATTGCTTCCCTGTTTCCACTAAGTCCAAGTACACACTACCCGGCCCAGGGATTGAACTCACAATTACTATGTTATCAAATTCACAAACCAACTGTTTTTTTTTTGTTTATTTTAATCATTTAACACCTAAGCAAGGTAATAAAGATGCAAGGGGTTACTGAGTGTGAGAGAATATGAGAAAAAAAAAACATTATTAAGCAGAGATAACAATAAAAGAACAGAAATTAAGATAAAAGATAATGCATTTAAATTTTTGAGGATTAAAATAGCCTGGGAAGGAAGAAGTTGGAAGAGAGTTCCACAAGCGAGAAGTGCAACAGAAGAAACTATTAGCAGAGAACTTAGGGTTACATCTAGCAGCCATTTTGACTGTAAATTTATGAGACTTTGCTGCCAAACTAGTACTGAATTTAAATTCATAAAGTCTAGGTACCAGAGTAGAAAATTCATCAGAACAATTACCATGAAAGTATCTATAGAAAGGACAAAGGGAAGTGATGTTATGACAGTAAGAAAATGACCGAAGCTGACATGCCAGGTTAGGACCAATAACATTGCAGATTCTACTTTGTATTGACCTGAGTAACCTACAGGGAATTCTGAATCCTTTATTAAATATATGAGGATAGACTGTTCCCATTCCACTGCTCACTGCCTAGGGATATATTTTCTAGTTCTTATTTTTAATGCTGCTCAGTTATTGCTTCCCTGTTTCCATTAAGTCCAAGTACACACTACCTGGCCCAGGGATTGAACTCACAATTACTATGTTACCAAATTCACAAAACCAACTGTAGTTTTGTTTTTGTTTATTTTAATCATTTAATCCCCAAGCAAGGTAATAATGATGCAAGGGGTTATTGAGTGCAAGGGAATATGTGAAAAAAAAAAAACATTATTAAGTAGAGATAACAATAAAATAACAGGAATTAAAAAGACAGAAGATAACGATTGACACTGCATTTAAATTTTTGAAGATCAAAGTTAACTGGGAAGTAAGAAGCCGAAAGAGATTCCCACAAGCAAGACACGTGATAGAAGAAAATATTAGCATAGAACTTACAGTTGCATCCAGCCACTTCAACTTTAAAATGATAAGACCTTTACCATGAAAGTATTTATAGAAAAAGCATAGCGAAGCTATATTATAGCAGTGAGAAAGTGAAGCTGAAATGCCAGGTCGGGACCAAAAAAACTGCTGATTATTCTTTGGATTTTATCAAGAATCTCTAAATATATAGCAGAAGCACCAGACCAGATATCATCAGAAACAAACCCAGATTGACATACACCTGATGAAGACTGGAAGGTGCAATGGTCGAAATGTTGTGAAAACAGCAACAAAGAATAAGACAATAGTCTGAATATAAATAGTGTGAATATTTTTATGTTATGGCTAAGCATTTGCTGCATTTCATGTATTTTTGTTGTTTGAAGATACTTCTCTTTCTCAGTATTAAATTGGGAATTTATTTTGAATTGCTTTGTAAAAATTGATTTCAATAGTAATTAAAAATTATTACCAAACAGATAAAGAAGGAAGGAAACCCACCTTAACAAGCCAAGCACGAATACAAAGAGGATGAAAAAGGTGCTGGCAGGGAAGCTGGGCCATTGTCTCATTTAATTCCCAAGAACACAAGCATATTGGGCAGCTGGCATCTTGGTCTGAAAATGAAAATTCAGAAAAACGTTTATTTTGGTAAAAAAAAATATATCTATGTTTCTGAGATGAGATATTATGTACACTATTTACATTATTCAGACTATTGTTCTCATCTTTGTTGCCATATTTATTACAACATTTCGGCCGATGTACACTCCGGCCTTCTTCAGGTAGTTGGAATAAAGGGTTCAGTTTGACATTCCAACCACATGAATAAGGACAGAGCGTACAATGGCCAAAACATTGTAATAAATATGGTGACAAAGATGAGGACAATAGTCCGAATAATGTAAATAGTTTTAGTAAAAAGAATTTACAAAAAAAAGTGGTTTATATTTTGTTAATATGTTACAGAGAAAACTATATATATATATATATATATATATTAAGCAATTCACCTCAAGCAAGGTGGGAGTGCTACTAGCACGCAAGATGCGTGTTTGAGGAAAGGATAAAGTGAAAGACGGAACAAGATCAAAGTATCAGAAGATGTCAATTGACATTATACTTGAACATTTGATGATTATAGTTATCAGGGAAGTAAGCAAGGGGAAGAGCCTTCCACAGATGGGAAATGCAAGAGAAGAAGCTGTTTGAGTAGAAGAGACAGTTACATTTAACTGTTTCGACAGTGAAAGGGTGGGACTGAGATGCCAGCCTAGTAGCTTGCTAAAATTCATTCAGTTTGGGAACCAGTGAAAGTAGCTTGTCAGAACAGTTGCTACAAAAATACTTGTAGAAAAGACAGAGGGAAGCTACTGCACATCTGTGAGAAAGCAACTGTAGACTAGATGCCAGATCAGAACCTATTATATTGCATATTCGTCTCTGGATTTTGTCGAGGACCTCGAGACATACAGAGGGGGCACCAGAACGGTTGGTTGATTTATAGATTTGAAGGATGGACTCAGACGAGAAAAACTTTCTGGCATGACATAGAGAACCAACTTTCTTTGCGGTAGATGAAGCTATTAATTCAATGTATTTATTCCATCTTATATCAGCAGACAGTGAGAGACCAAGCAGGCGTAACAAGGCACCCTCGAGGAGTTGGGAATCAGCCATTCCGATGAGAAGTCGAAAGGGTTCTCTGTTGTGGGTAAAGGAGAGCAGTTCCGTTTTGAAGACATTAAAATTTACAAGCCATTTCCTGTCCCAGTCAACCACAAACTGGAGGTCCTTTTCGAGATCAGCAGCCAGGTTAGTTTTGTCAATGATACTAGATTTACTATTGAGGCAGGAGTAGTGGTATCATCCGTGTAGATGCCAACTTGGGAACTGATGACATCAGGAAGGTCATTGATGTAAATCAAGAACAGTGTAGGGCCCAAGATAGAGCCTTGGGGAACACCAACGTTCATGATAAGGGTTTGAATTCACCTGAAGATTGCATTAACCGTATGAAACTTCGAGTAGTGTTATCGATGTTGGATATTATGTATATTCACTAATATATACTTATAGCTCTGATTCATAACATCGAGCACTATTTATAACACCTTAGGAATAAATATACTTATGTATGTGCAAGTATTTGTGCATGTATGTACATTTTTTGTATCCATTTCTCTCTCTCTCTCTCTATATATATATATGTGTGTGTGTGTGTGTGCATGTGTAATACAAATCAATATAGTTGTGGATGATGTGCTCAAAGGAGACGACAGTGAAACAGAGTTGAAGGAATGTAAAGTTTGTAATCTAGTCATGTAACTTAAGTACATGTCAGGACTATTTGTTGTTGACTATGAAATTCGTATAAAGCAACTAGTAAGCATTTTGCAGCATTGTTTAAGTGCTGAAGGTTGTAGTACTCTTCAAAACTCCAGTACATTTTGAGAACAATGCAAAAGTAAGTGATTTAATCACCTTAGAGAACCTTTTCTGCCTTCTATCAGTATGGCTGATGCTAACCTCCAAGAGAACAAATCTTTGCACCTTCTTGGGCTCATATTTTCCATTGATATGAAGTGAAGTGATTATATTGAATCAATTGCTAGTCTACTGCTCAGAAATTTGGTTCATTGTGTTGTGCCAGACAATTCTCTGCCTCAGAATCCATCTTGCACATTGAATACTGTTGCCATATCTAGTCTAGGGAACCTACTATATATTTGGAGATTCTTGACAAAATTCAAAGATGGGTCTGTAATGTAATCTATCTTGACCTGGCGTCATGACTTTAGTCACTTTCTCACCGACATGACGTGGCTACCCTCTGTCTTTTCTTTTAATATTTTCATGGCAAGTGCTCTGATGAGCTTTCCTCCATTGTACTTTAATTGCATGAATTTGAGCATGTTAGTAGATTGGCAAATAGGGCTTACAGCTTTACTGTTCAACTAGATAGATGCATCTGTTCCATTTTAATTGATTCTTATCTTGCACTTCTTACCTGTGGAATTTCTTGCTTCCCTGCCTATAATCTATAAAAATTTAAATGCAATGCAATCACTCTCTTCTGTCTTCCTGAATCTTGTTCCTTTAGTTTTTCTCTTTACTTCTTCTCATTAAAGTTTTTTCACTCTCACACCCTGTAATCCTTTGCATCCTAATGGCGTTATTGGCTTCCTTTAGGTGAAATGATTTAAAAAAAAATTTGGTGAAAGCACACAAATAGATATAAGCTTATGTGAATAATGGAAGTCCCTCACTCATTTCCTCTCTCTTCACAGACAATAAGTTGGTAAAATTTCCCTACCTGGGACAATAAAAGCAGTCAGTTCAGATTATATGTGCTTTGCTGTTTAACATAATGAGAAGGAACCTCACTTTCAATGAAAAGATGTCTCATTCAGTTTTCAACAAGAGGCAGAGAGAGGCCAATTTTAGCATACTGGTCCCAAGAAAGCCACAGAAATGAATGTGACAATGCAACCGACTGATTCCATATCTGAACAATGATAATGGTTGCCAAAACTCCCTTTTGAGCTATGACAACAATTACCAGAAGTTGGGAGTAGAAACACAAACTTCCAACCATGTAAGATATTGTGACAATGTCACAGTGGTAGTAGATGATGTGTAGCCAGCCGTACTTACCTATATCCTCTTGGGTGGCATGGATGGATTGTAAATTTTCAATAACTGTTTGTGTCGCTGGAGGTGGAGCCTGGTCGTTGAGGAGGTCGGGGTGCACGGCCAGCATCTGCAGGATCACATTCTAAGAAAGGAAAAACACAAAACATACTTTTTCTTTAATCTATAAAAATTGCATCTCATATTTACTATTTATATATATATATATATATATATATATATATGAATTGAGATCAAATATGGTATCCAACAGAATGATAGAATAAAGAACAAATAGGAAATGTTTCTCAATCTAACATGTTTCACTTTTATTAAAGCTTCATCAGAGTATGTGATATGGAGAATAAAATTCTGGTATTTTTATTTTTGTATCTTTGATTTTACAAATGCTACCCTAATTAAAAATAAAGAACATAATTCTTTAAGGGCAGATTGTTCCAATGACCCAGTGGATAAAAGCATTGGTTGAAGTAATCCAGTGACCTGAGCCAAAGAGTTGTGAGCTCAATACCTGGTCACAGCAGAGGTTAACAAAAATTTGGAGAGTTGTGTTACTTTTGTGATGTATGGTGGCCATTAATTTTTGTGATGTTGGATGGCTTCGTCTGTCACTGTTGCTATGTCAAACAAAAGCTCGTTAACACTTCTAAAAATGCTCGTTATATTTGAGACTTTGTAGACGTTGGTACTAGTAGTAATGCCTTCCAATAATATCCACACTAGTAATACTTGTTCAAGTAGTAATTGCCAAATAGTATAATGATCAGAAGAGAATCGTAATCTGTATAGTAGTAGAAAGAGTGAACATATAACAATAGTAGATAGACAAAAAGAGTGAACAGTAATCGTATAGTTATCACGCTACTTCCTATTTATTCACTTCCTTTATGATCACATGATCTACTTAATAATGGAATCACCCGTGTTACTCACTGGTGATCTAGTTTCAAACCAAAGTGTCAGCAACGACACTTACTCTTATACAACATTAATAATTAAGTATAACTCAAGACTTCAATGTTGAAATAAAACAGTATTTAATTACAACCGCAAATAAATACTTAACAAGAACAAAGAAGTAAAAGTCAACCAAAGATAATTAACCATTTCAGTGAATACCTTGTTAGTAGCGCGGCTCGGCTTAACGTCCGGTAAATCCTAAATCAAAACCCAAATCATCGACACACAATAATTCACACTAATTCGACTGGATAGTTCTACTCATTAATCACTTCAGTCGGTAGCCTGACACCGCTATGTATACACTTGGCAGAAAACATATATTCATAAGTTCAGAGTGTCATGCTTGAACCTTGTGTTGGTAGTTATCCATTTTCTTCCTATATGACAGTTACTAAAAGGGAGATATCCAGAAAAAGCATGGCAATCTACTCTGGTGTATGAAACAAAAGGTTCTGTTTGAAATTCCAACATATATTACCTGAAGAAGGCCGGAGCATAAAACGGCTGAAATGTTGTGAATATGACAATAAAGATAAGGACAATAGTTTGAACAATGTAATTAGATTCCATTTTCTTTTTCTCCTTCATATTTCATTCTCTGATGAAGCTTTATTAAAAGTGAAACATGTTAGATTTATAAACATTTCCTATTTGTTCTTTATCCTTCTCATTGTCAGATTCCAATCCATATTTGATCCCAATTCATATATTTATATATACTCTTATTTTATTTTAGACAATAGGTTAATAAAGTTTCAAATGACTTATCTTTCAACTAATTTCAAAGTTTCATGGGCAAACTGCTCATCAGTGTCAGATAAAGCTTTTGAATTTATTAACATATCTTCTGTTTATATTCTACATGAGTGCTTCTCAACCTTTTTCAGCCCATAGACCATTTTTTTCTTCAAAAAATTCAAATGGATCACTCCTACTTTTACTTTTAGGCTGTTCAATTTTCACATTAAAATACTCAATGAAAAGACATATATAAAGATATATATATATAATAAATATATATGATAATAAGTAAAATAAATACAGCACTGCATAATACGTACATAATTTTGAAATTTTCAAATATAATGAACATATTAAACAGAATATATTTTTTAATTCTTCAAAGTTTGAATAATTTCGATACATTTTTGTGAAATGGCTACAATTTTATATGGCTATGACTTCTCTGTGGACCACTAGAAATGCTATGTGGACCACCTGGACCACATTGAGAAAAACTGCTTTACAAAAAAAAAAAAAAAACTTTAATCATAGACACCAAATTTGAAATTTGTAGTATGTCAAAAATTGTTAATGTGACATTTAAATATTCAAAAGCATTATATCATGATAATATTAAAGTTTAAAATGTTTGATTTTTATATTTTTATAGAATTTTGCACAATAAAATATATTTTTGAAAAAAAAAAATTTTAAAATTAGTCATTTTACTTAAGGCTTTTGGTATGTAAGGGAGACAATAGCTTACAAAACTTGGCATGTTCCCCCCCCCCCAATTTTTGTGTCTAAGGGAGACAATCAGTTACAAAAGCTGATAATTTATGTACATACACCCACTACAAAAGGACACTTATACTAAGGATCAGAAAGAGACTAGTTCTGGGTATGATGATAAACTATATCTGGCAGCAAGGCCTCTAATCAGGAGATTGGAGGTTTTGAGGAGTGTGGAACCATCTCTTAATTGCTGGTGTTCCCACATCCACCCTTACTCGGGATGGTAGCATTTGTTAGGGTCCCAGTTATGGGCAAAATAGTGACCCTCTCAAACAAAAAAAAAAAAAAAAACCTACGAAAGTATAAAAATACATTTTTATAATAAAACTATCAGCAATACATTTTTCTATAAAATTGCCAATAATATCTATTTATAGTAAAATTACCAACAATACATCAATCAACAAAAGAACTCTTCTCATGACATTAATCCATATGATATCCTAGAATTTCTTAAAGAAATCAAACTATAACTTCAACAAAACTACAAAATAAAGCACATATATCACTGTCTCTAGTAATTATGTTCACACATAAATCTGCCTCGTCAGTCATGTATTGAAAGATACGTGTATCATGCATGGCACATAACTGACTGAAGGTGAAGTTTGGGGCATGATCCCCCCGAATCAGGGCTTAGTTAATTTGTGTTGGGGACCAAAACTTGAGAAAAATAGGCCACAAGTATAGAGGACTCAGTGAAAACTGAAATTCCTATTTACTAGTAATAGTTAACCAGACTAGATTGTTAACCATTACCACACACTGAAAGTGCCTGAAAATAATCAGATAAATATAGGTATTGTATTTATTGCCTACTTTTCTCAGCCCAAGACAACTGGGATCTGAATGACTCTTGGCTTTAAATATTGGTATTGTGTCAACATTTTAAGCCATAAACATTACTATCTAGTAAACTTTTCTAGCTTAAAATGATTAAGATTCCTATAAAATAATCAGTCAGTTAAGCACCATAAGCAACACAGGCTTGTGTCTTTCGATTCATGACTGACTAGATTTTCCCACAGTAGGTTGCCATTTCTCTTTGAGGTAGACTGGTTGCCAACAAAGACTATATGACTCCTGCTATTTAACTCATAGCTGGGGAGAGAAGAGACGGATTTATACCTTTCGCAAGTGTATTTGCATGTAAGTGAATGCAACAAACCTGACTGGAATTTGAACTTGGCTCTCCGATTTCTCATTCTGAGCCACTATCCATCACACCATAAAGTATTTCTTTTAATATGAATCACAATTTTTTCATTTATTTAAATAATGTAGGTGATCATCGTTTGCCAGAGTTTCCTTGACTTACAGCCACATCATGTTGAAACACCAGTTTCTTGTATGATCACCAAAGTTAAGCAATGTCAAGTTTTATCAGTACATAGATGGGTGACTGCTTGGGAATATCAGGTTCTGTGAGCTTGAATGTACAGATGGCGTAATGGTAATAGCTCGGAATTGTTAATTGGAGAGCCGAGTTCTAATTCCAGTTAGATTCAATTACTTGCAAATACTCTTGGGAATGGTATAGGTTCACCTCTCCTCTCCCTGGTTATGGGTTAATTAGTAATTAATTAGTAATTAGTAATTAATTGTATCACTAAAATCGTTATTTTCTCAAAAAAAAAACATTCTTAGAATCTAAAAATATTTTCTGGCTTTAAATAACCTTCAGAGGGTTTATAAGCCGCAAAAAAATGAATCAATCAATCAATCAGAGTTTCCTTTAATATTTGTGAATTATCAAGATATCTTGGGTAAAATAGTGGTGCGGCTTTCTGTTGCTGCCTTCCCAGTTTTGAATTCTTCATAGTCCTACTCCTATATTGGCTCCCAGCCAAGGCTAGAGAGCCTAGTTTACTTTGCTATTTAACTGATAGCTGAGAGTGGGATAGGGGTGAAGAAATAGGTTCATTTCTTAAAGTTTTAATTAACATGTTGAATAAAGTCAAAGAGTAGAAGGAAAGCTACTTACTTGAAACATGAGTTCCAACATATCCCGTCGGGCATCCTGACGCATTAACAGCAAGTCCAGGGGATTCAGCTCAGCAATGTTAATGTCTAATGGATTATCTTCAGACAGACTTGTTGACCTGATGATTTTTTTTCCAAATGAAACCATTTTATGAAGCCAATATGGATAATTGGAGAAAATGCAAAAGATAATATGTAAGAATTTGGAGAAGGAAAACATAATAAAACACAAAAAACAGATATTTTAAATTTAAATCAGGTAAGTGTCTATTTCAAGAGTTGTTTTGACATTTGAATTTTTTTGTTCACACATGGCTGATCTATTCAGATTTTTTTCTCCAGGTATACAATCAATGTAGACTGAATGGGGTTTCATTTCTGGCACCAGTTATGTAACCAGAAAACAGAACAAAAAAAAAAAAAAAAAGAACCCCCCCCTCAAAAAAAATAATGAATCATTCAGGAAATTTCATATATCACTTCAAGGCTCTATCCATACTGTAGCTGAAACAGCAAGATAGCCTGATGAAACCCACCCTACTTGGCTGGTTTTGAATTCAGAGAATTCCTTTTCCTAGACTGGTTGTCATCTCAAAGCAAGAGAACTCAGTCTGTCTTGCTATTTATCTTATAGCTGGAGAAAGGTGGCTTTGTGCCTTTTCCAAGTGTCTGTATATTTGCCATCAGTTTTATTTTTAGTAATTATTGTAATTTTTACAAGATTTATGATGTACTATTTTACTTATAATGAAAATATGAGCAAAACAATATCAAAATTAATTAAATATTGCTGTCATATTTTGACACTATAGGTAATGTCAGATTTTTATCTACACAATTAACTTTATTGTTGTAAGAAAGAATTCTGCTTTTTAGATCATTAAAAGTAAAAATATCCAAAGAAAGCTTACTAGATTAGCACTGTCAAAATATGATGGCCATATTTAAGTAATTTTACAACTGCATTGTTTATATTTTCTGCGTGTTTAATCTAGGATTTTTATCTGTACAATTAACTCTACTGTCTCATATAAGTAAAAATTCTGCTTTTTAGATCATTAAAAGTAAAAATATCCAAAGAAAGCTGACCAGATTTGCACTGTCAAAATATGATGACCATATTTAAGTAATTTTACAACAGCATTGTTAATAGACAGAGAAAGGAAAGAGACAGGAGTTAAAATAACATTCTCTCAGAAACCACAGTATGGTGGGTGGCAGAGCAACTTTAGAAACAAAATGACCACAGGACTGACTTCCCAAGATACTGACTTTTGCCAACTGCCCATTGCTGGTTTTTCCACAGGTTTTATTGGCATGAGGCAGCTTACAAAGACCAGGATCTTGATCTAGTGGCCCATATCTAGACAACACTCATTACATCTGGGAAACCCAGATGTAATGAGTGTTGACAGACATGTCTTCACGTGACTCAAGACTTCTTTTGCATCTGTACTGATATGTGTTTGCCACAATTTCAAGAACAATTTTAGGGAAAAAAAACACCAAGTGGAAAAAAGTTTTTGTGTGACATGTTTCATCCTTTAGGACTTCATCAGATTAAAACGATGTTTACATTGATGCAACTACACATGCACAAAAAGGAGAAAGTTTTTATTGTTTCCAAAAAGCTTAACCAAATATTAAATACATAGTCATGTGCATAGATGTTAAAATACTTTATTCTTTTTATAACTCCCTAGGAACAGGTTTTTATTGTCTTCAAACATTGTAATAAAATAAATTATAGAAAATATTCATGCTCATGTGTACATATCTAGATATACATAAAATAATTTGGACATATGTTTATATGGACATTTTACCTTGCTTTGGTGTCAGGAACCCACCCCCAAAGTTTGTAAAAGTATTTTGGGATTGTACATGTAACAGCATCTACCATAAATTTGAAACTTAATAACTCAAAAATGAAGTTAAACATTGAAGACAGACTAGCCAGAAATGTACATGAATGACAAATGTAACCTAGTCTAAATGTCAACACAGTGCCATCTACTGCAAATTTTCTTCAAACTTAATGACTCAAAAATAAGGGATTTTGTCCTTGTTTTGGTATGAGAAACCTGTACCCAAAGTTTGTAAAAGTATTTTTGATACACCCTTTATCTACATGAAATAAAAGTTATAACATATTTATATCTACAAAGGAAAGTCAAAAATTACTGACACTCATAACACAGATATGTTATGTCAAAAGTGTAGATAATTTTTGAATTACCCTTGTACATTAAATAAGAGTTATAACATATTTATATCTACATCAAATAACAGCAGTTATAACTAGATTTGAACAAGTTTTATTGTCTCAAAACAACTTAATAAAATAAATTATAGAAAATAATATTTGTTAAAGAAGGCTTCCAATAATTTTAGAACATTTAAAATCAATGCAAAACCAAGTTATCCCACTTGAAAATTAGTGCGAAACCAAGTCATCTCTCTTGAAAATCAGTACAAAACCAAGTCATGCCTTTTTGAAAATCAGTGCAAAATCAAGTCATCCCACTTGAAAATCCAAATTTAAAAGTCTGAACCCTAATCTAACAAAATATTTAAAAAATACTCACCAATCATTATGCTCAGAACTTAGAGATCCACTGCTTCCAGTGTTAAGAAGTACCGAAGCAGTTGATGTGGGCAAAGGACTACTGCTAGCAGCAATGGCAGTAGCCGCTGCAGCTGCAGCGGCTGCTGCTGTCTCTGGTTCATTTCCTTGGGAACTTGGTCGGTGACTGAACACATCTCTCATTTGTTGGCAATGAATACAGTCACACTCAAATTCATCATCAGCATCAGCACTGTCAGTGTCTCCATCGAGTCCAGAGTGTGTTTCAGACTGCAATAAGAGAATTGTTTTAGGATCAAAAAAATAGAGAGAGAAGTCTCTTTCAGCCTGGGGTGTATTTAACTCTTTTACCCACATCACTTTTTAAGTACCCTCTTATTTAAAAATTTGTCTCCCCACCACATGAGGTACATTATGGAAATATTATTGATCTCATTAACTCATAATATATTATTTTGGGATGTTGTTGTATATATATTAATTTGTTGTACATTGATTTGCAAGATTTCATTGAGATATTTTCAATTCTGTGAGTCCGCAGGCCATTAGATGTAGACATAACAAACACTGTTTAAAAAATGGGGCCTCTATTTCAAACACGAGTATTTCTTTTTATTTTTTAATTGAGTTCACCCCAAACAAGTCAGTAAAGCCACTAAGACACAAGGGGGCTAATGGGTGTGGAAGAATTATAAAACAGAAACATTAATAAGGAACAAGAACAAAAGAAGAGTAATTAGGAGGACAGTAGATAGCGATTGTCATTACATTTAAATTTTTGGAGATTAAAGTTGACCAGAAAGCATGGAGCTAGAAGGGAGTTCCACAAGTGAGAAGTGCAAGAAAATAAACTGTTAGCATAGTACTTATGGTTACATCTAGCCAACTCAACTGTAAATTGATGCAATCTTGTCTTCAATCTGCACTTAAATTAATAAAGTCTAGGTACCATAGCAAAGAAGTCATCCAAACAATTACCATGAGAGTATTTATAGAAAAGGCACAGAGGCAACTTTACGGTGGTGAGAAAATGACTGAAGCTGAGACACCAGATCAGGGCCAATAATATTGCTGATTTTTCTTTGGATTTTATCAAGGATCTCTAGCTAAATAGCAGGAGCAACGGGCCATATGTGGCAGCAATATTCTAAGCATGGATGAATGGTAGACTTGTAGATATATAAAATAGACTCTGGAGAGAAAAACTGCCTAGTAAGATACAGTGAACCAACTTTTTTAGCAGCTGACCTAGCATTGGATTCAATATAGACTTTCCACTTCGTATCAGCTTAGAACGTTAGCCTAAGAAGACTGGCAGACATAATACACATTGTTTAAAAAACATGGCTTCTATTTCAAACATGGGTATCCACTAAAAAAATAAGATTTGAAGTAATAAGAATGACAAATTAAAAATAAATCCATTATTTATTTAGAAACTTCTTTGTTTACTTTATGAAATCAAGCAGATATAGGTTTTTGAGGAAATCTGAACAAGGGGATGGGCATTTCTTAAAAGGGGAGATATATAGTAAAGGTAATAAGTCCGTTGGTATATAATCCAAGTGGATCCTAGTAATATAAAATATTAAAATTGATCCAGAAAAAGAGCTCAATGTATTTATTATAACAGAGGCAATACAACAAAATCCAAAATTACCACATATAGGGTGGGGGTAGATCTATTTCAACCAACGAAAAGTTCATCAATCTTATTCAACCCTGGTATATAGACTGACTTTGTGTCAGAATTAGAAATTTAACTGTGACAGCCATCAAAAAACTGATACAGAATTTATCCAATTCAATGTTTCAGTCATATTAAATGCACAAGACAGTAGTCGGGGGGGGGGTATTAACCTAAAAGAGAAGACACAAACTCAATTTATACACTGGGGTTGAATAAGACTGACAAAGGTTTTCATCGCTTGAAATAGGTCTATCCCTCACATGAGGTAATTTTAGATTTTGTTGTGTAATACTATATATATATATATAGTTGTATTAGTAAAACTCAAAATTAATTCTTTTTTTTTTTGTGTACAAAATTGTTTCCAATTTGAATTTCCACATTCACATATATTAACCAATCAGCAATATTATAATAACACTGACACCTTTGAAATTTTTAGTTGACTATGTTTGTTTCCTTCTAAGAAATTTGTAGGATCACTCCAGAAAATGACCAATAATTTTTTCCTCCTAAAAATAGATAATTAAAAATTGGGAAAAATATTTATTAACCAATAAAATCTGAGTTTAAAACAATCTAAATTTTAGATTTCTGGAGCCTATTTATTTCTTACAAATATTTGTGATGCTAAGTTAGTTATTCAGTTTTTCGGTAACCCTTTGACCAGGCTCAGTTGTTCATTGTGGAGAAACTAAATTCTTAAAACTTCTTGCATATTTATTTTAGTATACTTTATTATAAAAGCTTAGCAATGTTCAATTATCACATTTAGAACATACAGTTATTGTCAACACAGATTTCTTTGTCTGCTGGCATGCTGACTACTACAAAATTATACGCATTCATAAAACAATGTAAATATGTTACACTCTCCTAATGTAGATACATTCTGTTTCTTCTTTCATACTTATGCAATTGATTCAGTTGTAGTGTAAAGAAAGAAAAACAAAAATATTTTTTGTTTGAATTTGTTTTGTGAAGATTCTTTATAATTTGTTTCTTTCAATTTGAAAGAAAACAAATACTCAGTAAAAATATTTATTCAAATTTGTAGAGCCATGTTTAAAGATTGTTTATTTTCTTTGTTTTCATATGCCTAATCTTGAATATATATATATATATATATATATATATATATATATATATACACACACACACACACACACACATTCTACAAAAGGTGTGTGTGTGTGTATATATATATATATATATATATATATATATATACACACACACACACATACACCCACCGAATGTAACAGCAAAAATTGTCCAATTGTAACAGTATGGTTTGAAATATTTGTATCTTAGAAATGAATAAAGATATTTTACTGGAATTCTCCAATGTTTTTATAACCCTACTGGACTCTACTTTGAGCAATAATGTATTTAGCTCTAAGTTGAAATGATGATCCTTCTTGCTGTTGTGACCTCCTGATCCAATTTTTCTCTCAACTCTTCCATCTTTTTTAAACTTATTCACCATTCACTTGATAGTTCTTGAATGGAATTGGAAGATGGAAGCCAGAGTATGTATGTTCATACCATTACTGAAGGCCTGAATGATCTTTTTCCTCTCACCAATGCTCATTTGGTAAGGCATAGTGGGTCTGACACAATGACAAAATGATTTTAACCTGTTCTTTTTCTAGCTGAATAACTCAAAAGGTTTTTCAGTGATTCTTATGACAAATTGTATCAAGATGGCTAAATGTCTTATCTGAAAACATGGAAAAAAAGAAACTCAATTAGTTTAGTGGGTTTTCAGATATTAAACATTTGTGTTGGATGGATAATTATCCCATGTTGTTACATGATTTGAACAATTTTGCTGTTACAGGATTTGGACAATTTTGCTGTTACACCCCAGTATATATATATATATATATATATATATATATATATATATATAACATTATTATTTATTTACTCATTAACAATCTGTTTCATGCAGTGCAATTTTCAAAATGGCCATTTGTTTTCTGGAGCCATATAATTCTTTTTCATGCTTTTGAAAAGGAATGTGTTAGCATACCCATAGTTCAAAATAATTTAATTCTTTTTGGTTATTAGCCCATTCATGTTCTTCAATTCTATGATTTTCAATTTCTTTTTCTAGATGGAAACATTAAACAAAGAATAAAAAAAAACATAACAACAAAATACTAAATAGTGTGGACTATTTCACTTAGTTTCACCAAAACAGCTGTTGTCTACAAAAAGACAAAGATTTCTTTCTTTTTCTCTCTCTTCCTCAAGATGTAGCAGATTGTCAGTAAGAACTTCACTGTTGGGGTATATTCATTTCCCCCTGTACACTGACTACTGAATTCTCACACACATGCACTGACAAACACACAGGTCTATCATATATGCTTTTAATATATTGTCCTTTACTTTCAACTGAGTACAGTCCTGGGTATGATGATAAACTATATCCAGCAGCAAGGCTTCTGATCAGGAGATTGGAGGTTTTGAGGAGTGTGGAATCACCTCGGAATTGTTGTTGATTCCAGGGCCACCCTGATCTGGGGTTGTAGCACCTGTTAGGGTCCCAGCTATGGGCAAATAGTGAACTCCTAAACAAAAACAAAACACTATGAAAGTATAAAATTACATCTTTATAGTAAAAATACCAGCAATAAATTTTTATATAAAAAACTTATTAACAATACATTTTATCAGTAGTTGAAGACATACAAATGCTGTTCAAAATATTTAGATTTTGGCATTAAATAACCCATCAAGGTTGTTATGTCACTAAATAAAATCAACCAATCAAACAACCAACATGAAAGAACTCTTTCATGACATTCTTACAATTTCTTAACGAAATCAAAATGTATTGTGAAATATAAGTTCAACAAAACTTCATTATAAAACACTCATATCATTGCTTCTAGTAATTATGTCCACACAAACATGCATATGTACAAAAGCTGAGTATCATCTACCATGGATTCAATTGTGAAAGCAGAACAACATATATAATATTTTTATTATTTCAAAGCTCCTGAGAAAATTAAATTTCGACATTAAATGACCCATAAGGAGTTGATATTCTGTTAAACAAACAAATCAACCAAAAATCAGCCAGTTCAGCAAAAATCAATACCGTTTGTTATCAAATTAAATCTTCAATGTTTTCAACGGTTGTCTAGCTAGAGAGAGCCAAAGAAGAGAATAAATATTTATTTCTCAGTTGGTAAAATTTTAGATAAAATTAACTTATATTTCTTATCTACATGACATATTTGAATTTTATTTACTTATTTCATATAGATTCAAACATTTTATAAAATAAACTTACTTTCCATTCTTGAAGTGGAAAAATTAATCTTACAAATCCTTTCATCTTTTTTGTTGTGCATTGCTTTCTGTGTTAGTGCTTTTGTATTTCTAATGCAAAAGAATTATATATCAGGAGTTTGAAATATTTAGATTTGGATATTAAATAACCCATAGAGGTGTTGATATGCCACTAAACAAAATCAAACAACCAACATGAAAGAATTCTTTCATGACATTAATCCATATAATATCCTACAATTTCTTAAAGAAATCAAACTGTATTCCAAAATATAACTTCAACAAAACTAGAACATAAGACACATATTTCTAGTAATTATGTTCATATAAACATGTATATGCATAAAAGCTGAGTATCATCTACCATGTACTCAATTGTGAAAGCAAAATAATATATTTTTATTACTTCAAAGCTTCCAAGAAAATTAAATTTCAACATTAAATGACTCATAAAGAGCTGATATACTGTTAAACAAACAAATCAATCGACAGGGTACACTTTTATGTAATTTCTTTAGGTTAATACATGTATTAATTGTTTGTTTTAAATTCCATGATTTGTGTTACTTATTCTTATCCAGACTCATATGAGTCCGCCAAATATTGTTTGTGGGACAAATGTTCCATGAGCAATTAAATATCCCTTAAAAAACATCCACACCTATCAACTAAAATCACAATAGTGACACTACAAAAAATGTAATTGTAGAATCAAAAGTCAATGTCCATTGCAAGGAAATTGCAGAGAGGAAAATGTCTTTTATAAGGCGAAAGTGACAACAAGGGAGAGTAAGAGAGGATTTATATCAGAGCAACTGGGAAAGAATTTAAAGAAAGATATGTGAACCATTTGCTATCATTCAAATATGAAAGATATAGAAATAACACCAGGTTGTGAAAATGAATATAGGAACTAAACATGAAAGTGAAAACACATGTCATAGAATGGGGTATAATAAAAAGGATGAAGAAAACCCGTATTTAAAATAGAGCACTCTTATATCTATCAGAAAAGGAATATACGAATCGTATTTTTATTTAATCATTTCACTCCAAGCAAGGCTATAATGCCACTGTCGCAAGGGTTTACTGGGAGTGGAAGAAAATGAGAAGACTTTAGTGAAGAGAAATGACAATAAAAGAACAAGATTCAGAAAAACAGAAGATTATGATGGACATTGCATTTGAATTTTTGAAGATCACAGGTGGCAAGGAAACAAGAAATTGGAAGAGAGTTCCACAGGTGAGAAGTGGGAGAAAAGAAACCATTAGAGTAGAACTTATGGCTATATCTAGTAGTATGCTTAAATTCATGTGGTTGAGGTACCAAGAAAGAAGAGCTCATTAGCACAACTACCATGAAAATATTTGTAGAAAAGACAGAGGGAAGCCACGTGATGGCAGTCAAGGATAGAAGGTACGCAGTGCTTACCTTGAATAAAATAAAGGTTAATTATTAAGTATAAAATGTAGAAGATTTCCAATTTATTGTAGATTTGTAATGACCTATATAAGAATGATAAAAGCATCAGAAATTTTGCCTTCATTACATTTGTCTCACATTCACCATAGAGCAGCGTTTTCCAACTTTTTGCTAGTCCACCCTGACCCCTGTGACGATGAATGAATTTCAGCACCCAAGATGGAGAAACAAAATATATAACGTCGTCGGCATCTGTCCGTCTAAAGAGACCAATGGAGAAGCCTTTAGAACACTTATCCCTAAATGGGATATATGGAGAACTAGGGCTGCCCAGACGTCTAGTTCCTTCTCTCGGCCTTGCTAGCAGAGTCCAAAGGAGATGATAAACCAATACAGTTTGGTACCAGTGTGGCTGCAGGAGTTGTTGGAAGGTAGCAGTTTTCAGTGCCCATCCCATCCGCCTTAGGGACTTCACCCAAATTGAATTCAGAGTTGTCCTTCTCCTAGACCAGTTGCCATTCAAGGCTATAGAACCCAGTCTGTCTTGCTATTTACCCATAGCTGGAGGGAGAAGAACAGGATTCACACTTTTCCCAAGGGTATTAGCACGTAAATTAGAATGTAATGGATTCAACTGGACTTGAACTCAAAAATCTCCGATTCCTCAATTCAAGCCGCTATCCATTAGTCCACCGTGCCTCCTAATATATAATTCCATAGCTACATGGTCGAATGGTTAGAGCATTTACTTCCTGAACGAGACCCGGGTTCAAATCTCACCATGGTAGATTTGTCAGGAAGGAGACTTCTTGATGTTATCAGTCTGAAGGAGGTGATCTTAGCATGTGGTATGTTTGGAAAGTGCCTGCAAACCATACCATGGTTTGACCCAAACCTTGTGAGTGAAATTGGGTAGACAAAATCCTTTGTAAGCTGTTGATGGTTGTACTAGCACAAAGTCACAAGTCATCGTGGCCGAGGGTTTGAGCATGCTGGCCTGGTTCAAACTGTTGATCATGCTAGATAATGTGCTCTCTCCCATAAACTGTAGCTATGGTCAGCTCAGCATAGCTGCAGTATAAACCACATGTGCCACTTGTAAAAAATGGTTACTGAGACATTAGGCTTATTAGTCCCCGAAAAAATTCACAAGTGATGTTCCCAAGGACACAGTGGATAAAAGTGTTGGTTGGGTAATCCAAAAAGTGACTCGAGTTGTGAGTTCAATAACTAACCACAGCAGAGGAAACAAAAACTTGGAGAGTTGTGTTACTAAAGTGAATTAACTGGAACTGAGATATCCAGAAAAGGCATGGCACATGGAACTAGAACAATCTACCCCCATGGACTAAATAAAGGGTTTGGTTTGAATGTTCAACGTATATCACCAGAAGAAAGTGGAAGTACAACAGCTGAAAGTGTGAATATGGCAATAAAGATGAGGGCAACAGTCCGAACAAGGTAAATAGTGTAAATAATTACAATACCTCATCTCAGAAATATAGACAGATCCTGAAGATGGCCGGGGTGTACAACGGCTGAAACATCGTGAATATGGCAATAAAGATGAGGACAACAGTCTGAACGATGTAAATAGTTACAATACCTCATCTCAGAAATATAGACAAAAAAAAAACCAAATTTCATTTTTCACTTTATTCTTTTCATAAAGTTAATTCTGAAAATAACTTTTTTTACATTAAAAATCAACCTATACAAAGCTCGAGAGCCACTCAAAGAAGAGGGTTACTGAATGAGGTGTGTAACATGAATGTAAGAGGTAGTAATATCAAGTGAAGATAATGAGAGTAAAGGGGCTATATAGTGATTGACCTTTGATTTGAAGAGGATAAGATTGTAGTTTTCAGGGAAATATTGATGTGAGAGCCTTGGTGAGGTGGGGACTGTTTGAGTGGAAGTTTCACCTTACAGTAGGAATTTCAAAGGAAATGATAGTGATTTGACTCCATGGACATAGCATAACATGTCCTAGATGTAATGGTCAGAACTGGTGGAACTAAAGAATGGAGCCCTCATCTGAACAATTACCATAAAAGTAGCAACAGAGTAATAAGTTTTCAACATTGCATTAGTAGGAAATATTCTCTAGAGTTGTAAGTTAGTCTCCCTCTACAAGATTAACATATTTATAAGTCAACCATTTATTCATGCATAGAATATTGCAGCCACATCTGGTCTGGTGCTTCCATTTTTCCACCATCGTAATGTAGCTTCCCTGTGACTTTTCTATAAATATCTTCATGGTAATTGTTTTGATAAGCTTTCCTTTTTAGTGTCTTGAGTTTACAAATTTAAATGCACTACTAGAGGTAAGTTACATTTGAAACTGGTAGATGTTACTGTAAGTTCTCTGCTAACAGTTTCTTCTCTTTATGACAATAAACTACATCCGGCAGTAAAGCCTCTGATCGCAAAATTTTTGAGGAGCATGGAAATACCTTTTAATTGCTGTTGTTCCAAGATACACCCTGAGCAGGAGTGGCAGCATCTGTTAGGGTCCCAGATATGGACAAATAGTTAACCCCCAAACTGGGGTCAAACACTATGAAAGTGTAGAAATACATTTTTATAGTGAAGATGCCAGCAATAGTAAAAATAATTTACCAGCAATAATTTTTTCAGGAAAAAAATATTACCAGCAATGCATTTTTGTCATGAAAAAAAATATTACAGGCAATAAATTTTTGTCAGGAAAAAAAAAATATTACCAGCAATACATTTTTTTCAAGAAAAAAAAAATTACTAGCAATACATTTTTGTCAGCAAAAAGAACAAAATTACCAGCAAAACAGCTTTGTCATGAAAAAAAATATATATTACCATCAATACATTTTTGTCTGGAAAGAAAATATTACAGCAATACATTTTTTCAGGAAAATAAAACATTACCAGCAATAGATTTTTGTCATGTGTTGTGTTGTATATAGGAAAGGTTGACACACATATAGAAAATAAGAAGTAGTTTATTCTGGAGAATATGGTTGAGAACACAGACTAATGTAATAAACAGTTAATTGTTAACTCCTCTCAATCAGTATGAGAGAGTGCTGTTTGAATAGTCTTAGACCAGTCCATCTTGTGGGGGTGTTCAGCTACTCCACAACATCATGAAAAAAATATTACCAATAATACATTTTTGTAAAAGAAATTACTAATGCTCCCAAGAAAATTATATTTCAGCATTAAATGATTCATAAGGAGTTGATATGTCGCTAAACAAACAAACTCAAAATCTTCATTCTTAGGCAGTGTCATCTTGTCATCAAGTGGTAACCCATCTAGGTACTGACCAGACTAGACATTGCTTAATATTTTTGTAAAAGAAATTACTAATACTCCCAAGAAAATTAAATTTCAGCATTAAATGATTCATAAGGAGTTGATATGCTGCTAAACAAACGAAACAATACATTTCTAGTTTGTGGAACTCTCTTCTGTTCTTCTGGTACCTTGCTTTCCAGTCAACTTTGATTTTATAATATTCAAATGCAATGTCAATCATTATCTTCTGTCTTCTGTTTGTTTGTTGCTCTCTCTCTCTCCTTATAAGGTTTTTCTTTTTCTCATATTCTTTCATAGTCAGTAATTAATTTCATCTTAGTAGCTTTATTGCCTTGCTTGGGGTGAAGTAATTAAAAAATAATAGAAACGATTTCAAACTCTATCAAGCTTGGAAAGTGAGGATTGAACAGATCTAGCCCAGATATGGCAGCAATACTCCATTTTGTTGGTCTAATATAACTCTTGTAATGATAATGCATGGCAGATACTTTCTGAATTGATAGAATGAGCTGTGACCATTTTATCAACTTCTTTAGTAATCAATTGCATATATGAGTTCCACTTGTGGATCTAGAGCAAAACTGAGACAGACTAGATATTCAAAGCGTGGAGCCTTGTTGATTTTTATGTATAAAATTAACTCTGTTGTTGCTTTTTAAATCATTTAAAGTAAAACTGTCCCCAAAAAGTTGGCATGAAACAAAATAAAAATATATCAGCAACCTGTTATCACTACTTAGTAAATCAGATATTCTATTGCTATGATAACAAGTGGCCTATTCATTGTTATCATAACAGGAAATCTCATTAGTAAGTAGGAGAGATCAGGCTGCATGAACAATAAATATATATGAAGTAGAGGCTGAGAAGTTCTTGGCCCAGCTAGGACACCCTTACAAAAATTTTTTTATGTTTACTCCTGAATGGATAAAACCTTGGGTCTGATGTAATGATATTAACTTTCTTTCTGAAGTACTGAAAGTTATAAGCTATTTTTTTCCTCGTTGTGCTGTTAGAGCTAAGTCCGAGGTGAAATCAGCTACAAGGCTTCAATCATCTTGGATTTTTGAAGCCTGTTTATAAACAGTGGTATCATCTGCATAAATGTTTGCAAATAATCTGGGAACATTCCTAGGCAGATTGTTAATGAAAAGCAAAAAAACAACAAAGAAAAGTGGATAGGATTGAGGAGTGAGCCTTGTGGGGGTGGCTGCATCGATCACAAGAGCATCATAAGACTAGCCAATCACAACCTTCTTGGACTGACTTGAGAAAAAGGACTTGATAATTCCAAAGAATCTTGACGAGATGCCATAGCTGGGGAGTTTGTGCAGCAACCCTCTATGCCACATATTGTTAAATGCCTTTGAGATGTCTGCAGCAATCACTCTGATAACAGAGCTTTGATTCAGTACCTCATTGATCCTGTGGGTGATGACAGTTAAATTATCTGTCGTTGTCCTTGAGGAGCAAAAACTATACTGTTTGTTACTAAGGAGGATATTATAAGGAAATCAGTTAACCTCTTGTTTATTTTTTGTTTTATTAGTCAGTTTGCCCAATACAAAGCCCTAGGGCCACTCAAGGTAGAGGGTTACTTAGTAGGATGGGGAAGTAAGAAATGCATATTGTGAGGACGTGTAGTATAAATATAGGTTGACCCTGGACTTAAAGGGACCAAGATTATAGTTGTCAGGGAAACATCCTCTTGGGAGTGTGTTCACAGTTCTGAAGAAGAATCTATTTGTATGGAACTTGTTTCTTATGAAAAGAACATGAAAAGAATGGAGATGGTTGCCACTGTGAACATGGCATAGTGATAACAGGCTTGAAAAGTTTTGCTCATTTTGATTTGGGGGTATGCATCTTTGTACAAATTGTAAAAATAAAATTAAAAAAAAAAAACAAAAGAAATATTTACTTACCTCGCTATGGCAACCTGCAGCAGCTGGGATGTCAATAAGCGTTGACTCACTTGGTGGTAAGTCCCACATATCCCAGGCTAACTGAGTATCCAATTTGTTCCATGTAAATTCATCTATGTTTGTACAATCCTTATAGTGATAACTATTGTGTGACTCTGAGCGGCGGCAAGAGTTGCCTCCCTTGCTTGCAGAGCAACTACAACATACATCATCATAGGCAACACAAGAAGGGTCACTATCATCTTGTTTCTGTTGGTCCCCATGCCGACTGGCACCCGTAGTAAGCAGATTGGACAGGTTCTCATTAGACTGACTATACAAACTATCTAGTAGTGACCACGTCCGTGTTTGATTGCGGTCAACCAACTGGTCTTGGTTGTTTGATCGTAGATTGCGAAGAAACCCTTGAGACATTTGACCTCGGCGGTATGAATCTGACTCTGTGTGAAATTCATCGACAATGCTCCAGGTTAAAGGAGGAATTGTCCGATCAAGATCACAGCCGGTTATTTTATCAAGGCTACTTGAGCTGCTGTATGTTCCCACATGTTTCTGTCCCTTGAGTAAGCTGTCTGACATTGAATCAGTTGATGTCCAGTCGTGACTACCTTTGGCGGAGATGGCTGAGGGTCTTGAAGTTTTGTTGGTTTGTCTTTTAGGTACTGGGGACACCCACCTGAAATCTTTTGATATTTTGTCTACATCATCAACTATTGCCTTTTTTTCTCGTGACGTTCGACCTGACCTGACTCGAGATCGACGATGGAATGATGTGGTGTTAGTTTCTGAATCAGAATCCGTAACGCTAGAGTGACTCCAGTCATGGCGGGGTATGGGTGTGTCTAACACAAAGAGGCAACCATTCTGGGGTGAATTTTCCAGAGTTTCTGAGGAAAAAAAAAAATGAAATGAAGTTCCTTTATTCTGTTTGTATACTGAACTAATGACAAAATGGAAAAAAAATTTCACATGATGTGTTTTGTCCTTTAGGATTTCATTGGCCTAATGTGATGTTTATGTTGATGCAACTACACATGTGCATGAAGGAGAGGGGACGCTGAAAATTTAATCTTTTTTTAAAATATGTTTGTGTATATAGTCTAGCCAATTTCATTTAGTTTTTTTTATTTTTGTTTATATCACATTTGTTATTAAGTATTCCATAGTGAAATAGAAAATCTGCCAAGAAAAGTGAAATGTTGTAAGAACCTGGACACAAATTTACTGCAGATCATCTAGTGGTTAAAGCATTTTCTATAAACTTTTGTCTTAGTAAATTGTTTTCTTGCTTAAATATGGTAACATTTTTTAAATCAAAATTGTAGTCAGAAAAACAAATTCTAATGTAAAAGATTAAAATTTCGGATTCTCTTCTACTTCATGCATATGTGTTGTTAAATCCACATCAACATCAATTTAGTCTGACAAAACATTTTTTCCATGTTGACATTGAATTTCCTAACATTGTTCTAGTATATAAAAATTTACATATAATTTATAGATCATTTTCTCTCACAGAAAATAAATTTAGTTACTTTTCATAATTTCTTTATTATTTAGATGAAGTACTTTCAATATGATTATTTTACAATACTTTTTGGTTATTTTAAATATATTCATTATTATTTTTGTTATTTTACTATTTTAGTTATTTTATTATATTGGTTATTTTACTCTTTAGTTATGTATTATCTTAGTCATTTTACTATTTCAGTTATCTTATTTTAGTTATTTTATTATTTTTGTTATTTTACTATTTTAGTTGTTTGACTATTTTTAGTTATTTTATTATTTTAGTCATTTTGGATATTTTATTATTTGGTTTGATTTAATATTTTAGTCATTTTGGTTATTTTATTATTTTTGGTTATTTTAATATTTTAGTTATTGTATTATTTTAGTTATTTTACTATTTCAGACATTTTATTATTTTGATATTTCAGTTACTTTATTATTTTGTTTTACTATTTTAGCAAATTTGGTTATTTTATTATTTCAGTTATTTTACTATTTTAGTTATTTTATTTTTTTAGTTATTTTACTATTTTAGATATTTTGGTTATTTTAATGTTTTAGTTATTTTGGTTATTTGACTATTATAGTTATTTTATCATTTTGGTTACTTTACTATTTTAGTCATTTAATTATTTTGGTTATTTTACTATTTTGGGTATTTTACTATTTTGCTAGTAATATTTCTGAAAGTTTTCAAATATATTTTACCTCAAAGTTATTTTATTGTTTTTGTTATTGAACAAAAACAATAAAATAACTTTGAGGTATTGAATATTGAACTGAACAAATAATATCTTATTCATGAATGAATAATTACTTCTACATGATTAGGAAGATCAGAATTTGTGATAAAGAGAATATTATATGCACAATATATAGGAAAAATGTGTATACACACACACACGTATATATATATATATATATATATATATATAAAAAACAAAAAGTTTTTCCACCAAACCAAAGGATGTGCAATGGGGACGGACACTCATGGCCGTTAATGTTGTGAATGTTTTTATGACAAACTTCAAACAAAATTGACTTGAAGCTTTCAAATCACAGCAATGAACCAGTACTTTGGCTGTTATTTATTGATGATATTTTCTTCATCTGAGATAGTATACAGGAAAGTTTGCTAAAATTTCTACAATTTTATGATACTTTTACACAAAAGAGTAATTTTCAATCACATAGAAAATTTACATCTAGTTTTCTAAAAGCTAGTGTCAAATTTTTTTCACACTAGATTAAAGTTCTCAAAGAATTGTCTAATGAATGAATTATTTTGCAAGTCTAACTCATCATACATTTACCTACACTGCTGTTCTGATCATACTTATCACATGATAAAAAAAAACCCAAAGTTATAAATTTTTAACATAAGGTGAATTTGCATGGAGATAAAAAGATTATTGGAAAATGCTCATAATTTAATTCTGATTATGTTAAGTGCAGCTATCAAAGTGATGACTGAAACCAACTGCAAAATGAAATAGTTAAAAATGAAGATTATCATAATTTTATACCAGGTCAAAACTCCGAAAAACAGAATAAAATATTCTGACAGAATCCCATTAGTTATCAAGTGGCATCAACATTTTGCTGGAATTTTGAAAATACTACACGACAGCTATGAACAAATTGCACAAAAATATCCGCATTTGAAAGAGATTTTCCCTATAGTTTCTTTCAAAAGAAATAAAAATATCAGACCAATTTTAACAAATGTTTTATAGATCCAATCTTTTGTCAACATTGGAGTTTTGGATCATTGTACTTTTGAAAATACTCATAGAAGAGGAAAACTGTGTTCATTGTGTAACAACATGATTTAAAATTAATTTAATCACAAATTCAAAGAGAAATTGACAATTTCTACAATTGTACTGATTCCCATTTAATATACGCCACCCAATGTACCAAACATGACTTGATTTATGTGGTTTGCACAATTTTCTTTTTGATTCAATGAACACAGGTATGATGTCAGATACAACAATGTGACATCAACAGAGCTTTAAAGAACATTTTATTACAAACGATTGTAATTTTGATCAAACTTCTCTTAAGGTGCTTATTCTGAAAAAAATATTCAATAATTTATTAACCTTTCAATATAAAAAATGCATGAAGATGGTTACAAATTACTAAAACTTCCTGTCCTGGAGGAATAAAATGAATGACAGGAGAGTTCCATAAGATATATACTAAGCTGTTTGATTAATTCCTCTTAGTAACTAATCAACTAATGAAAACTTTCAAGATGAGCAAGGTCATCATCATATTATTATTACTATTATTATTACTCTTACTATTATTATAATTATTATTACTATTATTATTTCTATTATTATTATTACTATTATTATTGAACATATGAGAACATCCTTCAGCAAAAAAAAAGTCCCTCTGTCCTATAGTAAGCTAGGAAATTAGTTTTGAAAATATTTATAACCTTCAATTTTTTTACAGTCTTTTAATGTAGATGATGACCCCAAACATTTCATAATATATAGTGAATAATCTAAGTTCTCAACTTACGACAGAGTTCCCCTTACTGAACTTCCTTATTAATGAGATATTCTATTGTTATGTTCTTAACACAATGCATGTTCATTTATTAGTGTTGAGTAATGACCCCTGCTTCTATAAAATGGAATATTTTATTATCTCTAATAAAGGTGATCTGGCTGCATGACCAGTAAATATATAAAAACATATGGTGTTTTATATTATAGAATAGACTCTAAAATCTATTGTTATTGCATGTTATTTTACAATTATTATTTTACAATCTCAGGCTTTGTTTAATATCAAGTCATTTAAATTTATCTCCCTTGTCTACAAACTCTCTTGAAGAAGTGAAGAACCTAGAGAAAGAATTTCAATTTTTAAATCATTAAAAGCATAAATTTCCAAAGAAAATTAAAAACGAGACAAAAGAAATAAAAAAAAAAAGCAATATATTAGCAACTTGATCTCACTAATAATGTGATATTCTGTTGTTATGGTAACATGAGGCATGTTTGTTTTGAATGGCATTGATGCCTCACATGACTTTGCTCTATTGTCTTGGTTGGCAACCAGTCTAGGAGAAGGACTATGCTGAATTCTATTGAATTTGTCATGTGAACAGGTTGCCTGACCAATAAATACAAAGACCCCTTGTGTTTGAGATGTAATGGAAACGTTAGTTGTTTGGCATCTTATTGTTGCTTTTTAATGCAAATATTTTTGGCTGATATCTTTGACCACAAAAGGAAATATAAAAATCAAAAATAAAAGACATAGCTTGCAATGAGATTTGAACCTGTATCTCTTCTTATATATATATGTCCTTTCATTTTATGTATCCCATTGATCTTTTTCTTTTGACCATCCACCCACCATTCTGCCAGCTTGTCAGGTTTTTTAACGGGCCACATAGCACATTTTTGTTTTGTTTTTGCCATCAATATTTCCATGAGTGTTAAATTCTTAAAAAATCTTTCCTCATTATGTAATAATGAAGTCCTTTTAAACCGACTCTTTCTGATTTTGAGTAAGTGTCCTTTTTGTTTCCATTTTCCTTAAAACTTATTAGTTGCTTACATGCTCAGTCTATGGTATTCTCAGCATCCTTCTGTAGGATGACATTTCTGTTGCCTCCAGTCATCTGTGTAAGAAACTCTCCAGAAATCACTGCTATATAGGAGGATTGATATTACATGGGCTCCTATCTTTCATGTCCACTTCTTTAATAATTTCAGTGATGAACAAACCTTTAATATTTCAGATATTCTTGTCAGAATTTTATAGCTGTATGACAATTGTGCTAATATTCTCACTCAGAAATATTTTCAATGCATTATGCACAATAAACAAAAGCAGCCATCCGTGTGTATTTCTCCTAATATTTTCACTGGATTCTGCTCTAATACAGTCAACAATTAAATAGAAATTTGAGAGATAATGAAAAATAAAACTTACCAAGAGCTATAATAATTTTCAAAAAAGTTTATAGGCTAAAAATTTATTTTGGTATATTTAAATTTGAAATCTTATATGCATTAATTTTTACTCTTTGATTAATAACTGCATTGTTTCCATGTACATAAGAAAATGAAGGTTGAAGTTCTGACTGATGAAGGAGTGATGCTAGATTAAAAATCTTGCATTGCATTAATTTCAACTCTTTTATTAATAACTTCATTATTTTTTTTATTTTCATGCCAAGGGTGGGCTGAAGGGTTCGTAGGCTGACTATTAGAGGAGTAAATGCTTAAATTGAAATCTTTTCATGCATTAATTTCAACTCTTTTTATTAATAACTGCATTGTTTGTTTCATGTATGTATATAAATATAATTGATTTCATATATATATATTTCACTATGAATATAATAATGCTAGAGCTGTAAATAATATTGCATAAATATTAATTTCAACTGTTTATATTTATAACTATATTTTTTCTTTGATCTTAGGTAAATTTGATATCTTTTTACATTTTGAAGACTTATTTAAAGAAGTAAAATTTACTTCCCTTAAAATGGACAAAATTTGGCATTGTGGTGTTATTGTTTACCTGCAGAAAATTGTTTAAATTTAAAGATATTTATATTGACATGGTTGCTATTTATGATTTCATTGGAGATATATATAATGATATAATTATATTTATATCACTGCATGCCAAATTATTATCGAGATATCTTTTTTTTTAAATATTTCAAAAACCGTCCAATCAATTCACACAAAATTTTCACACAATGTTGGCAACACTGATCTGCGTAATCACTGAAATTTTTTCATTGATCTGCGCAATGTAAACAAACTGGCGCCATATTTGTTATTAGCACGGTGATTTGAGCGTGCCAAATTATTAGAAAGGTTTAGAAAAATTCCCAGAATTGAGCAAACAAAACGTTTATTAATGTTGAACATGAATGTTTATGATCAAAAGAAGCTAATAAGATAATCAAACAAATAATAACAGATACAAACAAAGGCACAGTTTTAAACAAATTAATAGGGAATGTGCTTTCCTGTTTTGAAATTACTTGAAGAAGTCGACGATCCATAGAATTTGTTAATTGTATGATGTCATCTGCTGTAATGCCATTGAGATATGTCAAGAATTGCTTCCCACAACTCAGTGTTGCTCCTGAATTGTCGTCCGTTGGCCTACAGTCTCCGCTTCATGATGCTCCAAAAGTTTTCGATTGGGTTCAAATCCGGAGAATTTGCTGGCCACTTCATTTTTCAAGGTCCATCGAAGCCTAACTGTTTCAAATATTCAGTAGTCTTATGAGCAGCATGTGAGGGAGCATTATCTTGCATAAAACAATGGCCCTTCTGAAGGCAACTCTTTGCCTTTTCATCCACGGTTCAAGATGCTCCTTCATAAACGCTATGTATGCATCAGCAGTCATTTTGACGCCATCTGGTACTCTCCATGGGCCCACTAATGTTTTTCCAATAATACCACCCCAGATCATTATGCCTCCACCGCCTTGTTGGCGTCTCAAACACTGATGGCGATTCTGTCCGTTCATTACCCAGCCTTTGCACCATCTATCTGGCCCATCAAGTGTTGCTCGAGTTTCGTCTGTGAACAAAACTTTAGAGAAGTCAATCTTCATATTGTCCTCGGCCCATTTCAATCGATTTTGAATGTGATTTCTCGTCAACGGAGGCTTCGATACAGGTTTGACTGTTGTTGCTATTTCCCTCAGATACCGACACCGAGTACTTTTAGACACAGTAGGATCCCCAATGCGACTGAAAAGCTCTTGACTGGTAAGTCCAGGGTTCTTCGTGGCCTCTCGTTTAAGTCGTGACATGAGACGACGTGAAATAACCCTCAGCTTGCCTTTATCTGCCCTTTTGCGTACTTGTGTAGGGTCGGCGGTGAATTTTTCACTGTTTGATGACACTTCCCTATCATTTTAAAAATTTCTAGGGTAGATTTACCTTTTGAGAGTTCTGAGGTAATAGTTTTCTTTTCAGCATCACTTAAACTGCTTTTACGGCCCATCTTTTCACTAAATTTTTATACTTTTCTAATAATTTGGCACGCTCAAATCACCGTGCTGATAGCAAATATGGCACCAGTTTGTTTACATTGCACTGATCAGTACAAAAATTTCAGTGATTGCATTTTAAGCTTTCATTTCAGCTTTACTTTAAAGCTAAATGATTAAATTTACTATTTCCAGGAAGCAAAATATTCTGTGGTGTATTTCAAAGGGAAATTATATTGATTAGAATCTCAACTTTGTAGGCGCTTTCAATAAAAATTCATTTAAATTTGTCCATAAAATTCCTGGTTTTAAAAATCTTCCAAAAATAAAATATAATCAGCAAATTTAAAGTTAAATTAATCTGATTTGAAACAAATATTACTTACTTATATCATAAAAAAAACATAGTATACAAGCATTTCTTACCCACAGGGTTTTGTTTTTCTGACGTGCTGATTGATGTGTTGACAGCTAAGTATGGTTGACCAGAATTGACATAAATTTACAAAATTTAAGTGAACATGTTTTTTTGGTTTTTGACTAACTAGTAATTTTAAAAAATTAACCTATTTTTAGCAATTTTTTATGGAATTTTAATTACTTTAGCTTTATCATCTTACATTTGAAGATGCTTAATGTAAATAATAAAATTTTAAATACTACAAAATTTAAAAAAAATTAATTTAAGAATTTAATAACAGATATTAATGAAATACCATGGTAGAGGAAACTCAATAATTTATGAAATGCTATGGTATTTTATTTATTATTAATTTATATTTTTTAATATCTTACTTATTTTTCATTTTATTCTTTATTATTAATTGTTACCATGATTGTTATGAAATGTTAAAGCTATTTTATTTATTAAATTTTATAGTACTTTAAATTTTAATATTATATAATAGTTTACACTTTTATTATTTTAATCCAATATGCTAAACAATATATAAGAAAAAACATATTTAGTGATATAGTAATTAAAAAAAGTAAAGCTACATTAAAATTTTGAAGAGATGATTTGCAAAGATGTAAACACAATGAAAAACAAATAAATAATGAAAGAATTGCAGACCGACAAATTCTTTTGTAAAGTAGGACATCTCTTAAAACACGTGACTGTTTAAGGATAATATTATGTATGGACTACTATACTTACAAGAAGGGGAATGTTTATACACTAAAAAAAAATTTGGGTGGAAACGACTTTTATTGAGTTTTTCAATTTTTGATTTGTAAATATAGTTTTCACTTAATAAGACTATCACCCAACTGGATTGAAGTAATGCAGAATTTTAAACAATTTATAATATTATAAATTATTATAATTAAAATTTTAAAAAATGGAAACAATTTTTGTAAAAATTCATTATTCCTTGATAAAAATTAATAAATCAAGCATTAAAAGCTTTTCTAATTAAATAATGTTGTAGTTTTATTTCATTTTTTTTTTATTTTACAATTCAGAGCAGATTATTTGTAACTGGGTGTCTTGTTTTTCAAAAAAATAAAAACCCAAAAAACTGATGATTTAAACTCTCCAGTTTTTTTTTGGTTAAAAATCTTTTTTTTTTTTTACATCAGTCTTGGAAAAAATGAAATAATTGTTGGATTTTAATGAAACTTTCAGAACTTATTCTCAAATGAATGAAATTATTTTTGAAATATTTCTTTTAGAAAATCTTAGTAAAAAAGGATTATTTTTATATTTGTTAATCCCCACCCCCACCGCACTTACTTAATTTCATGAACTTTCGAAAAATTAAATTTCAATCTCAAAATTTGTTTTATTAGTTAAAAAATGATTTTTAATCAAAATTTTGAACATGCTAGAAAAGATTAAAAAATTTAATAAAATGCTTTGGTCTTTCCTCTTAATAATAATAATAATAAACATTTTGACGATAAAACTTTGTTTTTAAGTTTGGAGCCTTTTTACATCATGTTATGCTGTTTGAAAAGTATAGATACCTAATATAAATGATAACATTGTATTTATTTGATGTCACAGTTTTACAAATAAACAATGTGGCTATCTCCATTAAGTAAGATTCACAAAGTTGGGCAAGATATAAGACACATACTGTTAGATATGAAAGATAAAGCTGTATTTATTTGGTGCAACAGATTTAGGTAATTTGCAAATTAGCTGTCACTATTAAACAAGAGCCATTTAGTTTGGGAAAGATATGACACATGCTGGTAGATATAAATGATAAAACCATATTTATTTGATATCAACCTTATGTAATTTTTGCCCACACTGACAGATAAATAACTTTACATATTAAATATTGGGTGTTGATCAAACATCTACAAGTTTATATATGAGACTACCATGTTGAAGCTAATTTAGCTAAAAGTTAAATAAATTAAATTTTAAATGTTTTTCTTCCTTTTAGTCAATAATATTCAAGAGAATTTTAAGACAAGGATACTTTTTTTCTTGATGGTGAAACAGACTTTCTTAAATGTAAAAAATTTGGCACTAAAATTAACTGGTCCACTTATAAAAAAACAGGCAAAAATGCTTCTTGAAGTTTTTGTAGATTAGCCTTCATTAAAACTTCTTCTAACCATATTTTTAACATTCATTAAAACTACTTTTACCCACATTTTTAACATTCATTAAAACTTTTTCCACCCACATTTTTCAAAAATATTTGAAAAATGGATTTTTTTTGTCATTCTAGAAGGATTCCTTTTCATATATAAATACAGTCTCAAACTGATACTTGACTTCATAAAGAGCTATCTGTACTTTGATTTTAGTTACAATGTCAAGTTCGAAATTGTGTTTTTGTCATTGATGTGTAATATTACAAATAGGGAAAAAAGTAAACTGCAACAGTACAAATTTACAACATAAGTACAATTTCTAATTAGACATTTGTAAATAAAAGTAAAGTACAGATAACTCTTTAAGAAGTCAAGGATTGATTTATATTACAAACAGAAACCCCCTTCTAAAATGATAAAAGATCAATATTTTTAAATTCTGACAAATGCTGTGGGTAGACGAAAAACATCTTCTATGTACTGTGCCCTTTTAAGACATTAGTGATCATGGCCCTCCACAATTTCCAATCCTTTGTAGCTCTTAATAAATTTTGTCTTGATATTTTCTCTCCTAAACCCTGTCCTGCTATCCATTTACTCAAGCTTGCAAGGTAGGTTATGGCATTGTTTTCACCTGTCCTTGCTTTCAATCTGTCCTGTGAGTATCAAATTTTCCAAGCTCTCTTTCCTCATTATATGCTCTAGAAATTTCAACTCTCTCTTCTTGATGTTAAGCATAAATATCCTTTTTGTTTCCATTTTCTCCAAAACTGTCATTGCTCACATAATCAGCCCATAGTATCCTCAGTATCCTTCTCCACAATCACATTCCTGTTGTCTCAAGTCTCTTCTTCATCTGTGAGAATATTGTCCAATATTCACTGGCATACAGGAGAACTGATAATATGTAACAGTTCAGTATGCTTTTTTTTTTGTTTCTAGGTTCACCTATCATCCGGTTCACACTCCTCCCCAGTATTTTGAACAGGAGTAGAGGTTTATCTGTTTTTTTCCTGTTAGGATTGGGTTTCCGGTTACTTTTAGAGTCTTCTCATTGTCTTTCACTCCCAGTAACCTTTTGTGTCTTAGTGGCATTATTGCCTTGCTCGGGTTGAATTGATTAAAAAACTAAAAACAAAATTATTACCCCCACCCCAATTTTTTCTGTGTTTTTTTATGAGTGGACTGGTTAATTTAAATAGTGTCAAAATTTTAAATTAAAATGTTGTTTTCATTTAAAATGGAATTTTGAAATATTTTCTTAATAGTAAAACTTACCTCCTAACCCACCTTTCATTTTTTTCTTCTGTCTTTGACAATTTTTGGTACCTTCTTGTATTGAATCTGAAGAACAGGCTGTCTCTCCATTCCGATATTTCTTTGAGGTCTGAGACTTCCGTTTTTGCTTCTTCGATTCTCGCTCCTCTCGAACAGCTCCAGCCGCTAGCATTTTCACCTCTGACTGACCAACATCATCATCCTCATACAGAGAGCTACAGTCAGTGATATCTGATTCACTACTGGAGTAATCAATAAAACTTTTGTCATCACTGCTGATGAGACTATTCAGGCGACATTCCAACATTTTATAAGTCTGAGACTGACCACTCTCAGGGGTGTCCCCATGTGTGCAATTGGGAACCCGTGAAACCACATCCTCTAAGGCTCGAATGGAAGTCATTACAAGACCTCGATGGTGTTGACTATAACCAAGATCTGTCTGTGAGCTGTGAGGATCTCGACTTGAGTTCTTTGAATCAAACGTCTGAAGAAGATCGTGATCATCAGAACACAGGTTGAACATTCCTGGACTACGTTCCAAGACACGCTTTTCAGTGACATCAATGTCATTTTCTGATTTTGAGAAACTATCAACCCGTTTTAACCGGTTGAATGATGATGAAAGAGGCAGTGTAGCCACCTCAAAATCTCCCCTTAGTTCAAGCTGGCTAGTAGAGGAAATATCTAAATCTCCGGTCAATGGGGACTCAGATATGGATGATCCATGCTTTTTGCAAAGAAGAGGAGAGGAAGTGACTGGGATATTGCTCAAGATTGCAGAAGCATCACTTATTGCTAAAGAATCGGTATCCAGAATATTTTTTCTGCCGACGTGGTGCCGGCTGCCTTTTCTCCCGCTCCGGCTGTTTGATATGCCCTGATTGGACATACGGAACGATCTACTCATGTAGTTGGTAAGGGGTGTGGCAATTGTACAGGAAGTTGAGGAGGATAGCGCTTTGCGAAGGGCTATCCCAGCATTTTTCCACCGTTCCATTGGTTCTTGTTCATCACCTGGATGTTCAGTGGTCTGAAATAGGTTTGTGTTATTGATGGCATTTGTATCACGGGAGAAAGGATGGGGAGTAGAGAGAAAACTAGCCGAGGTTCTTAATAGAGGGCAGTTGGATTCCGGGGCTGACTCTTCACCTGCATTCTGATCTCTGGACTCACTGCCTTGGTGGCTTGGGCTAAGACGTGCAGATTTTGATTTAGTCATCCTCATGTAGGAGGAGAAAACCTTCGGCCTAGCACCACCAGTTGGGACTAAGGTATTCACAGTGCTGTCATCATCTGCTTGTACATTGCTTAGTGTGCTGGTTCCTTCATCTACCAACTCACCAGATAAACGCTTGTTATCTTGCATCTCTGCAGCGTGTGTTCGGTAAAACAAGGATCCTGCAAAAAATCAATAAAAGAAGCAGCAATAAGAAAAGTGAAGCAGTGGTGAATGAAGTTAAGCATAACAGCAGTGGCAGCAGCAGGCAGGCAAGAAAAACATTTAAGGCTCCAAGTTCTATGTCCAGGATTGTCTAGGCAACCTATAATAATAATAATAATAATAATAATAATAGTAATAATAATAATCGGATTGGTTGGAAAAGATTCCAGTTGTAGACTAATTGAAGGGATCCCTTGAAGCCTATGCCTTAAAGAAATACAAAAAATTATTCTCACAAGTACAGCCCACACCTTATGAAGGGCTTTGTCTATGTAATTTTTTTTTTTTAACAGTGGAAAATGTCATGATGCCATTTCTAACCTTAGGTCCCTGGGCGGGACCAGGAAAGAAATGAGTACACATCAGAAATCAAAGGAAATAAAATAAAGATAATAATAATTATAATAATATCAATTATAGAATTAAACCAACACACACCCACATAACTTCAAATTTCCTAATACACATGATTTTTTTTACTTAACCATAGAATTTACCCCCAACATTAACAACGTACATCTAATTGACAGTCAACGCACGTACTGGATTTTTTTCTGAACATAAAGTGTGTAAAAACTGTCTTCGACAAATCCATTTGCCATTATCAAGGATTTTTTGAGTTTTACTGAATATTAAAATTTAGTTTTTTTATATGTATGCATATACAAGGTATATTTCAGTGTGCCCATATTGATACTGAATGTGACACAAAGTTGATATATATATATATATATATATATATATATATAGGGATGAGGATATTTTTTTAATTTCTGAACAGAGTCATTACATTGTGATTCTTTAAAATCTTAGTTAAGATATGTTTTTTCCTTTTATTATTAACACTTCCATTATTTGTAACCGTTTTTTACCTATGGATGATTGGTAGGTCTCCATGTATATTTAAATACTGTATGTATATATATATATATATATATATATATAAGTAAAAATCCATGGGTAAGTAATCCAAGTGAATCTTAATAATATAAATTATTAAAACTGATCCACAAAACACAGGTCAATATATTTATTATAGAGCATAGAAATGAATTACATAAAAATGAAACTCAGTTGTACCTCATTTTCTATGGCCATTTCACTCCTTGCGATAAATTCCCTGGAGCTTGTTAATTTATCCTGTGGAGCGAAATGGGCATATAAAATGGAGTACAATTGCATTTCATTTTAAGTAATATATATATATAATTATTATAATATAATTATTATATATATATATATATATATATATATATATATATATATATATATATATAATAATAATAAAAAATAAAGAAATAATAAGGTGTTCTTATTAATATTTTTTATTTTACAAATCAGTGCCCAATGCAAATTTACAGAGCATAAATATAATTTAACTGATTTAATACTTATATTTGATATTTAATAATAATTTTTAAATAATTTAAGTAATTCTATTACATTTATTTGTTTTAAAAAAGAGCATAGTCTACTAGTAATTAAAATTAAAAATAATATTTTAAAATTGTAGTTCAATATAACATATTCTAATCCAAACACCCTTTTTAGAAAGAATCTTTATGTATACAAGTACAAATTTAATGGATAAAAATGCCGAAAAACTTTTTATCGTTGATAAAAACTAGACGACATGCATTGAACAGAAAAAGGCACCCCTACCCTACCTTGACTTAACCTCTTTTCGAAAGTAACTTATATTTGATACAATAGTCATCAGTAGAAATGAACACGCTACCGTCCCTTGTCAAAATAATTGGATTTCCCTGTATCCTTGGAAACAAAAATTATGAATGTATGTGCTTTTAAAACTCAGTAAATTTCAAAATAAATCATCCCAAAATTTGCTTGAAAATGAAACAGAATTAGGGCCTTTAATTTAATTATATAATTGAATTTGAAGTTTTTAGTTTCTGTTTTTAAAACATGGTAATTCCTGTGTAGTGATGGAACCCTATTTTTAAATCAGTTAAATTATATATATATATATATATATATATATATATATATATATATATATATAGTACAGCTTGTCTTACAATGGTTGAATGTTATCTCACAAATCACTGCATGTTTGATCCTCACTGGGTGCCTTACTAAGCTAACTTCATGCCAGACTATAGTGATTAAACAATCATTTTAGTTTTGTGTTTGCAAGAATAAAATCTGTAAAAGAACCATTCA
This sequence comes from Acanthosepion pharaonis, assembly GCA_903632075.3. NCBI lineage: Eukaryota > Metazoa > Mollusca > Cephalopoda > Sepiida > Sepiidae > Acanthosepion > Acanthosepion pharaonis. The sequence goes on along the minus strand of CAHIKZ030003305.1, from coordinate 6,311 downwards.
ATTTTCTATGAAATTTTAAAACATGAATAAAAGAATTTCTGGGAAACTGTTTTCCACGGTTGCAAATGCTAAAGTTTCAAAATTTGGATACCAATCTGTCCTCCAAAAGGTTAAATCAATAAAGCTCTTCAGTAAAATGAATTGGAAAAACCTTGATTGGCGCATGTTTACATTCCAATTAAAACAATATGCTAGAATTAGCTGTTTCTCTCTGCTGAATAATGATAGCTCAGCGGTAGAAACTCTGACTGACATCAAATTGGTCAGGTTTTGGTCCTGGCTCGAAGTATTCGGATGTCTAGTTGCACTGACGAGCTGTGATACAGTGAAACAGTAGTCTGCGAATGATATAAAAAGATATAAACTTTTGATATCACTGACCAGACGATAGATGTAAAATTTATTTATTTTATATATTTAGGAAATGCACAATGGTAATGGTAATATTAGCTGTTTCCTTATAAGGAAATATTTGACATTTTGGCTAAACAGCTTGTACTACTTTCAGTAGTACATTTAACCAACAGTCAACACATGTACTGGCACCACTAACTCCTGCAAGAGCAACTAGAAATTTGATACACACACACATTGAGGCATACCCTTCCCATTTTCCTCCCAATACCATCTTCAGGAATTAAACACATGGGCAATACCAAACAGACACAAAAATGCTCATTAGAATTCTGACATACACACACTAACACCACAAGACATAAACACATAAGAAATTTATAAAATCTTTCTCGTAAAACCATTTTTCAGGAAAATAGGTTTCTCAATTCCAGTAGCTGTTATCGCTTTTCCACTGTTGATAGGAGTTTCCTTCCTAATCTTTTCTTTAAAGTAGTGTGGAATGTCAACACATCAGTTAAAATTAATTATGAAAATGTTTCATCTGAGAAATTTAGAAAAAAATTGAATATATTTTAAATTCAAGTTTCTGAAAAAAATTTTTATGTTTAGCTTCAATTGTTTTTTTTTTCCTCAAATCTCTTCATTTTTAACATTAGGAATTTTGAAGCTGTAATAAATGTAAATAACTTCATATATTAATCTAGTAGAAGTCCTACACCTATTTTTCTCTCTTTTTGTATAAATGTCCCTGTGTATATTGTTGACAAAAACTTTAGTTATTTTTCCAACTAGTTTTGTATAAACCCACTTCATAATTAACATTCAGCCTATTCATTATATTTATTCATTTAAAAATATTTTCTGACCATATTGATTTAGAATTTCAGGTTTTATATTCCTAAAACTAATAACAATGGTAACATTATATTTACCTAGAAGAAATCATTCAGATCCAGTGACCAAGCGGCCAGTACTTTTTCTATTGAAATTTATAAAATCTTTCAAAATTCTTTCTCCAAGTCCAGTAGAATTTATTGCTCTTTGTGGACTATTGATTGCAGTTTCCTTCCCAACCTTTTATTTGAAGTGTCCTTAATATCAACATTTGATTATTTCATTTTTTCTCTTTAACATGGATATCTATTTTAGCTGTTACATTTTGTTTTTATGGTTAATAATTCTTCCAAAGGAAAACATTGGAAAGACAAGATTAGTGAATGAACTGTTTAATCATGGGATTAATATTATATTATATACAAATATCATAGTTAGTGGATACTTTTTGTGATGGCTAATTTGATTCATTTTTGATTCTTCTCATAGTCAATTAGAAAAGTCCATGTTCAGCAATTTAGTGTAACAAAGATTATTGTCTTTTCATACGATTTTGGTTTCTGCATTTGGTACCATTCTTTTTGATTCTATAGCATAAATCCGCAAGGTTCAAAGGTCAGTTGTCTTTCTATATGATTTGGTTTCTGCTATTTGGTACCATTCTTTACTTATTCTGTGACACTAGTCTAACAATGTTTGCAGAAGAATGGTCTTCACCAACAACCATAGACTTCACTTGCTCAAAGAAAATCTTAAAGAATACAGAAATTACTATCAGTGGCTTGTGAGATCAATATTATAACAAATCTCTTTAGTTGTCTTTTTTCATTTTTGTTCTCCAATACGTATTAACAATTAACTTCAGTACATATTAACTTTTACTAAACTTTTGTGTTCTTCATGGAAACAATTCCTACTCTTCGATTAAAACAAACCTTTCTGTTAAAATAATCTTTAAAAAATTACAATTCATTATTTTAAAACAAACCTTTCAGCTCTTTTATTTTACAATGATATTTAACCTTTAAAAATAAAAAAGCCACATAGAGGTAGAGGGTTACAGAAAGAGGAAGAATTTTTTTAAGCAAGATGATAAAGCCGCCAAGACATTCAAGAACAGAATGGAAATGAAAGAGAAGAGAAAAGACTTTAGAAGGAACTGGAAACCCAGGGTGAATTTATCTACTCCTATTGAGAAAAAAGTTCAGTTTTAGGTGGAGATGTTAGAAGTATAGAGTTAAAGTAAACTTTAAAAAGGAACTGGAAACCCAATTCTAAACAGGAAACAAGGGAAAGACAATGGGAGGTGTATGAACCTTTTTAATTCAACAAAATAAAGATTTTCTTTTAAATAAAATTTGCTCTTAGGGTTAATTTTTATTTAAGTTTGTGTTCTTCATTGAAACAATTTCTTTTCTTCAATTACAGTCCTGAGAATTACAATAAACTACATCTGGCAGCAAGGCCTCTGATTGGGAAAATCGAGGTTTTGAGGAGCATTGACCCAAGTACTTAGATTGGCAACTTCCCCATTTTCACCCTGACATTGGACACTAGTAACCTTATAAGGTCCCAGCTATGGGCAAATAGTGAACCCTGAACCCCTCAAAAAAAAAAAAACAATATGAAAGTATAAAAATACATTTTTATAGTAAAAATACCAGCAATACATTTTTAAATAAATTACCAAAAATAAATTTATGAACAAATTGAAAATGAACCCAAATCTGTTTAAAATACTACCAAACAGTCAACATAAAAGAACTTTTATGACATTAAACCATATAATATTCTACAATTTCTAAAATCAAACTGTATTCCTAAATATAACTTCAACAAAACCACAACACAAACACACATCACTGCCTCTAGTAATCATGTCCACACAAACATGTATATGCAGAAAATCTGAGTATCATCTACCATGTATTCAATTGTGAAAGCAGAATAATATATCATATTTTTACTACTTCCTGGCTCCCAAGAAAATTAAATTTCGGCATTAAATAACCCAAAAACAGATAAATCAATAAATTTTTCTTCAATTAAATGCTTAAACGTTTCTGCTAAAACAATCTTTAAAAAGTTATAATTCATTAATTTAAAAGAAACCTTTCAGTCCTTTAATAAATTAAAAACTTATATTTTTTATAAATAAAACTTTGATCTCATGTCATATGTTATCTGACCAACATCAGTGTGGGTTGTGTTCAAAGTGGACACAACTATTGGCAATCAATAAACAGCAATGACGAGTTGCAGTTTGTGGAAGTAGGTAGGTGAATCTACCAAGTAATAAAACTGGACCAGTAAAATGACCAATAGGTGAACAGTAGCAGAACGGGCAGGGAGAGACAAAGAAGAGTATAAAAGTGACCACTGCAGTAAACGTCTGTGACAAAGATATTTTCACTGCAGTTATATAAAAAGTTTTCACTATATATACATCATCATTATATATTCTGCATCATCATCATATATGCATCATCACCATCATATATATATTCTGCATCATCATCATCATCATATATATATATATTATGCATTATCATGATATATATATCATCATCATATATATATATTATAAATATATATAATATATATCTTTTATATATATATTATAATCATGATATGCCTCTAATCATCATATATTATTCTGCATCATCATCATATATGCATCATATTTCATCATCATATATATATTATGCATTATCATTTATATATATATATATTATAATATATATATATATATATATATATATATATATATATATTATATATTATCATGATATATGTATATCATCCTATATATATATATATATATATATATATATATTATGCATTATCATGATATATGTATTGTCATCATCATCATTATCATCTATATACTGTATCGTCATGATATATGCCTCATCATCATCATATATATTCTGCAACATCATGATATATGTATGCCTCAACATCATCATGTATCATCATCATATATCTGTCAGATTGATAAATAAAAAAATCCATTACTTCTTTAGAAATTGCTTTGTTTACATTTGGATATGAAACTTAGCAGATATGAAATTTTGACAAAAAGGATTTTGATTAAAAGATACTATTCAGCCTGTCCTGATCATTCACAAAAAATAATGTTTAAAAGTGAAAAATCTGCTGGATTAATAAATTTAAAAAAATCCATTACTTCTTTAGAAATTGCTTTGTTTACGTTTGGATATCAAACTGAGCTGATATGAAATTTTGAGAGTCTATGATAAGAAGGCTTTCAATTAAAAGGTACTATTCCGGCTTGCTTTATCAATAAATTAAAATATAAGTGTGGATATTTTTCTTCTTTATATAAGCATTTTTCAAAAGACAAATGAAAACTCTAAGAAAAAAGGTGTTACCATGGCAACCCCACTACACAAAATGCTGTGGTCAATTTGAAATTTTCTAACAGTTAATAGAAAATAAAGAAAATATATCTGTGAAGAAATAAATGGGACTTGCACATAGGAAAAGGTTAAAATAAAATATTGATATAGTGATTAAGCATTCTGAAAATGCTCACTTAATGTAGTAAATTAATATAGAATTTTTTCAGCATCCAACTGGTTTTCAGATGATCCATTTTACGTACATGCAAGATATAATCAATAAATGTATAGGCTTTCGTTCTTACACTGTTAAATAGAACAACTGAATGAAATAAATAATGCTTTGTCAGTACTCTCTTTTTTTTCTTATTGTTGAGGCATACTAAGACAAATATACCTACTGATTCATAAAGTGTGTGTGTCTGAGAGAAAAACAGAAGAAGACAGGGCCCATCCATCTTCAGGTTGTTTTTTTTTTTTGTTTTTTTTTTAATAATTCAGAGTTGGCCTTCTAGCCTGGTCACACTATCAAGACCAAAAATTGATTCATTTTCTATGGCTTATTAACCTTCTGCAGGTTATTTAAAGCCAGAAATGATTTTTAGATAGTAAGAATTTTTTTGGAGGGGGGGGGAGATAATAATGGTTTAGTGATACAAGTCTAATTAACCCATAGATTGGTGGGGAGAAATGGTGGATACCATACTTAATCAAACTATAATGAGGATATAAAGTGAGGGATCAATTCTATATTACAATCAATACATAAACTGATCCCCCAGTTTATGGCCATGGTAGTTTCTCTACATTTTATATTCCAGAGAATGTAAATAAATCTAAAAGATATGCTTGTGTAGCTAATCAATATTTCATTGATAGATTGATTTGTTTTCTATAGCATATCAACCTTTTGCAGGTTATTTATAGCTAGAAAATATTTTTAGATTGTAAGAATTTGGCATGGGTGGGGAGATAAAGATGGTTTAGTAATACAAGCCTTGCTGGTTAACCCATAGTTGGGAGGAGAAGTAGTGTATTCATACCTTTCCAAAGGGTATTTGCACATGAATATACTGAATCTGATCAACAATTCCAAGCCATTATCTATTACACCACCTGCACATCCAAGCTTACAGCAACTAGTACTGACCAGGCTCAACATTACTTAACTCAGTGGTCACACCAAGACTAAAGAGCCTTGTATTTTCCCAACGAGGGAAGAAGAGATGGATTCATGCTTTTCCCAAGTTCACTGGTGCAAAGTAAATGCAAGTGACCTGACCCAGAATTTGAACTCAAAAGGTCAATTTCTTCCAAGATCTTTTTCTTAATATTTGGTATATCTGAATTGCCAAGTTTTTTTATTTTTTTAACTCTTGTTACATTGGATCATTATTAGGTAAAAAGTTAGGAATTGTTTATTTCGAAGGTTAACTGTAATAAACTCAAACTGTAGGAGAAGATGAACTGTATAAAAATTCTGGGTATCCAAGGTTCCATAGTACTGCCTAAAGTCAAGTGTATATATAGAAGGGGCTTGGGAACTCAGCTGCCCATCTATAAATCAAGTGTATTGTAGACAGTGTTGTGTGTAGTTACTTTAGAAAAAATGTTTTGTATGCGGTCAAAGAAGGTATTTAAAGATACTTGTATGGCCATATTTACCAGTCCTATAACCAGATGTGGTTGTAGGGTTGCTATACAGCTGAGCATCTGACCAGTTCCTCCACATATCTGCATGTGTAGCATGATTTG
>CAHIKZ030003304.1:155000-160423 GCA_903632075.3 Acanthosepion pharaonis | reverse complement strand
AGCGCGTGGATTGTCCCAGTCTTTTTCTTATTAAAACCGCTAATTAAAGTCGCTACGTTTGACATACAGCAGTAACTAAGTTTGACCTTATCCTTATTAAATATTTTGTGTAACTTAGTTTTTTTGGGAAAATTTTGTTCCAATAGGTTGAAAAATATTTTTGCCCTTCCTTGCCTTTTAAAGAGTGCCCTTCGCCGTGCTGATGTTGCTAAACCTTAAATATTTCACATCTACCTTTTTTCAATTCTATACTTCAGTGTTAATCTTTACGAAAAAGAACTTAACAAATGACACAAACGATCAGCTTTTCAAAAAGGACTTATTAGCAAACCGAATGAAATTATTTTGAGTTGGTACCCAACACAGTTCTGAGGAATCAGAATCAAATATGTCTTAAAACATGCGAATGAGTGGTTAGATTTTGCATTTAAATTTTAATTCCTTTCCATCTTATGACGAATGCAGCTATCATTTTTTTTTCATCCAAAAGAATAATCCGGTCAGCTGTGGCTCTCAAGGTTGGTTTTGCAATCTTCCTGCCTATTCGTTGAATCAGAATTTTTGAAGACCAGTGAAAAAGCGCAACATGATTTCTGTAGCAGCATGAAAAATCGATTATCCACTATGATTTATCCGTCATCACAGTATTTCCCACCCACCCATAAAATTTTGTGATCGTCGAAATTGAGAAGTAGGCATCCGACACACACACACCACATTCACACATACACACACATGGAACACACATTGTCACGCACACACACACATGCCTTTATTTATCCAGATGCAGACGGAAGAATAACAAGACAAAGTGTTTGAAAAGGTGTTATTTGTCATCATGAATAAAGATTGCCACTGCAATATCTTACGCAAAAAGGCATTTTTTATTGAGATGAAATAGTATTTTTTAAAATCGTTTCTAAAAAATGAGGAAGGACCTTTATTATAATTTGTTAAAAAATTTAGACAATCAGGTAGATTAAAAAATAGATAATGTTAATGATCAATTTAAAAACCAAAATAAGAATCTTAATATGAAAATTTTAATTTAAAAAGGAATTTTGACTGTTGGGCGTAAGAGTGAAGATTTTTCAACATCATATTTTCAGGATTAATTTTATGATCCCAAAGCTTAATAAAGAAAATTTAAGGTAAAACATTATGATTTCCACAGTTTCGCAGACAAAATTATTTAAACACATTTTAAAATCACCCATCAGCTGAAGGATTCCAGATATCTAAAAATGCATCTTCAATCCCCCCCAACTGTTTTTTTTTTTTGGTCACGTTATCATGTCTTGTTTGTTGCAAATAACCATAGAACTATAAATTGGAATTTTTAGAAATAGAATTTTCAAAGAGACGAATCCATCGAACTTTTTTCAACGACGGAAATGAATTCACCAGTCTCAAGGTTTGACTAGAAATATTCTATATTCTTAATATATGTAAAATATTTCATAAATATATATATATATATATATTATATATATATATATATATATATAAAATAACAATATTTAATAATAATGGACTTTTGTCGGATAAATGAAATCCGTTAGTCATTTTAAAAATATTCATATATAAAATAAATATTAGCGATTTCACTTCTGTTATATTTATAAGATTTTAATATATATTTAATTAATGTATTTTATTATAAAAAATTCAACCCTTTATCACGTCAATATGACGTAAAAAATACATATAAGAAATTTGTCTATTTATAGAATTATATTTTTTTTGTTATCCTGTTGCCCAGGTTGAATCCTTGGATGGCATTTAGCAAAATTTTTTCCCATATAACAAATATATTTCAACCAGTTATGTATTGGTATTTTTTTTGTAATATGGCGATTGGTTTAGGAGATCTTCCTTTAAAATGAAAAGTCAAAAATATAAATCTTTCCGATGAGCTATCTATTTTTTATATGAAAAATATATTGAAAGATTTTATTTAATTGGATTTTATAAAATGCCTTTGATTCTCTTTTAAAAAATTATGTGATAATGAATTTTTTTCTTCTGGCGGACCACAAAATATCGCCATATTCTCTTATAGTTCAAAAAACTTGATATAAACAAGTTATTACTAAATGGTTTTGATAAAAAAAACAAACAGGTTTAACATAAACCAATAAATTTTGTTATTTGGGCACAAATACATCAGACCGATCTGTGATTTAAATTTTCCTTGAGTTCCCATTTTCATCGAGAATGCAAACACACTCCGAAATATTAAAAGTGTTTTATTGTATTTAAATTAATTTTTAATATTAAAGAAAATTAATAAATAAAAGGTGATTAGAAACAAAATGCTTAAACTGCACGCAGAAAGTCTTGGCATTATGTCAGCCTCTTCCATATAAATATTTGCAATAAAACAGTTTGTAAAATTTCAAAGTAGAAATTTCAGATTAGGTTTAAGATAAATTTTCCTTGGACTTATATAAAATTTATTTTTGGAAATATTTTCTGCATAAGAGCGCAGAAACGAGGTATAATTTCAAGAAATATAACATTTTTATTGGCTTTTAATACATATGAATTTCTGGCTGGTTTTTCATTTTCATTTTATTAAAAGAAAATTATTTTATATATTATGGCTCAAAATTTTACTTGCCAAAAACAATTTCATTGGATTCGATTTTGAAAGGCATTTAAATGACCATTCCTCATCATTTTGAATTTCAATGGTTGATCCTTTAATACATTAACCTTGTAATCTAGAGTAAAACTGTGTGACGATAACTATTAAATCATTGTAAATAGCAAACTTTTTTCATGAATTTTTAGTAAAATTTCTGGGGAATTTTTTTTTAAATTTTTCCGGGATAAATTCAAAGTCCAACATAAATTAATTTCCTTAAATTTTATAACAAAACCAATTTTTTGAGGCGATTGAGCTTTTTCCAATAGGCGTTTAGAGAAATCACATTGGTCATATCTTATTTTTATTCCACAAGAACATTTTTTTCATTCGTGTCAGTTCAGGAATTTTTTATTTTCTAAAACCGATTTCGAGCAATCTAAAGGAAATTTAAACATTTTTAAAAATTCATCAGTTTGTTTTAAACTGGCATTTATCGGATCATAAATTCACCAAAAAGATTTAAATTTAAATTTTATTTTTCGCGATCATATTTTCAAAACAAAAAAAAAAAAGATCCGCATTTTCAATATTTAAATAATTAAATACTGCATCTTCATAGCGTTTTAATTAATAATAAAAATATATATAACAATAATGTCCAATAAATAAAACGTTTATCAAATTAAAAATCACCTTAAATAAAAATTGAACTTTGACAAAACTGATGCTGCACAAAAATTTTGTAAAAATTTATTTGTGATATCGAATCATCTTTTAAGGCAAATTTTCTTTACCAACCTATTTTTCCATCCTTTGAACCGTTTTATCGGTCCGCTTTCTTTATCAAATTAAACATCAAGACTGGTTTGAATGACAAAAATTTTTTGCAAGGTGTCAAAACTTATAGGTTTAAATTACTCTTCCCATAAAACATAAATTGAGGACAAAAATATTTCCAATAAGAAGATCGTTATCATATTCAGGTTGAGCCTGTTTCGAAATGAAAAGCCCATGAAAACTAACTTTAAAAATTTACATGGTTGATTTTTAAGAAGAAAATAATAAAATAGGATATAAAGAAATTCTAATGTTTGGGATTTAAAGAATTTGAACAACGCCTTTATGTTATTTAAAATAGCAGATGGTGAAATATATTACCATTCCCTATATAATGGCCCCAAAGAGTATTTAAAACTGTTTAAACATAATTTGATTACTGATGAGGAACCATCACATTAATTGAAAAAAATTGAAATTTCAGAGTTGTCTTTTTGAACCTACTTATCAAGAGGTAATTGACTCCATCAAATAAATTCATCTGGAAAATCACCTACTTAAGGATTATGTATTCCACCCGAAGTGTATATGCATGGTGGCCAAAAGTTGGTAAAAAAGTTTATTAAATTTTTTTGGAGATATGGAAGGCAGGCTGTAAAAGCCACAGGATTATAAAGACGCCTCTATCAAACACCTTTACAAAAACAAGGGTTCCAGGTGTGTCTGTGATAATCATCAAAATATCACTACTTTCAATTGCAGGCAAAATCCTAGCTAGACTGATTCTAAACAGAATCATTATACACCTTGTTGACGACATCTATCCTGAATCGCATTTGTGGTTTTTGGTCGGGTCGTTTTACACCATTGACATGATATTTTCTCTTCGTCAAGTTGCAGAGAAGGTTCAAATAAAAACCAGGAGTTGTACATGGTGTTTGTGGACTTTGTCTGATAAAACGAAGGCCTTTGACACTGTGAATCGAGAGGCTCTTTTGGCAAGTCTTGAGGAAACTCAACATCCCAGAAAACATGCTAAAGGTCATCATCTCCTTTCATGAAGGAATGAAAGCTAATATCATGTCTGATGGTATGATGTCAGAATCCTTTGATGTCACAAAACGGCACCAAAGCAAGGTTGTGTCATGGCCCCATGTCCTTTTGCCTTTTTTCTTCTCAGTGATGCTGAAATATGCATTTGCAGACACAGAGAGTGGCGTCAAGTTTCAGTTTCGAACAACTGGTGGTCTCTTCAATCATCAGCGCTTCAAAGCCAAGACCCACCTTCATACGCAAATTAATCGTGATTTGTTGTTTGCTGATGATGCTGCTCTTGTAACGACATCCTTTGAGGAGGCCCAACATCTAATAAATCGTTTCTCTGCTGCATGTAAAGCATTTTGGTCTTACACTTAGCATAAAAAGAAAACTGAAGTAGTGCACCAACCTTGTCCTACTCCCAGAAGCAATTCTGTGGTGAGAAACAAAAAAAACCAGTCTACAAATTTCCAGAGAGACCATTGAAAGTAGAAGACAAAACCATGAACTAAGTAAAGTCTTGCACCTATCTTGGTAGCAAATTAAACTACAGTGGAACTTTAGATGAAATCATGCATCGGATTGCTAAGGCTACCAGTGCTTTCGACAAACTTCGCCATCGCTTGTGGAATGAGCAGGGTATTCGACTGGATACGAAAATTCAGGTTTACAGAGCTGTTGTCCTTGCCATCCTTTTGTACGGCTCAGAGTCGTGGACTCCATACAGGTACCATATACGCCAGCTGGATGTTTTCCATAAAAGCTGTCTGTGTGCCATCTGTGGAGTTAACCTTCAAGATAGGACATCTAACGTAGACCTGTTTAACAGGTGTAATATTGGAGGAATCGAGACTTTTCTCATACAGTCTCAGTTATGGTGGACTGGTCATGTCTTGAGAATGTCTGATGACAGGATACCCAAGATCCTAATGTACAGCCAGTTAGATCAGGGCTACAGGAATGTAGGACGCCCATGGCTAAGATACAAAGACAAGCTGAAAAGCAACTTGTCAGC
>CAHIKZ030003304.1:87500-152500 GCA_903632075.3 Acanthosepion pharaonis | reverse complement strand
AAATTGCTCAAAAAAAAAATGCAATCAAAAAATAAAAGAAAAAATTCATAATTTTAATAGATAAAGATAAAAAATTTAAATAAAAATCCACTTTAAAAAAAAATAAAGGTTTTTAATTAGATTTGCTTTTCAAATAGAAACAATTAATATAAGTAACTATGGAACGTTTTTTTTTATGATTTTAATTAATTTTTCTGGTTTACAATTTTTGAAGATGGGACGGTGGCAATAGGAATAATTTAATTTAAATGAAAAAATGTTAAAAAGGAGAAAAAAAAAAAAAGAAATTCATTTAAAAATATGAATATATATAAAAATTTTAAAATACGGTATTTGAACGTTTAAATAAATTTTATACCAAAATCGATTATAAATAATTTTACTATGAATATAATTTTAATATTTGAACTTTTTTTTAAAAACAAACAATAATGACGATCAAATTATAATACATCGTAAAATTTGAAAAAGAAAAAAAAAAATAAAACATATATTTTAAAAAAAAAAAAAAAAAAAAGATTGGTTTCATATTTTCAAAGATTTTTCAATTGTATTTTTTTTTTTTTTTTTTTTAAGAAAAAATTGTTTAAAAAGACTATAATTAGACAAAACTGCAAGGTACCTTAAAAATTTGTCAAGATATTTAAAATTTTTAAATTTTGTACCTATCATAATTTAATTTTGATATTACTAAAAAAATTTCAACTGTAAATAAATGAAATTGTGTCTTTCAAATTTGCTAATCTGAATTTTTAAATTTCAATCATAACTCTAAACATTTTCAAAATTGTTTTTTTTTATTTTTATTATTATTCGTTTTATTTCTCCCAGAAAAAACACAATTAAGAAAATATTACAAATTTTTAATGATTGAAAAACGAATAAAACCAGATAATGTTGAATGTGTTCCAAAGCAATATAATATATATAATGCAACACGAAATGCTAATTTACTAATTTTGTATTTGCAAAAATAAGGTTTGTTAAATATTGTTTATATTGTTTATTTGGATATATCTTTTTTACGATCTATTATTTTATCAGACAATAATTTAGATATAAATTTCTATAATTTTTATAATAATAAATTCAACAGCTATTTTTTTTCAAATTATTTAATATTATTTAATAACTTTTTTTATATAAATATTAATAAACTATTTTATGTGAATTATTTTCAAATTTTCGTCTGTATTTTTATTTATAAAATTATTAGCGGAAAATTTTTAACTTTATTGATTTGTTAACAAATGAAAAATATTAAAAAAAAAAAACAAAAAAAAAAAAAAACTTTTTCATTAAATTAAATTGCTGAATTTTTATTCTCAAAAATATTGATATTTTAAAAATAAAAAAAATGAATGAATCCAAATTGAAGGATCCTCGATTTCAAATTCAAATATAATAAAACAACCTTGACTCCTGTAAAGATTTTTAATTTACAAAAGATATATGTAAAATTGCATTGATTAGTAGATAATATTCATAAACATAGATCAATATAAATTAGAGTATTTATTGAGACAATATAGGATATAAAAAGTAAATATTTATATATTAGAAAATATTATTGAAATAATGTTTATATGTGTGCACGTTATACATTTGGTTAGATTTTCAAAATAATTAAAATATCAGATTTTGTTTTTGGGGAATAAATATATTCATGTAAAAATTTGTATTTAAAATATAAAAAAATATATATATATATATATATATATATATATATATTTATATATATATATATATATCATCCTTTGTGTATGTGTGTGTGTGTGTGTTGTTCGTGTGTATATATATTATATTTGTTAAATATATATTTATATAAAGGTGTATGTGTGTATTAATTTATTCAATGTGTATACACATGTATATATATATATATGTATATGTATATATATATATATATATATATATATATATATATATATATATATATATGTATATATATATAAAGATGTTAAACATATAATATTATATAAAATAATTTATTCCATATGTATATATATAAATATGTGTATGGAAATGTATGGATGTATATGTATATATGTGTGTATATGTATGTGTGTGTGTGTATGTGTATATATATATATGTATATATATATATATATATATATATATATATATATATATATATATATATATATATATATGTATATATGTGTATGCATATATGCATGTGTATGTATATGTATGTATATGTGTGTGTATATGGATATAGATGAATATGTGTATGTGTGGATGTGAATATATTTTTATATTTTTATATGTGTGTACATGGGTATATGTATGTGTGTATGTGGGTAAACGCCTATGTGTATGTATATACATGTATATGTTATTGTGTGTGTGTATTCACATGTGTTTTTGAACATAGAAATATAGGTCCTTGCTGGATTAGATAATCGTTATATTTATCTTTTTATATATTTATATTTGATTTGTAACCTGTAGTCGATATTAAATTTGTCAAATTTTCTCAATTACAAAGCGGCCCTTTAAGTAAACGTCCAATTTTACTTTCCTTCGTCCCATCTCTCTCCCCCCACCTCTTTTTCCTTTTATCCCTTTTATTCTAACATTAGATTGTCTATGGTGTGTGTATGTCACCACGAAATGTATCTTTATGCATTAGACATCCGTCAACATTCATTTTTCTCTTTTTAAACCCCTTCCACCCACCTCTCCTAAAATTCTCTCTGTTAAGGTTTAATCTCCCCTCCTCCTCATACTTACAACATTTCTCTAAATTCTGTTTTTTATTTCCGGAGTTGTTTTTTCTGTTTTTTTTTTTTGAATTTGTAGGTCTGATGAATTGGATCGTATTTACGATTCCAATGGAATAAATTATGACCATGGAATATTAGTGTTTAAGCCTTTTTATTATATCCTTACTCTGTCCTAGACATTGAGTTCTACCTGGATTCTTCCTCTTGGAATTTTTTTCTAAAAATATACATGTATGGGTATTTATATATTTTGCATATATGTATGTATATTTTCCACTAATATTATATATATATATATATATATATATATATATATATATATATATATATATATATATATATATATATATATATATATATATATATATATATATATATATATATATATATATATTTATATATATTAAATATATTTCCGACATATATTTTAAGACATTTTATTTTTAAATTGTTTTAAATTTATTTTCCTAAGTTTTGTTCTTTTATCATAATAAATACATTAATTATCATTTATTTTAATGCGTACTTAATATCAATCTTCCTTTATTTAAATTTTTTTTTCACTATA
The DNA here is from genome assembly GCA_903632075.3 of Acanthosepion pharaonis. Lineage (NCBI taxonomy): Eukaryota > Metazoa > Mollusca > Cephalopoda > Sepiida > Sepiidae > Acanthosepion > Acanthosepion pharaonis. The sequence continues at coordinate 149,203 of CAHIKZ030003304.1, read as the reverse complement.
TATTCAAAAAAAGGAATTTTATTTCATTAATATATATATATATATATATATATATATATATATATATATATATATATATATATATATATATATATATATATCTTCCTATATATATATATATATAATTAAAGTTGGAATTATATATATATTTAATACATGACCACTTTCAAAACGAATTTTAAATTTAAATTGTTTAATTAAAATAAAAACTGATCTTTTTTTTCAAAAAAAAGACATATTTCAAAATATGTTGTGAATAGAAAACGCTATGAAAAGAAAATATCTAATCTATTATCTATATATATATATATATATATATATATATATATATATATTATATATATTTATTTCAAAATTAGAAAAAGACTAAAACATAATTATTTTGATTTATTATTTTCTGTTTTTCATTATTTTTATAGAAACAATAATGTTAATATCTTTACATGTCAGTATTAACTCCATTTGAAAGAAAAATTAAATTGTCCGAAAAGTATTTTTTTTTTATCATTGTTTTGTCCTCTTTTTTTTGAAAAAATTCCTATATAGAATGTCATTTCAAAATTCCTAAAACATTTATGTATAATCAAAAAGTTATGCCCTTTCGAGAAAAATTCATTTTTTTTTTTTTTTTTTATTTATAACCAAAATCTTCTGCTGATTTTTTTGGCATTATATATGTATCATATATATATATATATGTATATCTATAAATATATATATATATATATATATATATATATATATATATATATATACGTATAATTTTCAAATATATATTTATAAGGTGAAAAATTCTCATTTCTCGAAAATGAATTGGATGATATAACTGTAAAATGAGATAATTTTTTTCAACAAATCATTATTTAATAGATCCTTTTTAACCTACCTCTTTAAATAATTTTATCTTTTAAATTATTTTTAAAAAAAGAATTCTAAAAATTGTCGTTTTTCTAACGCTATACCTGTTGATTAATTAATAAAAAAGTTCACAATTTGAGAAGAAACGAAAATTTAGACATTTTTGGCCATATAAACGTAAACATTCTTTTTATATTTTGCTATGTTTATATTTTAAATACGAATAATATTATCATATTACATCTTCATGCATTATTATCCAAACAATTAAAACATCAGTTTTATTTGAATTGATGTTCATTTTATGTAAATATAATTTTCTAATGTCTAAATGGATATATAGTTTGGTCAAAAGTAAATTAAGGCCTGGTTTATTATTTCAATGTTCAAAACTTTCAACCTCATTTTACCTTCAAAATTTGGATTTTAATTGTTCATTTTAAAATTTGAAATATTTTAAGAAAATAAATAAATGCATAAAATATTGAAGGAATTCAAATGATCAATAAAATTATTAAAACTCACATTTTATGCAATCCATAAAAAAGATGTTTAATCTTTAATCATTCGATTTACAATAAAATTAAAAAAAAAAGATAATAATTGAAGGAAATAAATGAAACAAAATTCATATATTGTAACTAAAAAAACATTTTGATATATTTTTGATCAAAAAAAAAAATAAAATTAAATAGATAATAAAACTGTATTTAACAGAATATCTAAATAAATTAAAATAACAAGTTGGTATTAAAAAGATCCATTTTGCAAATTGAAGGAGATTTTATTTTATCGGACACACACAAAGAAAGTATATAAACATGAATAAATGGATGACAAAATATATTATATATATATATTTATTTAAATATTTATATATATAACAAAATAAAATATATAATATAGGAATATATTTAAATGGATATATATATCAACAATATATTTTTTCTTAAATCTTTTAACGGGAAAAAATGTGATTGCAAGTTTTGATTCATTTTTTCTTTGGACTGTCAAATGTATAAACTCCGTCACTGAAAATCATAAAACGAAAACAAAACTATATGCCATGTTATTTATTTCTATCATCTATATTTAATATATTATGGGATCTATCTATAATCTTCAAATATCTATCTCAGTCTTTTCATAATTTATAAATAATCTCAGTGTATCCATATTTATAAATAATCTATCTATATATAATATATATATATATATATATATATATATATATATATATATATATATATATATATATATATTAAGGATATATTATACCAATTTTTATATCTATCTATCTCAAATATTGATATCTATATATGTACCTATATATAATATTTTTAATAAATCTATCTATTTCAAACTTTTCATATTTCATATCAAATGTCTATTATATATATTTTATATTTATATATTATTTATATCTATTAACATAATCACAACCTATATATATATATATTAATCTATATATATATATATATATATTTCTATTATATATATTCATATATATATATATATATATATTTAAATATATATTATAGATTTATCTATCAATTTATCTTAAGAATTTCCTAATTTGTTAAATTTAATAAATACGGTTTAATAAATTAAAAATTTAAATTAATTATAATATTAATATAAATTATGGATCTATTCCAAGTAAATATATAAATTCAAAATATAAGCTGTAAAAAGTATATTTAGGACACTTTTTATGAAAAATATATATATATATATATATATATATATATATATATATATATATATATATATTTAAATATTATATATATATTACAGAAAATAATAAAAACAACTGATTATTTGTTAAACAAAGTTTCATTTATTATTTTCCTAATTTCAAAATTTTGCATTCAAATCATTTAAAAACTTTCTGTAAAATGTATATTTCTTATAGATTTTAAATTTTTTCTTCGATTATAACCATTGTTTGTATAATTAGTAGAACTAGGGTGTTAGATGTCTGAAAATTTGAAAGATAAATAAATTTTTTATTTGCTATATATAATTTTCAAGGCAAGTTTCATTGTTTAAAAATACTTTTTAAATGCTGATTGCCTGTCTGTTTATATATAAAATATATATTTATATATTTATATAGTTTATTTACAATTTAATTATTTTATAAAAAATTATTATGTCATGGATAAAGTTTGTTAAATATTATACATGCACCAAGTTTCTGACAATTTTATAAATCTTTGAAAATAAATGAATTTCATTCTGCTTGTCATATTTTATTTAATTTGGGTATTATTTTGAAGGCATTAAAACGAATATTATATTTGATTTTTCATAAAGATAAATCGAATATTCCTTATTTAAAATCTGATCTATCTATATGTATTATCTATCTATCTATCTATCTATCTATCCATATATATCATATTTATTTATATCTTTCTATCTATTAGGTAAGATTTTCAGATCTTTTTGTTAATTCAATGAATTTTTATCTATCTATCTATCTCAGTATGTTTAAATCTAAATTCTATAAATCCATCTATCTATAAATATATTGATTTTATCTATCTCATAATATATATATATATATCTATTATATATATATTCTATATATATATCTATCTTTTTGCGTGTGTTTTTTTATCTATTTCAAATCTATTTAAATAAAAATCTATCTATCTATCTCAGTGTGTTTGCATTTTTTGTAATATTTATCTATCTATCTATCTCACGAGTGTGATTATTCTACAGATATACATTTTATTTATTTTTTCTATTTATCTATCTATCTCATTTTGAAAAAAGACTTTATCTTTCAAATTTTATATATATATATATATATATATATATATATATATATATAAAGAAATATAGTCTTTTAATGTTATATATTTATGGGATAAAGTTCAATATCAGAGATAGAATATTTGATATAAAAGAAAAGAACATAGAAGTCAACAAGTTAGGCGAAACAATCTGTTTCATGCTATATGAAATTTATACAAATTAAAAATCCTAAATACAATAAATTACTCAAGAACAACATAATAAAAATATATAAAAATATATTTAAATATTATATATTTACGATATCATATAAGGGATTTAAAACAATCGCCCAAAAATTAGACCTAGATGACTGAATAAATTGTATTAGCAAGGCACGAGCCTTTATCATTTAAAAGACCATAAAGAAAATTTCAAAAACTAATCCTGCATGCAGACTCATAAACCCAGCCAAAAAGCGAACTAGGTAAAATAAGTAAAACAATACTAGAAAGAATTAATTCTGAACTTAGGAAGAAATTAGGAGTAAACCAGTGGAAAAATACGAAAACAACTATTACTGTATTTTCAAGTACTGGTTCCACAACATAAATAACAAACAAAATTGCCAATTCCTACAATTAGACATAAAAGAATTTTACCCATCCATAACAGAACGTATGCTAGATAAGGCCATCAACTTAGCTCAGAACAAATAATAATAAAACCAAGCGAAATCAACATCATTAAGCACTCCTGTAAATCATTATTATTCCACAACGAAGAAGCATGGATAAAGAAAGATGGGATATTTTGACACTAAATGGGAAGCTTTGACGGTGCAGAGGCATGCGAAATCATAGGCATTTATTTACTACACGAACTGAGCAAAATAATAGATAAAAAAAACACAGGACTCTACAGGGACGACGGTCTCATAATCTTAAGAAACTGTAACAAACAAAACACAGACAAAACTAGAAAAGCAATAATAAAGATTTTTTAAAATAACGGATTCGACATAGATATAAAAAACTAACCTAAACGAAGTAGATTTCCTAGATGTTACCTTCAACCTAAGAGAAGGCACATATAAACCATACAGAAAACCTAACGATAAACCACTCTACATACACACATCTTCCAACCATCCGCCTTCTATAATCAAACAGATACCAAAATCGATTAACCGCAGGCTTTCCGACAATTCCTCCAATGAATCCCTATTTAACAAAGCTAAGAAAGACTATGAAACGGCCCTAAAAGATAGCGGATTCCCAGCAATACTCACATACTCACCACAGAATACAAAAAAAAGGCCAACAGGAGAAGAAATATCATATGGTTCAACCCACCGTACAGCAAAAACGTAAAAACAAATGTAGGAAAAATATTCTTCAAACTCTTACACAAACACTTCCCAGAATCAAGCACCTTACACAAAATATTCAACAAAAACATAGTAAAAATCAGCTACAGCTGCACCGAGAACATGGCACAAATAATAAAAAAAGCACAACAGGAAAATTATCAACAAATCACATGAACAAATTAAACCCACGTGCAACTGCAGAATAAAGAACGAATGTCCCTTAAACGGAAATTGTTTACAAAACAACGTAATATACCAAAATACGATAAAATCACCAGATAATGAAGAAAAAGTATATACATAGGAGTAACTGAAGGACCCTGGAAGCAAAGAAATTATACACACAAAAAACATCGTTCACAAATAGTAAATATACGAACAGTACTATGCTTTCTAAGTATATCTGGGAAATAAAAAATCAAAACGCACATCACACCAAAAATATCTTGGAAGATAAGAAAAAGTCATCAGCCTACAACAACCAATCAAAAACTTGCAAACTTTGCTTGGAGGAAAAATAGCTATCATTACTTTCCCCGACCAAAATAAATTATTAAATAAAAGATCCGAGCTCATCTCAAAATGCAGGCATGAAAATAAATTTTTACTACGTAACCTAAAAAAATGAAAAACGGAAAAAAAACTAATAAACCAAAAAAAAAAAAAAATAAAATATGATAATTTGCAGTATGAAAAAAAAAAAAAAAAAATGTAAAAAAAAAATGAAAATAAAAAAATAAAATAAATGCAAAAAAGTAGTTAGAATGAACTACAAAAACCAAAAACTTGAAAATAGCCAAATATTCTCAAACCAAAAACAAAACTGTTAAATACGTGATATATAAACAAATTTTGACTACGTTAATAAATAAATAAATAAAACCATATATATATAAATATAAAAAAAGCTGTATAATTTATAAAAAAAAATAAACAAAGTATTTATAAAAAAATAACTACCAAAATAGAATACCCACAATGCACCACTAACCCGTATATATAAATATGATGAGAAAAAAAACAGCATAAAACCTGGTTGCATATTGTCGTCAGATTAAAATTGTAAATAAGTTGATTTTATGTTTTTTTTTTAACAAATTATATTACTTATTCAACTTAAATAAATATAGCATATATTAAGAAATATATATATATATATATATATATATATATATATATATATAAATAAAATATATAATATATATATAAAAACGAGCAATTAATGCAAGGGACAGCAAATAAATTTAAAAAGTTTCCAACAAATAAAATATCTAAAAAGGAAATATAAGATCAATTTAATATGAAAAATGCAACATCTGGAGACTCGGATTGAATGTACATTTGATTAGTTGGATAACAGCAATGAGGCTGCTCAAAAGTGGAAGATTCATATAGGATGAAAGGAGACTGTCGCTATTGGAAAAGAGATGGAGTTCATTTCTTCATTTTCGATAAACCGTAGATGTCTGATATTGAAAACAAAATAGTGCTAAATATTAAATAACATCGGAGCATTTAATTGATATATTTGAATATATAAATAATATTCTATATTGTTTATATAACTATAGCGATTGCATTTACCAGATGCCATATATATGAAATTACATTGTGCAAATCAATCTCTTTTTTTTATTATTGATCTATATATAAACAGATATATATTCATAGATATATATATGTATATATGTATGTATGTTTAGTATTTTTTATTTTTTTTATATTTGATATGCATTGGATATTTTTAAAAATTTCTTTCAAACATGTTTCTGTTGAATATTGGACCAAAAAAATTTTCGAATTATTTATTGATTTTTTAACGTATTCATAAATTTTATATTTGTCAGGGATTATGGAGACCGAAAAGTCGCCAGAGTTCTATTGTCAACATTTCTAATGAACTTGGTTAGCCATTTTCAAGAGGTTTGGTGAAAAATTGAGAACAGTTTTGTTCTGCTATTTAAGATAGAATTATTATATGGCTTTGAAATAGGTGTTAAATCACAAGTCCAATTAACACAAACCTTGTGATTCTTGGGTTTGAGAACTGTTTTGTTGAATTGATTCTCATGTCTAAAGTCACAAGTCATCCTCCTGAGGTCTTTTTTAAGGGTTTTGTCAAAATGTTGATCGTGTCAAATTATTACGATTTTCAGTCTCCAGAAACAAATAACAATTTTCATATTTATCGCAATTTACATATTCATGTAAGTCATATAATATATTTAAATATTTATAAATTTATTATAGGTAAATATATTTTTATAGTCAATTAAAAAATCCTGAATAGTGATTCAACGGCTGTCCCAGGCTTTTTCATCGCATTAGCTGATGGGTGGTCATTGAAAATTATATATATTTATTTATGTATATATTAGAAAAATTCATGACATGAGTGAAAAAATATGTTTTCTATTTTACATTTTGTCTATTTGATTATTTTTTATGATATTTATTGATAGTTTTCATTGGTATAAAACACATCCAAATGAAGGGAGAAGATGCTGAAATATTACTTTTAAAATTATTAATAACAGGAAAAGGAAAATTTTTTTCCCACTTTATTATTAGAAACAGTAGATTGTGCCTTTTCCTTAATTAGTAATGCAGACAGGCTTTTTAGTTTCGGGTGGCAATCTATATCTATCAAGTTCAATATCTGAGTTAATAAATTTAACATCTTCATCCAACATTCTGAACATTCTAAGTTTATTTATTATAAATATATTATATTCCATTTAATAAATTCATCTTGTCCAAGATTCAATCTGAAAAATATTTGACATTTCAAAGTTGTTAGCTTTTTCAAAAGGAAAAATGAAAGAAAAATATTAAAATTTAATAATATTTTGTTTTTTTAACATTTCAAACACATATATATATATATATATATATATATATATATATATATATATGATGGTGAAATATATGTAAAAATTGTTTAAAAATAAAAATGACACTGATAATCTTATTTTAAAGATATATTTATCAAAATTTTCATAAAAAAGATTTTGCTTTTTTTTGTTTAAAACATTTTTTTATTTTAAAAATTTAGTAGTTTTTTGATTATGGAAAACATTACACTTTATTTTGCTGGTTTTAATTGAATAAATTGATTCATTTCAGTAAAACCCCTTTAGGGTAGGGTTTGGAAAATAGTTTTCCTCAAATTGATGATGTTTAAAAAACTATATCAAAATTTAAAAATTAATAATAATAACGAGAAAATATTAAATAAAAAAAAAATTATTACCATATATATAAAAATATATTTTATGGTAAATATTTTAATATATAATATATATATATATACACATGTGCAAAATTTTTTCAAAAATATCAAACACAACAGTAAAAAAAATTTCAAAATGTATATATATTATTTAAATATATATATATATATATATATATATTTTTTCCCTTTTTAGGAGTTATTTATTTGGAAGGAATATTGAGATATATAGATTGCTACTATCCTGTCAGGGGTTCAATGGAGTAGACAATTCAGAAACGACAAAACAAAAATTTAATTTATATAGCACTGCGGTGATTAAAGTTTCTGTGATATATATATATATCTTAATGATCCAAGTATTTAACTTATTTTCTCAGACACACACACACACAAGACACAAATATATATATATATATATATTTGCATAGATTAGCACTTTCAGAGTTGATCCTATATATTTCCCTATAGATATATCCAAATATAGAATTAGTCTGTCCTAAATTTTTACCCATAGATGGAGGGGAGAAGAAGATTATTTACATAATTCCCAATAGATTAATATGTAAGATATTAATAAAGATATTCTATTAATGCTCAAAATGAGATAGAAAAATACTAAATAGATAGATATTCTATGAGTGTCTCCATTTATTGTCTTTTTCATGTTAAAAAAAATTGTTTTGAATTTAATTGAAATAAATAATACATAGATAGATAGTCAATTTTAATGATAGTTAGATGTATTTTAATTTTAATATATATAATATATATATATATATATATATATATATATTATTTGTTCCAGTTAAATGAATTAAATTATGGATAATTCAATCAGGATCAATTATCAAATTTTAATTTCTGGAAAAAAGAAAAAGTTTGAAGAATCAAATATTCTAAATATCCATCATTATTTAGATGAATGAGATTTAATGGATATTTTTAAGAAATTTTTTTTTAAAAATAACTGAAATGTATAGAATTCATATATGAATTATCTATAGTGATGGATTTATTTTTTATTTTCCAAAACATGAAAAATCATTTAATATATAATTGATATTTTGCTATTAGATAGATTGTTAATAGAACATCCAATTTTAAGATAGATAGATAGATATGATAGATAGATAGATTATAGATAGATAGGATCCAAAGAATATGTAAAGACAGACATGGTTAAAAAGGTTGATATACGTTTAAATATATATTTTAAAACAAGATACTATGATTTGATCAATGAAATGTTTGGTACATCCAAAATAAGAAATTTATGAATTTGATGGATTGATAAGAAATTTTTACACATTATTTATATATATATATAAATATATATAATTATATATACATATATAGATAGATAGATAGATTTAAATAATTTGGATAAAAAAAACGACAAAAAAAACAGGAAAATTTTTGTTCATTTAGTATACCCTCCGTTCAACCAAATGGTTAGTATTAAACTAGGACAGAAATTTTAGCCCTAATTGATAAACACTTCTCCATAATAGTAAGTTTAATAATATATTCAATAAGAACACCCTAAAAATTGAGTTACAGCTGCTCTGAAAATCTTGAATATATATATAAAAAAACACAATAATAAGATCTTGAACAAACCCCCATGCCTGAATAGTATTAATAAAAACCCTGCAATTAAATCAGACAATAAAAAAGGAAAAATTATGTAACTGTAGAAACCTAGAAGACTGCCCATTAGAAAATAAATGCTGCATTAAATCTGTGGTATACCAATGTACTATATCATCCACTGAGAGTATAGCACTAATATGATATACATTGGGTATATATATAATGATTTATAAATATAGATGGAGGCAGCATAATTGCTCTTTCAATAATATAAACAAAAGAAATCAGACTTCCCTATCTAAATATTTTTGGCATCTGAAGGAAACAAATAGGACACCTAAAGTTAAAATGGAAAATTATAAACAGTGCTAGAACATGTAAAACTTGGGATGACCCATGCCCTTTGTGCCTCCATGAGAAATTGCACATTATTAAGTTTCTAAATAATAATAATCTATTAAACAATAGACACGAGTTAACGGTTTTTTGTAGACATCATCAGATTTTTGGTTTGAATTATTAGCTAAAAAAAAGCATACAATATAATAACTTGTTTAATCCATAGCCCAATCATCAGATTCATGGTTTGAATAATTAACTAAAACATGCATAAATATAAAACCCTTCATAATCCATAGCCCAAATAAATAGTTTAAATACCCTAAAAAAAAAGATAACCCTTTATGAAGTCGTCAAAAAACAAACGTTACGACAGTTTTTTTTTTTATATGCACAAATCCCTTTCATAAAAAAAAAAAAAAAAAAAAAAAAAATAAATCTCCATAGACATGCAAACCAGACTAGGGTTAATACATCTTCCGTTTAAAATTTAGACACCCCCACCTTTCCCTGACTTGACATCTATGAAAGTAACTCTATACTGATACTTATTATTAACACCAACACTCGCCTACCCAATTTAAACAATTCGCCCCCTAGCTGTTACCATGGAAATTTTGATTTCAATTTTTAAAACACGTAAATTTCAGAAATACGTTATTCCAAAAAAAAAAATTTCGCTTGAAGATGGAACAGAGCTTATTTTAACTCAATTTAATTTAAATAATTATAAAAAAATTCAAAAATAAAAAAGAATTTAGGAGATCTCTAGACATGGTTGAAATAAAACTAAAAAGTTTTTTTCAGTTTTTTTTTATATTTTTACTAAACAATTTAATTATGGGCTGATAGAACTTTTTTTCCATAATGAGGCATCAACTCCATAGCATGTCATGCTAAAGGTCCGGACTAGTGATTTAAATTGGCACTGTATGAACCAACAAAAAAGTAAAAACAAGATAGACATGGTTGAAATAAAAAATTTTTTGTTTTTTTTTATTTCAAGATGTACATGGGCTGATCTCTGAGCCATCATATAGAACAAGAATTTATTCGGGAGAAACCAATAATAGTTAGACATGAAATTAATCAACATTTAATAGTTGAGAATATAAATTACTTTAATGTTGCTAATGGTTTTATCATTGGTCAAATGCATTGCTGTTGATGGAAGTGCTTTGGTATCACTGATCTGGACAAACAAGAAATATTGATATAAAAAAGAAATAGCCAAAAATATAGATTGATAAATGGTGTGTCCATCATAAAATTGCTGAAGTAATTTAGGTTCATCAGACATTTAACCCACAAAAATTCATATTCCTTTAAAGAACAGGTGATCATGCATCCAATTTGCCAAAGTGTATAATGTTATATCAATGCTTCTGGTTGCAAAGGAAAGAATAAACATAGATTAAAATTGTGTGTATTGATCAATTTTTAGTATATATACATAATTCTGAATGTCAGCACACATGGTTGTGTGGAAAGGTAACAAAATTGTTGATATGTGGTTTTTTAGTTGCATTGGGAAGCTATTGTGTGTAAAGTTGTTATTGGCAAGGCCAGGATTTGTTTGGCTGGATGACCCCGGTGGGATTGACCCATGGTAAGGTGCAATGGTGGGTAGTTTCACCAAGGTCATGGTGGTGACAATGAGATAAGCCTAGAGCATATTAGTGAAGCAGTGAATCTGGAGTGTTTTTGACAGGGTTGATCTAAATGGTAACACCTGGTAAGGTGTGTTTGCAGGTTGTTGGGTGAGGTCATAGTATCAATGACAAGAGAAGTCTGGAGTGTGATACTGAAGCTGCCGAGGTGTTAGTAAAAATAAAGACCCACCAGTGTTGACAGCTGGCCTGTTGGCTGTATTTTGTGTGTGAAGAGTCAGGTCAAATCAGGAATCTGAAGTTGGTGTGTTTAGTGTTACATTGGATCATGTTCATGGTGGTGGTCAAAGGGGAGGCTATGATGGTGACAATTAGAGCAAGTCCACTGGTGTAAACAGCTGAAATATCAGCCTGATTCTAGTATAGTATCAGTCATTTATGAAGGGGCTTTCTATCATACAAATCTGGTGACTCCCAGGTTAATTTGTTTTTTGCAGGAATGTTTGTAATTGGCTATTGTATTTTAGATTTTTGTGGGGATTTATTTTGTTGATCAGATGTGATTCTCAGAACCCCTGTGCAGAAGACAACTTTTTTTTTATTTTGGATTTTGTTTTCTTAGCATTCGTATCCAGTTGACATGCAGAGTCAATCAGAAAGAGATCTAATTTTCAGCAGAGTATAACATTAAAACCTGGAGTTTGGAAATTTGGCATTTTTAGTCTGATAGAAGAAGTAGGCAAAGTGTATGATCTGTATTCTATTAGAACAGAGAAAGGTGTGGAATGATATTTGGTAACTTTTCTTGTTATATAAATCTTAATGAGCTATAGGTAATAAGTATATGGACAAACTAGAACAGTGTTAAATTGCTGTAATGGTTGGACTATTTACTAAAGCCTACCTTATTTCGAAGGATAAGCCTACAAATAATAATGATCTTTACAATATTGGAAAATATTTACTGGAGTCTAATAAATGTAATAAATTGTTTATGTTTGTATTTGAACTCTGCTCACAGATTTCTCATTCTCAGTTGCTAACCATTAAACTACTTGTGCATCTACATATATATATATATATATATATATATATAGAGAGAGAGAGAGAGAAGAAAGACAAATGAACAGAGAAAGACATGAGTATTAGTGTATGCATGTATATTTACTTATATTTACTAAACCAAAAATCTCTTTTCATAATTTTCAACAGCTTTTAATGATTATGAATAATACATTCTCCTAATGTTCCAGAATGGCAGATTATCTCAGGTGACATGATTTCAACATGAAGCCCATGGAAACAGTTTTGATCTTCAGAAAACTTTCCAAATATATTAAAAGCTAAATGCCATCATTAAGAAATATATTGAAATAAAGATGTGTGCTTAAACATGCATACACTCACAGGCGTGCACACACACACACACACACGTTTTATATATTGGAGAATTTGTATGACAGTGGAAAAAGTTTACTTGTGTTATGTTTTGTCCTACAGGACTCCATCATGAAATGCATTGCAAGTAAACTTTTTCCACTTTGTCATACAATTTCTCCAGTACTGTTCTTGACATCATCATCATCATCATCTGCTTAACGTTTGTAATCATAGGGGATATGAATGCAGAAGCCACACTGAATTTCTTCCACAACAGTCTATCAATGACAAGCAGTAGCAATTCTGGTATAGTTATACTTGTCCATTGTTTGACATTGTCCAATCAGTTTTTGTGTTAGCATCCTCTCCTACGCCCACTTTCAATGGTGCCTTGCATTATGGTCTTGCATAGGCTGTCGTACCTTGTCCAAACAATGCCATTTTTCTCCGTTTGACAGTGGCAAGAAGAGATTCCTGGTGGCCCACAAAACTTTCAACCCTTTACCACACAAATACTTTGGTTTTATGTTCCCAGTAGATGCCAAGGAGTTTTCTCATGCATTTGTTCTCAAATGTTTGGATCCTTCTCTCTGTTTCTGCCAGCAGTGTTCACTGTCAGATCCATATAGGAGAATGGAGAATACCAGTGATTTTCACAGTCTGTACTTCATTTGAAAGCTGATTTTGCTTCTCCATATTCTTGCCAATGTGTGGATTTCTGAGTTACCATATTTAGTCAAGATTGCTCCCAAGTATTTAAAACAGACAGGTCTATCCCCAATAGAGATTTAAGGATCATAGTCCTTCAAGTTTTCTTGCATGATTCTTTCTAAGAATAGATTGAACAATGTGGGTAAAAGTACACATCCCTGTCTTACACCAACAGTTGTCCAGAAGAATCCTCCTAATTGTTTTCCCAGAAGAACTGTACTGGTGGCATCTTTATATAGGGCCTGGATGACTTGGATAATTCTGTTATCTACACTGAATTCCCTAATGATTTGCCAAAGACCATCATGTCATACAAGATCAAATGCTTTCCTGAAATCAACAAAGTTATGGAACACATCCTTCTGATGTTGCAAGTGTTTCTCGATGAAACCTGTTCCATAGTACTTTGTATGGTTCTAAAATCTGCTTGTTCCTCTGATAGCAGTTCTTCAGCCTTGGATATCAAATGATTCGAAATGATATAGAGCAGGACTTTATTAGGATGACTGATCATTTTATTGTCCAAGAATTTCAACACTGCCTGAGGTATCCTTTATTTGGCAGGAGTATCACCAATGACTGTGTCCACTTGTTTTTTGTTCCCAGATATTCTGGCATAGTGCTGTTATGACTTTGATGGTCTCTTCACCTCCATTTTTTATCAACTCAGAGTGAATATTATCCACTCCAGGTGGATTACCAGGTTTCAAGCTCCAGACTCCCAACTCAACCTCCTCTTTCAGTATTGATGGACTGGTCTCATAATCATCTGTGGAGTGCTGGTCAGTTTGAAATATGGAGACGTCTGGGTAGAGCTGGTAATTGTATAAAGCATCACAGTATTGAGTCCATTTCTGGAGGACCTCCTCACTGTCCATCAGCAGTTTACCATTCTCATCCTCTGTGACTGTTGCTCTTGTTTGGCTGGTCTTAATGAGAGATTTGAGAGTATTGTAGGCCTGTTTGTTATTGCCACTAAGCATATCCTTCTCAATGGCTTTGTACTTATTTTGTATCCACTCCTCTTTAGCTGCCTGCATTTTTCTTCTCATGTTATTGTGCACTTTCTGATATTGCCAACTTTGGTATGGAACAGTTGAGTGACTTCAGAGTCTTTTAGTTTCTCAAGGTCGAAGCGAATATGGGAGTCCTTTGAACATCACTTAGTTTTCAGCCTTAAATTAAAGTTTGTTATCACAAGATCACAGCTGATGTCTGTGCAAGGAAATGTCCTTGTGTTTGCCTTATCAATGGTAGATTTATAGCATTGCAGAACCAAAATAAAATTGATCTGGTTATGGATCTTCCCATTAGGTGAGTGCCAGGTTGTGATTCAAGACAGCTGTGATTACTATTGTTTGTCTCCCTAGTGCCAAATCTTCTGACTATCCCTGCCCACATGTATATGCATCCAGTCCTACCTTGGCATTCCAATCCCCTTGTATGATGGTGATGTCTTTCTGGAGAACTTTTCTCAGAGTATATTCTAATAATTCATATAATGCCTCAACTTCCTCATCATTGTGCTCTAATGTCGGAGCATAGGCCTGGATGATGGTCATGTTGTATGGTCTGGATGATTCATGGATGGAAATAAGTCTGCTGGAAATAGGATTAAAGCTGATGACACTGTGTGTAATTTCTTCCTTACAATTAGAGCTACTCCATTTTTAAAGGTGCATCAAGAAACAAGACACAATGGTTTTATGAACTAACTCTGTTATGTATTTTTAAAAAATTATATTGATTTTTTTCTGTTCTTTATCTTTATTTTTCTTTATATTATTTGTTCTTAATTACTGTATGGATGTATGAATGCAACACACTTACATGTACATCAATGGAAATACATTTCATTGATAAATGAAAATCATTAATCCAAATTAATAAAGATAAAAGCTGCATATTATATAACTGATGTGGTTGCTGTAAAGTTGTCAAGTTAACTTGCAAATGACCAAGCTTCAGTATTATTTCGGGAAGAATTTCTTGTTTGGCGCAAGAACTTTTCAGTATCCCCTCTTAGATATACTCTTTGAAAATTAGAACATTTTGGTAGCAATCAAAGGATTTTCCACTTTTCATGGAAATGTCTATTTAGCTCCATTCTAGAACTCAAAATTACTATCAATGATAGGTGTCCTTGCTCCCTCTCTCTCATACATATGCATATACATATGCACATGTACATACAAGTAATCATATTTTATGTACATATGATGCTTTTTGAAGTCAAGGAAATTCTCAATATTCATGTTATACATTGTGTTAAATATGTATTTATTTCATGCACAAACACAAATGTTTCTATTTAACTGACAGATATTTACAACTCAGTCAGTATGTCTACTTTAATCTTTTTTATATCTATTTTAATGGTCTTTTGTACAACAAACACACACACACACACACACACACACACACACACACATGTATATATAATCAGATTTACCCCAAGCAAAGCAGTAAAGCCACTATGACACATGGGATTACTGGGTGTGAAAGAAATAGAAAACAGAAAAATTACTAAGGAGTGAGAACAATAGAAGAGTAATACAGAAGACAGTAGATAATGATTGACATTGATTTTCACAAATTTAAATGCAAAGTTAACTGGAAAGTATGGAACTGGTAGAACGTTCCACAAGTGAGCAGTGCAAGAAAAGAAACTGTTATGATATAACTTAGGTTACATCTAGTCAATTTAACTGCCAATTGATGAGAGCTTGTTGTCAACTTAGTACTGCACTTAAATCCATAAAGTCTAGGTATGATCACAAAGAGCTCATCTGAACAATTACCATGAAAGTATTTATAGAAAAGGCAAAGGGAAGCAACTGAAAAGACACCAGATCACAACCAATAATATTGTTGATTCTTCTTTGGATTTTATGAAAAATCTCTAAATATATATCAGGAGCACTGTGTGGTGGAAGAGGATAGCAGATGAAGTGGAATGATTGAAAGACAATGAAAGATTTAGAGACAGTTTAAAAAATTTATATACCAAAAATAAATATGATTTCTAAATTTAAAATATTATTATGAATTACTTTTAATTGAATACATGAGTCCCAGTATAAATAGTTATAAATAATTATTCACTGATTTTATCAGTGATATTTTTGCATTATATCAAGTATTAAGAATATAGTAACAAGGGTCTGCAAATTGAAGGAGAGAGTTACATTGATAATGTTCTGACATTAAATCTGAAGTCTTCTCTCTTTAATCCTCCCTGTTTTTTTTTATTTTTGAATGTACTTTTTATCACATAAAATTTGGTAAGGCAAATTTTCATTCTGAAAATGAGGCCTAGAGAAAAAATGTTTGGGACCACTGACCTAGAGAAACCAAAGCCATATTTCTGAAAGAAGGCTCTACAATGAATTAACTAGTTCAGCATTGATTAGGGCCTCTAGCAGTTTGCCAAAAAGAGGTAGAAAGCTAACAGACTGATAGTTGGAAGGGTTGGACTGTCCACCAGAGTTCTTAAAGAATGGAACAACAGATGAGGATTTTCAACAAGCAGGAAAGCAAGAGGCAGTGAGGCATTTATTATACAGTTTTAAGTTAACAGGAGCCAGTTAAAGAGCATACTTCTTAAGCACCATTACAGGGATACCATCAGGTTCACATGCTTTGTGCAGATATAGATTAGAGATGATAGCAGACACTATTGAAGAGGTTATATGCATATCACTCAACAGAGACTCAGTTCTAAGTGGAAAATTAGGCAAGGATTCTTCAGATGAGTCAAGAGTAGAGTTTACAGAATTTATGGGTGAAACATTCTGCTTTATTTGCAGAAGATGTTAACATCTCAAATTGATTGAAGAGAGAAAGAATAGAAAATTTGCACTTATTTACACTATTACAGAGTCGCCAGTAATCACAATAGCCAAATTTGTTAGATGCAATATGGTGCTTCACGTTCTCAGCAAACAAAAACTTAGCTTCTTTGAGGACACATTTACATTTATGTGCAGCCATGAATATGTAACTGTTGTGATTGGAACTGTCATGCTTGTATAGGTGAAAATAGTGATTCCTGTGAGTTATAGTGGCAGTGACTGCTAGTGTAAACTTTGGAGAAGACAGCTTTCACCTGGTAATTTCAAGAAGGAATAAAAGCTGCAATTCTCAGTGTGAAGGTTAAAAATATCAATTCATAGAGAAACCCAATCTGTATTTTACCTTGATTTTAGTAGATTTTATAACTCTTACTTAGTTGTACAATGAAAAACTGAAAATTCTGATAAAAAAAGAAATTAAAATGAAAGAAAAAACTAGTTGATGTTATAATAATTATACATATCCATACAATTTATGTGTAGTATAATATTAGCAAAATAATTTTTTTTATCTTTGGTAACTAATCATGTATATGAAGTATGATGATAACAAAAATAACTGGATGAAGAAGAATGAAGCTATATGAAAATTTCTATGATTTATTATTTCATGAATTAATACAATATATCTTTATTTTAGTCATTACATCTTGGATTGTGGTTTTTTCAGCTTTATCATTTGGTATATTGCAGTCAGTAATCTGTAATTTCATTTTTCAGTCTTTACTTTCCATTAGTTTCACTTTCTTTTTCATGTAACAAAAATTCTGTCTATTAAAATGTTATTTCAAATAATGTTTTGAATATTGATAACACTTTACCTCAGAAGTTCAGACAACACACTGATTATTTATCGGCAACAGGAAATACATATAAGATGTCTAATATAGTTAAGCAGGCTTGTTGTTGTTTTTGAAGCATTTCACCTTTTATAAAACATTGTATACAGCATTTTTTAAAATGAGTCCAACATTGAAAACACTGCTTATAGGCATGCACCTTTTAGCACCACTTACACTTACTAGCTTTGAAGTTAGCCTGACCTTTATAAGAGAAAAGAATGCTGTCTGTCTTCTTATCCTCATTACCTCTTGCCTTCTTTCTTATCATCATGTTGAGCTAGAGAGAGTTACAATTCACAACAGGAGAAAACCTTTGATAAAAAATCAAGATCAAACCATAAAATTATCTGGCATCTAATTTTTGTTTTTTACACATGAATATATTTGTGCATCCCTGACACACACACCCACACACACACACACACACACACACACACACACACACATATATATATATATATATATATATATATATATATATTTATTTATATATGTATGTGTGTGTATCTGTCTGAGGATTCTTTTCAATCCATTTCACAAAATGTTTAGCAATTAAATTAATAACTTTGACAAGTAGGTCAGGCTGAGAACTTTTCAGCATCCCTTTGTATATTATGGCTTGGCATCAAATGTACTCTATTGCAGGTTCAACAAAGGACTCCAGTTTTATGGTATTGCCATATTTTGGCCTGCGACATGCTTCAGAAAGGGAGGTTACCTATTTTCAAGCCTTCCAGTTGGCAACCTCTTTTGTTCATTGGTGGGAAGATAAAAATTTCCATCCTAGCTAGAAGGCTTACTCATCACAGATGAATCTTTTGGTGCATTGTGGTTATTGTTATGACATGTTGTTTCTGCTAATTGTTCCTTTTTGTTTCTCTTGGTTCTTTCCCACTTTTAACTCTCCTGCTTCTCCCAATATAATTATTTGTTCAATGGGATTTCTAATGACCAAACAGTTTTTAGGTCACTTGCATCTGCTTAACGACAGTGTCTCCTTCTTACTTTTACCTTGTGCCCTTTTCTGTGCTGTGATGTTTCCTTCCTGCTTTTTACCTTGTACATTTTGCTTAATCTATGTTTTCAATTTACTTTCATTTTATTTGTTGTACTTGATATTAAATGACTGTTTTCTTATTATTTTTTTATTTTCTGAGGATGATGTGAATAGACACTAAAATTTTTACAAAATCAACCAGTTAATTGAATACTGGTTGCCTAGAAGCATGCTTTTTGGAATTATTAGTCACACACACAAATATATATGATAAAATGACTGATATGAAATATAAAAAGAAAGCATGTAAGATCTACATTTATAAAAAATATAGATAGTAACTTTCAGATGTCAGGTTTTATTATGCAAAGTACAACAATTTATTATTTATAAATAAATCCAAAAGATTTTAACCATAGAAACATATTTTGATTAACATGAATAAATTATTATTTTACATATTAATACAGGCACCTGATAGTCATAGAATCATCATTAAGTGATTATGTCAACTTTTCCATTCTTCCAATTATTGACCAGTAAAGATGCATTCTGGTTCACTTTGTTTGCATGTACTTGCAGATATACATTTATAAATTTACATTTGTAAATAGTTTAATTCTAATTTTTTAATTACATAAGTCCTTATTGCTCCCCAGAAATCAATTTCGATTTAATATTTTTTACATTTACAAATTCCTCTTTTAATAATGGATCACAAATTTTATGTCTATGTAAACATTTCTGAAAAGATCCTCTCACAGGTCTATATCAGGCCCCAAGCTTCAGGATGATCACTGAGTGCATCTCTGATATTGATCATTCTTGCACTCTGGAAGGAAGACTTGTTGTCATTTTCACTGCCTGACACTTGAATCTATAGCTGGACATAGGTCCCTCACATGGCAAGGCATTC
Organism: Acanthosepion pharaonis; assembly: GCA_903632075.3. Taxonomy (NCBI): domain Eukaryota; kingdom Metazoa; phylum Mollusca; class Cephalopoda; order Sepiida; family Sepiidae; genus Acanthosepion; species Acanthosepion pharaonis. The sequence goes on along the minus strand of CAHIKZ030003304.1, from coordinate 128,748 downwards.
CTCATTGACTATTTATACCAGTAACACATCCAAGTTTATATGGAGATGGGCACCATTTGAGCTGGACCTTAAACTTAAACACAATCTCCCACTTTATAGTAAATGCAATCAGCTGGGAGTATTTTCAGACCATCTGCTCAGTTATGCTCGATTGAGGTCAGACCTCACCAGGGTTATATCTGCCAACAACCTGTATTCTTCAATCAGCTTTATGAGTGTAGTAATTGTAAGAGTAAACAGAGCTCAGGACACCAGTAAAAGTGCTAAGCTTTATTCAACTAAACGAAACTCAGCTGTAAAAGGAAAATAAGAGTTACAAGTTAAATAGCAAACTGAGGTGAGTCTATTGCTTGTACATAGTGAACGTAGGATACTACTACTACCACATTCTTCATTCCTAGAAAAATTCAGTATTACCATCCATAATGATCTGGGGGTCTTGTCGTCCATTTGGATCTCCTGACCTGTTGGGCCCCAGCATCATCTCAGTTATGTGGTGTGTCCTCCTATGGTATGGGGACACCCAGTGTACTCCTATTTTGTTCCACAGAGGCAGACACACAGGTTAACTCCACTTCCAGGCACAAACAGATACAGTAGACTCCCATCCATCTGGATACTTTATGTTGGCATAAGTTGGATTACTTTCTAAGAGTTCAACTTGGTCTGCATAAGGATCAGGTTTACTATTTCTTATGAACCTCCTTAATAATATGGGACCTGGTGATATTAGCCAAAATGGGAGAGGGAATGCAAAGAAATGCTCATGAGGGGTTGTATTTGTAAAAGTACATAGCAACAATCTTACAGAGTGTAGCACTTCGGGAAGCACCAGTTCCCCATACTTCTCAGCTATGTTTTGTGATCTAACAGCTAACTGAACTGCCTTCCATATAATGCCATTAAATCATTCAATCTGTGCATTCCCAGTTGGATAATATGGAGTGGTTTTACTTGTTGACTATTGCTGGCATTTGCACTTCTGGGACAGTACATAAGTCATTATTTTTTTGTGCTAAGTCTAGTGCAGATGCTTGAGTGTAAGATGGTTTGTAGATCTAGGATTTTATTTTCTAAGAGATGCCTCCATATGGAATTCGAACTTAAAGCTGAAATAAAGGCATCTCTCATAGTTTCATTACCACATTACTGAGCAGTATGGTCTTTGAAATTTCAATTTCTTTTCAGCTTTTCTAGTTCTCTGAAAAATTCATCCAGAGACTCTTCTAGCTGCTGTCATCTTGTGGCCAACAGGTTCTTTGCGAATACCTCGTTGAGTGTTTTCATAAATAAAGCATTCAATTTTCTGATAACTACATTGAAGTCTATACATCCTTTGATATACTCAAATACACTGGGGCTTATACAACTCAAGAGAGCCCAGTATTTGTTTGGTATTCTTTCCTGATAATAACCTATAGAGTTTAGTAGGATAGTTCACCAAAGGCAGTAGTCTCTGGCAGCTGTTAGGAAACAAGCATTTTGACTTCCATGCTGTTTCCATGCTAGATTTTATCTACGTATTTAGTTGAATAAATTGTAATTGTAAAAGTAAACAGAGGTCAGGACCTCAGTAAAGGTGCTAAGCTTTATTCAACTAAATGAAACACAGCTACAAAAGGAAAATAGGAGTTACAAGTTAAATAGCCAAATGGAACAAGCCCATTGCTTGTACATAGTGAACCCAGGATACTACTACTATCAAAGTGGGCATGCTGACATTTTGTTTGCTGCCTTATAATGTATCCTGGACTTCCTTGTCAATGTAGCTGTGATCCATATATATGCACAAGCATAGTTTGTGAATATGTGAAACACTGTTGCTTCCCACATCAATGCCATATTGACACCTTTTAATACAGTATCAAGCTCTGCTAAATTTATGTACTGTGCATCTTTCTCTTTGCACAACCAACTCAAATCCTCCATGGTAGCTTCATTATACTTTAGCAAGACTCCAATTGCATCAACTTACACATTGAGCCCAGATCCATTAATGCACAACTTGCCTCACACAGTGTCTTCTTAGTGCACTCTTGCGAGGACTTCTTGTATCATTGTAGTTAAAGGAGCAGTTGTAACTACTGCTGTACTCTGCTTAATGAATGCTGCTGTTACTGAATTCTGGAATCATCCAGATGTCAAACTGTCTGATCGCCCAAATGAAGTGCTCCCAGTTATTAAAGTTCAGATCAATGGTATCAAGTGCATTGCACTGATGGATCCTGGATACTCTTCAATCAGCTTTGTGAGCATGCTGACAAGCATTTCGTTTGCTGCCTTAGTACATCTCCTGGACCTTCCTGTGAGGGTGGCTGTGATCCATTTATACACACAGTCAGAGTCTGTGAATACATGCAACACTGTTACACAACAATGCCATACTGAATTCTGGAATCATCTGGATGTCAAACTGTCCAATCGCCGAAACAGTTTTAAAGAGGTGCTCTCCATAATTAAGATTCAGATTGATGGGATCAAGCACATTGTACTGGTGGATCCTGGATGTTCTAGGTCCCTCATAAGTGGATTAGTGTGTAGTCCCTGGAGTTGACAGAAGATGGACATACCAACAGCTGATGGCAAAGTTCTCCATGAATATGGTATAGGAAACATCACACTGGCATTAGATAACATGAACCCTGTGAAAGCTGATGTCCTACTTGTAGGCAGTCAAATGATCTACTTATTGGGATGCATGTCATTAAAATGCTGGATGGAGTTAGAATCAAAAAGTCTGGGTAATCCATCTGCCCAAATAGAAGAACTGGATTTCAGCACTATATTTGATGACAGGACCAGGGTGTGAACAGCCAGGAGTGCTGGTGTCATACTGTACTCCAGCTACTTGGAGGCATGGTTGGGTGGTTGGTTTGAGTTTGGAGGTTCTGTTGTATGTTGCATTATAGCCATTCATTCAATAAGCCTAGAATCAATGTGACTAGCTGGAGTTGACTAATGAGGACTGTCCCGGTCGAGGGCTGGCCTGGTTGAGGGCAGAAATGCAGCAAACAAATATCCTTGATAATGAACAGCACTTCTGCTGTGCAGTTAATGTGGCATAATGTCAAGCTCTCCACCTTCCCAGAAAATGTGTCTGCTTTTATGGAGCCTAAAACTTTAGTGGTTGATTAGCATAGGAATCATTTGCATAGCTAATACTGCTCAGCTGATCACCCCCATCTATTTCATAGGGAAGCTGGTAAATATTTTTCTTTTTTCATAACAAGACATTCCCGGATTTGCACAAGCTCTGTTCTGTCAGGGCAGCCATGTGCTATCTTTCTGCAAAGACAGCACACTAAACATTGTCTCTTTGACTGACAGGGGTTGGTGGGGGTTATTGTTGGTGATGGTGGGTGGTGGGGGATACTGTTATCAGTAGCGATTAGCTGCTCCATCTGCATTTTGTTTCTGCTACAAAAGACAAGAGGGTAGGCTGTTCTCATTCTGTTGAACATATCTAAGGGTATCGTGTCTACTTCTTTAGTACAGATCAGTTATTGCTCACCCAGCTTCAACAGTCCAAATCTGCACTGGTCAGAGATTGAAATCCCAATAGATTTGTCACCAAATTCACGAAAAAACACTTTAATCTACTAGGCTATATAAGCATTTCATACCATATCCCAAATCAATCTACAAATAGAAAACAATATTCCTGTTCCATCCATCAAAAGCTATTGTCCTGATGATGATGGACAATACCGCAACTTCAATTTTCATTATGCATACAGCATAAAGGAAGGGATTATTTGATGTCTCCAACATGCAAAAATCATGTGATGACCCAGATTTAGAATGTCTGTAGTCTATTCAATATCAGGACTACATTTAGAAGCAATGATCCTATAAAGTATTCTCTTAAGCATAATACAGAGGAGAACATGTCCAAGAATTGCATGTATTCCATCCTTTACAATTCCAGCAAGGAATATAAAAGTGAAAATCAGCTGCCCCCTAAAAGTAAGGCTGGAAGAACATTGAAAAGCAGTAATTATGGGTAAGACAATGGCTGATTGTGCATGGAGGCAAATGGGTAATCATCAACCCCTGTAGAATGATGTAAAAATAGTAGACACAAAAGTACATTGGAGAGTAAAATGTCTAAAAGAATCAGTGTATATGCCAAGCTATAATGACCTCCTCAGTAGCATAGAAATAAATACAATATGGAAGCCATTTTTTGTCACTTCTTACCATGACTTTTTTGAAGTAACAGTAAGAGGAAAAAATATATCCCCACTATTCAGATTCAAAGAGCCAAAATATTTATATTATATAAATATATAAAACATAGTTTTAAGGACATGGAATGTTACAATACTAAATTAGAGTTAGAGAATATAAAGCAGGAAATGAATAGGTTAAATGTTAATATTTTAGGTGTATGCTAAAGTTGGTAGGCATCAGTGACAAAATCAAGGATATATATGCAGGTAGAAAGAAAAATTGAGAGGGTAATAAGACTTATATTAGACCAAAACATGAAGAAATGTGTTCTTGGATACTATTAACTGATAGAATTCTTGTAGTTAAACTAAAAGGGAAGACATTTAACATATCCATCATTGTTATATACACACACTGACAACAGAAAGTACAGAGGAACAAATTGAAAGATTTTACTGTATGTTAGACAATGCCAAGACTCAATGCAAATTGCAAGAAATTACAATCATCATGAGTGACCTGAATGCCAAAGTAAGGAAAGAGAGAGATGGTGAAACAGTTGGTAAATTCAGATTAGGAACTTATAATGAATGTGGAGAAAAATGGTGCATGGCAAATGATCAGGTAGTATCCAATACCTACTATCAAAAACACCCAAGATGTATATAGACATGGAGAAGCCTAGGAGGAGAAATGACAAACCAAATTGACTACATAAAAATAAGAGATTCAGGAGTACAATTTTTTACTGCAAAACATACCCAATTTCTGACTGCAGAAACAACCACTGTCTTTTGAGTGAAACTACAGAAATTGAAGAGGGCTAAAGCAGTATAATTGCAACACGACAGATTCCTGAATGATTTAAATTTGAAGAAGAAGTATACAGACTGCTTTAAAAGCAGATACAATGAACTACATTCAAAGTAGGACACATTAAGAGAAGCTTTACTGATATCAGCAAACAAGACCATACCAAAGAAAACTCAACAAGATGAAAAAGGAATGAATGAAAGATGAAATTCTCAATATGATGAAAAGAGACAGCAAACAATGCCAAGTTATGCTACAGAATATAGGACATTGCACAAAGAAATTAAGAACAGATGTAGACAGGCAAAAGAAGAATGAAAAATGTGCAGAAATAGAATGAATGATCATTACAGATAAAGCAGATATACATAAAGGAATACAAGAACTAACAGTGCAAAAACATGCTCACCAACAGCATGGATGGAATACCGATAATAAAGAAAGAAAAAATAATTCAGAGATGGGATAAATACATTGAATATCTCTTCCGTGATGAAAAAGGACAACTGGCAATACACAGAAATATCGAAGGACCAGAAATATTAAAATCTGAAGAGAAATCAGTACTGACCAAATTGAATAAAAACAAAGCAGCAGGACCAGATGGAATTGTAAATGAAATGCTGACAGTTTTAGATAATTTCAGCAAGTCAAAATTACAAACATAAAGGAAATATACAACAGTGACCATATACTGGAGAACCTAAGTAGACTCATTTTCATAGTGGTCTTAGAAACCAGGTGCAAATAAATGTGAACCTCATTGGACAGTATAAGGAGCCACACAAATCTTATCATCCAAATTCTCATTAATAGAACATGTAGCAGAATTATACTGGAAATAGAACAAGAACAGTAACATTTCATTAAAGACACAGGAACAAGGAATGCAATGTTTATGCTTGGATTGATATCAGAAGAGAAATACAAATGCAAAAAGATGTGTGCCTATGTTTTATAGATGATGAAAAAGTGTTTGATAGAGTGCATCACAATGTATTGTTTGAACTGCTAGATAGGTTTGATTTATTTGGGAAGGATATTAAAATAATCTAGAACTTATACTGGCTGCAAATTGAATGCATACAAATAGAACTTGAATTCAGTAAATGTACAAAAATAGATGGTGGTGTGTCTTGTCACCAGACTTATTTAACCTTTACACTAGTGAAGCACTCATGGGAGAATTAGAAGTCCTACCAGGATTCACTATTGGTGGCTGCAATCTTAGTAACATTAGATATGCAGATGACAGTGGCGATAATAAATGCAGAAAGGAAACTACAGGAACTCTTACAGGTAGTAAGGGAAATTGTAAGAAGTTAGAATGTATCATTATCAGCAAAAAATAAGAGTCTATCATGTGAATTACAAATTGGAGATATTAAAATCAAGCAAGTACAAAATTTTAAATATCTAGGAAGTGTTTTAACAGAGGATGGAAAATGTGACACTGAAATCTGAAAGCAGATTGGGATAGGGAAATAAGGCTTCCAAAGTTTAAGAAAATGTCATTAGAAATAAAGCAAAGAGTACTGAACTGTTATGTAATATTGGTCTTTCTATATGGCAGTGAAAGAGACTTGAAACAACAGAAATATATTTCTAAGAAGGATGTTGAGAATACTATGGACTGACTGAACAAGTGAGCATTGATGAAATTTGGGAGAAAATGGAAACAAAAAGAACATATATACTTAGCATCAGAAAGAGATAGTTGAAATTTCTAAGGTACAAAATGAGGAAAGAGGGCTTGGGAAATATAACACTCACAGGACATGTTAAAAGCAAGAGGGACAGTGTATACCTAATGAGCTTGTGTAAATGGATGGCAGAAGAGAGATTAAGAAAGATAGCAAAAAGAAACTTTATTAAGAGATACAAAGGTCAGGAAATAATAAAGTAATGCTTTTAAAAATAATTATTTGTGATTTAAAAAATCATATTATGATCCATTTAAATATCTTTTCTTTTATTGATTTCCTGTGTTGATGGTGTAAATTGTACATGTATATCAGAGAGTGAAGGGATTATTATACTAAAAAACCATATAAATTAATTGATAATTAATGGGATCTGATTGAAACAAATGGAGGTTAACTAGCCACATTACTAGGTTAAAAGTAAATGTCATATGTACACTTGGGTGTGTGTATGTATATTTTTATTGTTTGTATGAGGCTGTGTAAGAGTCTTTGTGTTTGTATATATTCATATTGCTTATTTTTAATTAATAGGTATATACTTGTGTGTATGTGAGAATTTTAAGCAAATATTCTGATTTGGATAATCATTTTAAAATATATGCTCATATATCTAATGTATTAAAATTATGCTGCATGCACATGGAAAAGAAGGTTATACTTCTATACAGTGCCTTGAATAAGTATTCACTCCCCTTGAACTTTTCCACATATTGTCATATTACAAACACAAATTTAAATTTATTTTATTGGGGGTTATGTAATGGACCAACGCCAAGATTGTGTATCATTTTAAAGTGGGGAGAAAATATTACATGGTTTTCAAAATAATTTACAAATAAAAATGTTAAAAATGTTGAGCATGTATGTATTCATCTACCTTTATTGTCAAACCCTTAAGTAAAATCCAGTGCAAACAATTCAGAATTCATATAATTCATAATGCATTAAGGAAAAAAATGTTATGATCCTTGATTCTGCACTCTCCAGTTAAATACACCTATTCTGTGAAGGCCTCAGAGGTTTGTCAGAGAATATTACCAAACAAACAGCATCATGAAGACCAAAGAGATCAGGGATAAACTTGTGAAGTATAAAGCAGAGTTAGGTTATAAAAAAATCTCATTTTGAACATCTCACAGAACACTGAAAATAGAAAGTATGGCACAACCACAAACTTGGTAGGTTTGTGGTTGTGCCATCCACCCAAACAGACAGACTAAGCAAGGAGAACTTTAAACATAGAAGCAACCAAGAGGAGGATCATGGTAACTCTGGAGATGCTGCAAAGATCCACAGCTCAGGTAGGAGAATCTGTCCACATTAACTGGGCACTCTACAAATCTGGCTTTTGTGGAAGAGTGGCAAAAAGACAGCCATTGTTAAAAGAAAACCATAAAATGTGCCCTTTGTAGTTTACCACAAGCCATATGGGAGACAGAACAAATATGTGGAAGAAGGTGCTCTGGTCAGATGAGGCCAAAACTGAACTTTTGGGTCTTAATGCAAAATTCTATATGGAGCAGAAACCTAACACTGTACACCACTCTGAGCAGACCATCATTAAAGCTAAGGTTAATGTGTCAGAATGGCCCAGTTAAAGCCCAAACATAAGTCCAGTTGAGAATCTGCAGAAAGACTTCAACATTGGTGTCCACAGATGGTGTCTATCCAATCTGACTGTTCTTGAGTTAATTGCAAATAAGAATGGGCAAAAATTTCAGTCTCAAAATGTGTAAAGTTGATAGAGATACACTCCAAAAGACTTGCAATTTTACTTGCAGTAAAAAATGGGTTCTCCAAAGTACTAAGAGTGAATACTTATGCAACCAAGAGATGACTTCTTTGTTGTCTTAATTATTGTTTGTACTACAATAAAATGTATTTTGCCCCTTCAAAGTATTGTGCATTTTGTATTTATTACTGTGAGGGGAACCCCAGGTGTATGCATATTCATTACATCACCTCCCCTGAGCTAAATTTTCCCATGAAATTTAGCTTCAATATTTTCTCTTTTTAGGGTCTGGACTTAATCGATTAATTTTTTTTCCTAAGTCTTTTTTCCCTCAATCCTCCTTGCAGTGGTAGTGTTTGACACACTGGTACCTCTGGCCTTGAGGTCGGGGATACCTCCATTGGCAAATGTTGACTTACTGGAACGGGAATTTCAAATGCATCATACAGGACTTCCATTGGAATCTCTTCGGTATTTTCCATGACCTCTGTAGTGTGTCTGGGTCTCAATTGATTCCAATGTCTTTTGCACCAAAATTTTTCCCTTTTATGTCATATATGACCTGTCCAATTCTTTTGGTTATCATTCTTTCTTCCCAATACCTTTTTCCACCTCTAAAGTTCTTAAAAAAAACTTTGTCACCTGGCTTATACGCTTTAGTCATCTGGTTTTCTTTTTTTAGCAGTTTTCTTTGCCGGACTAGGCAACAGCCTGTCGAACACAGAGCGTATTTTTCTCGCAAACATTAACTCTGCTGGCGATAACCCTGACGTCGTATTCGGGTTTGGCGTGATTCTATATACTGCCAAAAATTTCTGAATACTTCTTTCATTCGTGTCCACGCCTTGGTTTTTCTTCAACGCTCGTTTAAAGGTGTCCACGAATTTTTCCGCCTGTCCATTCGATCTTGGATGATATACTGGCGTTGTCACGTGATCAATGGACAATGATGTACAGAATTCCTTGAATTCTCTTCCCGTAAACTGCGTTCCGTTGTCGCTGACTAAAGTTTTAGGGAGTCCAAAGCGACTAAAAATTTCATTAAGTGCGTTTATTGTATTTGTTGCAGTCGGATGTCTGCACTTAACAATTTCTGGCCACTTAGTGAAACTGTCCACAATGATCAGGTAATAAGATCCATTTATGGGCCCTGCATAGTCGATATGCAATCGAGTCCATGGGACATCTGTCTTTGGCCATGGTTGAATCTTTACCGGTGGATCCCTTGCTGCCAGTTGACATCCTCTGCACTGTTTCACCAAATTTTCTATGTCTTGGTCCATCCTCGGCCAATAAGTATAGCCTCTCATTAGAGATTTCATTCTCGAAATCCCTGGATGGCCAGTGTGAAATTCTTTCAGAATTTTCTTTTGCAGAGTAACCGGCATTACAACTCTATCTGCGTATAGTAATACCTGTTCGCAGATTGAAAAAGGTGACACACTAATTCCTTTTTTAGTTTTCTCGTTCAACCAGACTTGCTTTTTCATTTTTTTAATGAAATCATCATTCACCTCTGCTTTTTTTCACAACTTCTAGTGTAACTGGTAGTTCTCTAATAGTGTTGCATAACAGACCCGACAATTCACTTTCGTCTCTTAGCGCCGCTATTACTGTTTCTTCCAGTGGTTCCGTATATTTAGGTATCAATCTTGATAACCCATCGGCGTGACCTAGCTTCTTTGAAGGCACATATTCTATTTTGAAATTATAATTCAATAGAATTACACCCCAACGCTGTAGTCGATTTGCCGTGTGAGTTGGTATACCTTTTTTGAACCAAATATTGTTAACAGCGGTTTGTGGTCTGTTTGCAGAATAAATTCTCTTCCGTATAGAAACCTGTGAAATTTTTTTACAGCGTAGATTATTGCTAAACTCTCTTTTTTGATTTGACTGTAACTTCATTCCGCGGGCAGTAACGTTCTCGAGGCATGTGCTATTGGCTTTGTAGATCCATCCTCGAATTTATGAAGCAATACCGCACCTAGTCCCTCATTACTGGCATCTGCTGCTACAATGATTTTCTTGTTTGGGTCGAAATGCGCTAACAATAGGTCTGCTAATAGCTTTTTATTTTTTTTTAAAGCCTGTTCACATTATTTCGACCATATCCACTTTGCGCCCTTTTTCACCAAATTATTTAAAGGAGCTCTCATATCATACATTTTTGGGATATAAATGCTATAGTAACTTACTAATCCCAAGAAGGCCTGGAGTTTAGCCACATTATCAGGTGCTGGCATATTTTTTATAGCCTCAGCCCTTTCTGGATCCAGTTTTCTTCCTTTACTGTCAATGATCTGCCCTAAATATTTTATCTTCTTTAAGAAGAACTCGCATTTTTCAGCACTCAGCTTGAACCCGTATTCCTCAATTCTCTGAAATACCGCTCTAATATGCGTTTTGTGTTGGGCCTCGTTTTCACTTTTAATCAAAATATCATCTAAATATGCGATTGCATACTCCATACCAGCCAACATTGTGTCCATTATTTGCTGGAATAGACTTGGAGCTACCTTCAATCCAAAAGGAAGACGATTTAGTTTAAAAATCCCTTTATGTGTGTTTATTGTCAGGTACTTCGAACATTCTTCACTGACTTTAACCTGAAGGTAAGCCTCCTACAAGTCCAATTTTGAAAATATTCTACCTCCATTCAATTTAGTGAATATGTCCTCCGGAGACGGTAGAGGGTACACATGGTCTTTCACACAATCATTTAAGCCTGTCGAAAAATCAGCACACACTCTGATTTTTCGGTTTTTCTTTTTTATATATACAGTTGGAGACGCCCAATCCGAGTAATCGACTTTTGAAATTACACCAATTTTCTCCAACCTTTCTAATTCCTCATTTATTATGTCTAGTGCCAAAAATAGTACTTTTCTCTTTGGTTTAAAGATTGGTTTAACATTTTCTTTCAATTCGAAGTTGACTTATGTTTTTGTGCACAGACCTAGTCCTTCTGAAAAGACGCGAGGGAATTCGCCTTTCAAATCCGTAATAAATCTTTCTGTTTGCTTCGTCTTATAGTTCTCTATGACGTTAACTTTGTTACAGAAAGAATTTACCGGTAATTCCCATAAATTAAACAATACGATCCAGTCTAAACCAAAGAGGTTTACTGAACCAGGGAGCACATACACTTTCGATTTGTGAATTTTTCCCATGAACGCAATGTTACATTTTAATTCACCTCTAAACTTAAGTCTTTTTCCTGACACTCCCCTGGCAATTTTGTCTGTGTTAGTCAACGGCGGGTAACCGATTTTTTTCCATGTTTGCTCGTTTATTACCGAGATATCACTTCCTGAATCGAGTAATAATTTTACGGTCTGCCCATTTATTTTTACATTGAGGTATTTTCTTCTTTGACCCTCCTCAATTTCGTTTTTAGACAAAACTACGTTCACCTTTGTTTGAGACTTTGATTTTACTTTTCTCTGTTTTGCCCGACAATGGGAACTTCTATGGCCTACACGCCCACAATTAAAACATATTTTATCCCTAAAGAAACAATCCTTCTTTATATGCTGTCCTCCACACGAACTGCATATAATTTTTCTTTCTTTATTTTGTATCCACTTCTGTTGTCTTACAGTTTGTACTCGCGAAATGCTCTTCTCCTCAATCCGAGTATTATCTTTTTTTATGTTTATAAGTCGCTGACATTCTTCCGTTATTTTTTGTAGCGTAATCTTCGGATCCTGTTCCATGATAGTGAGGATTCTTGATCTAATTTCTTTGTCCTTCGGTGTCGTTAGACCCTGCACAAAAATTAGACACTTGAACATGTCGCTTGACAATTCCTTTAATTTAAACGCCTCACACTGTGCGTTAACCATACCTGCATACGTGACAAAATCATCATCCTCTTGTTTTACGATATTTAGACACTTGTATCGTGTATGAAACAGACTATCTCTTTTATCGAAAATTTTCGACAAAATTTCTACTGTTTCGCTGAATGTAATTTCTTCTGGCTTCTTTGGGAGGATTAAATTCGCGTATTTTGTATTTTCTTCTGTTCCCAACTTCTGCAACAATAGAGTGATTTTTTCCTCGTCGGACCATTGTTTGCATCTTTTTGTAAATATTGTTTCAAACCTACGAAAATAAGCCGGAAACGTTGAACCACTGTCAGGGTCGTATTTAAATTCAGAGAGTGAATTTGAAATTCCTTCAGCAGAAAAAAATCTAGAACCCGGTTCTTTTGTTGTCCTAGATAATACGTCTTCCCAAAGTGATTTATTGTCTTTTGCCTGTTGTTTGAATAACTTTTCAAACCTTTCTTGTTGCTGAATATATTGTTGTTGTTGTTGTTGAAATTGTTGTTGTAAATTGACTTGTTAGTAAAGTGAGTTAATTCCGCAATTTGTTCCATTCTGCCAACGTATCCACAAGAAAAATTTTGCTCCAATTTATGTAGACAATAAAATTTTCTAAGTCCAAACAAGAGGGGGGGGAACAATTTCTTACTTTCTGTAAGCGTTGCACAAGTTTTCCTTTTCTAACGTTCCTCGTTAATAAGCGTTAAAACAAAAAATGGGAAAAATTACTTACTTTCTGTAAATCATTATCGAACAAGTCTTTCTAACGTTCTTCGTTAGTAAGTTTTGTAATGTTGTCAACTGTATTTTTTTTTATTCTTTTTTTTTAACTTGTGAGGTCGTTTCGAATCAGGAGGAGTGATTTTTAATATTGTGTCAAGGTTTATATTGCTGAAAAAAAAGAACCTGCATATTCATGCAATGTTGATAATTTTTATTGAAAAGCTATAATAAAATGAAGAACAATTTGGTTAAATGAATCAACATGATTTAAGATATGAACAAGAAAAAAACACTTGCTTTAAGAATGTCATAAAACAGATAAAATTAAAAAATTAAAAAGGTAATAAGCCATTAAAGAGGATTAACTAACAAAAAAATAGTTGAAGAAACTAATTTTCATTGCAAATTTCAAAGGACAATGATTTTTAAACAGTAAAATAATCCAACCAAGGTTTATAACAAAGAAATATATGAAGGAACAATAAATTTATTCAAAATTTGATTTAGGAAAATATTGAATCAACATGATTTATAAATGGAAAATAAATAATGAAACCATTATAAAAAATGATATAATTGTTTCAAATCTTTTTAAACTAAAAATAAAACCAACAAGGTTTAAGCTGAAGTGCATATTCATAAAATAAACATGGACCATCAAAAAAGAATTTCGTTTAAAATAAAAAAACAAAATATTATTGTCTATGAATGTAAAAACAAACAATGTCGTTTATTAATTCTTCTTGAGAGATTACATCTCCTACATCAATAAGCAAACCACTACATTAAATCCTTACATTGGCTACACAAGCATTTCATACAAATACTAATCATCATGTCACAAACAATCAAAATACAACTATTAACAAAAGACAAATGTTAGTAGATAATACCAAAATACTATACAGCACTCATTACAAGGAAAGGCTCAATGTACTCAAAGCTATTGTTATACAAAAGATACAATCTACATTAAATAAAATATATTTTGCCAAAGACAGTTTTTGAAAGTATTGGATAAAATATTTAATATGATTATAAAATAATATTACATATGAATTATTTTTATACATTCATTTCCCATTTCTGTCCAGCTCTTTAAAACTGTTCTATACACAACACCATTTATGTGATACATGTAGATTTGAATTGGAATTGTAACATTGCAAAAAATGCCAAGATGTAACTAACAAAATTTTGTCTACTATACTAATAATATTTATTTTGTAATAATAACTGACATAATCAAATGTAGTAGAACAAAAACATGAATTTTGACCAGTTTACCTACAATTTTGATTTGGATGTACAACTTACTTGAAAATTACAAAAATACAATAAAAACTAAAGATAGACCTTGTCAGTTGAATTTAACAAAATCTGATTATTATTATTATTATTACTAATATATATCTGTAAACCAAACTAATTGACTTACCTTGTACTTGCAGAAGCTTTGAATATATAATTTAGAGGATTATAAAATTTGATGTAGATCAATCAAATTATTTTCATATAATAGGCTCTGGTTTAAATCCTTAAAAATGTTTATTTCTCCACGTCACTATCAGTTCAAGTACTTTCTAAAAATATATAATATTTAATATTACACACAGAAATGTGGCAAAATATCATTTTATATATTTTTTTCTCAAGATTCTTTTTAATTTTGAAATATTTTTGAGAAAAGTAGATTTTTAATTTAGGAAATTTTATCTAGTCAATGTAAAAAATTTAAATAAATTCATAATACCCTCCAATACTACTAAAATATAATCTTTTCCACAATTTGGTATTGCACAACATCAACTTAGTGTAGCTTTTTGTATCCAAAGCAATTTTATGATGGACTAAATAATTTATTTTTTCCTATTTAGCTACCTGTGTATACACACACACACACACACACACACACACACACACACACACACACACACACACACACACACTTTTTTTTTATTAAAAATCACTGAAAATTTTGGTTTTAATATTTTTTTTTCTCTATTAACTCTCCAGTCAGTGTAAGAATTATTAAGGAGTTCAAGTGCTTTCAACCATCATTGGTCATTGCTAGGAGTAGAATATTATACTTTTAAAATTCATGAAAACTTTGATATATAGTGTTTTCCATCATGATCTGTCAATGTTGAGATTTACAAGTTACTTACAACAGATATAAGGTCACATGTGGTATTATGTAGATTGGTTTTGTTTGTTTATTAATTATTGAATACACCAGTTCCAAGGTTAAAAGAGATTTTATTTTATTTAACTCATTAGCATTCAACACACTCAATGTAAATATTGCTTCTCAAAGTCTCACTGTTTGCATGACTTCTTGCATTATTTGTGATGATGTCATCATATTACGACAGAGTATACAAGGGGCAGGTTATGGAGGGTTGAACATTGAGAGCCAATATTTACAGGGTGGGTTTGGGTGTTCTGAATGCTAAAGTGTTAATGTAGGTTATACTTAGTTGGAAAAACTAATATATCAAAATTTTCTTGAATTTTAAAACTAATATTCCATCCTATTTTAATTTTAAAATGTTATAGCTACCTTGTTGACATAATTTTAACTTCATTTTTTTAATACATTTATTTTTTTCATGTAGAAATAAAATAGATTGTTACAATAATTAATATGCGTTTAAAAAAATCTTACATTTAGGATAGGTCTTGAACTTTTCAGTATTCCCTTGTGTGTGTGTGTGTGTGTGTGTGTGTGTGTGTGTGTGTGTGTGTGTGTGTGTGTGTGTGTCTGTGTACATTTGAGCAGAAATATATTTATAAAAGAAGGGTGCTAAAATATACAAGGGAGAGTCTAAAATTGGGAAGGAATAAATTGAGTTCAAATCAATTGTGCCTTATGCTGCCGAAAATATGCAAGTGTATTAGGGAAAAATCAATTGAAAAATTGAAGAGAAGTAATGAGAGAAGCTGAAGAAAAGAAAAAAAATAAGACAGGAAGATAAAAGAATGGAGAGAAAAAGCAAAAGGAGGCAAAGTGAAATCAAGAAGAATAATGAATAATAAACAAAAGTGAAAAGAGTGAAATAGAAAGAGAATAAAAAAGAAAGAAAAAGAAAATTAGAAGTAGTGCAATAATGAGTGGAGAAAAATTAATAAAATGTAAATGAAGAAGCAAACACGCAGAGAGAGGGAAGAAAAATGTAGCATTAAATATAAAAAAAAATAAAAAGAGGAAAGATTTCATGAAAGAAGATGAGTTACCTGCCTTTATAAAAAGATTTTAATGGTAGGAGGAAAAAGAGAAGAAAGGAAAAGGAAAGATATTTTAAAATGGAAAAGCATTTATACATTATTCCAAAGGAGGAGAAAGCAAAAAAAGTGGATGAAAAGAAAAAAAATGAATGGATGGAAAATGGAAAATTTTAAGTAATGAAAATGAAGAGAAATTTTAAGAAAAGATGCAAAGGAGCAGACTAAGATAAAAATTAAAGGAAAAAAAAAGAAAAGAGGATAAGGAATGGGAAGAAGAAAAAGATCTTGAAAAGAAATGAAAATAAAAATATTGGAAACATAGTATGTGAAAATCAATGATAGAGGGTGAATAAATCTAATAAAAGTATAACAAATAGTAAGAATCATAAGAGGGGAAAAATGTATATGTGAGGAAGACAAACCGAGATTCTTATAGAGTTATCTGCCCCTGCTGAGTCAATAGCATGTCTCTTCAGTCTGCCTGCAAAAAGGTGTTTCAATGTTTGGCAAGCAGCCAAAAATTGACAACTATGCAACTATCCAACCTATCAACCAGTCAAGCAACCAGGCAGCTAGTTGCTGTGCTTTTGCCAAATAATACATAAACAATCAATAGAAGTTCTGTTGCAGAATGTTGGATAGAGCTTGCTCAACATTCATTGCCACACATATACACACCATTTCATTGTACTTCTTCAAGGTACACAGATTTTTTTTTGTCTGCTAGCAAGCACCACCATTGTCTATCATCTTTATTATGAATATAAGAAACAGAAGTAGCAGCAGCAAAAATAGTATCATTGGTCATAGCATTAAGTGGGTTGAGTATTGCTAGTTTTTCAACTTGTGAAATTATTATATACATGGCTGGTTTGCATTTGAAGTTTTTAATCAGCAAGGCTGTCACACTATATTCCCACTGCTGTAATTTAATTCATATACTTTTGAAATTTGCATTAATATCTGATAATTAAGATAATTTACTATTTGCCAGTGTGGGTGTAAGCAATGGTAAAATTTGGGGATTAAGTATCAATAAAACTGAAATTACTATTTCTTCTTTCTGATCCATAATTGTTAAATGAAACTGTATCTGATAGTAGAAGTCATCTTAATTTTAAGATGACATGATAATGAATTTCATAAGAAAGTAAAGCAACAACAAAAAAGATTTCATGCATTTGCCAGTTTGGCATCATACTCACAATAAGAATCTATATCACAAATTCAAAAACATCATACACACAAGAAATTTTTGGAGGATTCAAAGATCTACATAAAATAAATAAGGACTATATATACATATATACATACATGTAAATATATTGTGTGTCCTAACACTCTTTTATTTAATGACTAAGATAAGATGATAATGGAATAAGCCATTTTCATATGCAGATGAAATATGATAAACTCTATGCCCATCATGCTCTACTTGTGTTTGTGACTTTGATGAATATTAAGGCCAGTTGAGACCCACACAACATAGGAAAAGGAACAGCAACCCTTGTGAAGGCTTCAGGACAGTTAGAGTGGTATTCAGTGTTTTGACTTGTAATGTTTAATTGTTTGTTGGGTGACATTTTGAAAGTTTTAATGCCTTTTATACACATGCACAGCCACTTCCTTGAAGAACAACAGAGAGGTCATTAGAATTTAGATTTTACTTAAGTTTATCTTTGTACCTCAACAGGGATCTTCCTACTTCCTGAGAAACATTATGTTGTTGTCTTTAGATGAGGATTTTCAGTACCTTTTCATCACTGATGCATACAGCATAACCAGCCCAGTGAAGTTGAAATCGCATTAGAAATGTATTTATGCCACCAATTTTACCCTTTCAAAACAGATTAATATCAGATATTTTGTCTTCCAGATGAGCCACAGATTGTATAAAGGCATCACTTAATGAAAAGCATAAAGATTTTCTAAGGAGGCTGAGGATTTGGAACTATAGAGGAAAGTTGTAATTACTACAACTCTATATACATTAAATTTGATTTTCAAGGAAATTTTTTTGACATTCCAAGGCCATTGATAGAGCTTTTCAAAGATCTGTGTACCATTGGAGATGTGATATATGTTCTTGCAGTGATCTTGTGATCATGTGAAATATAAAAATCCACAATCAATTTAGTGATTAACAACAATGTACCGGACTTTATCCAAGCCATTATTAATAAATATCCTAATTTGGTACTACCACATACACATATTAATAGTGAATACCATGGAGTGTACTACACTGACCGTCATGTGCCCACATTTGCTAAGGTCAGGAAACTGTCACAGGAAAAAACAGAAGCAGCATGTAAAGAATTTAAAAAGTTGCAAGTATAATTTCACTATCTAAAAGCCCTTTGAATGTTTTTTTTTCAAAAATTGGCCTTATGTCTGCTTATCACCAAATCAGGATGTAGCCTGATGACATAGACAAGACTGCAATACTATCACCCTGTAGACTCCATGAATACAACTTCATACCCTTTGGTCTTAAGAATGCAGCTGCCACATTTCAACATTTATGGACAAAATATTTCAGGATATAAACTGTGTATTTGACTGAAAATGAGAATATCATCTATATAGATGATATTCTTATTTTTAGTCATGATCAATCATCACACATGAAAGACATACAAACTATTACTGAAGTTTTACATAATAATTTTAAAATTTTACTAACAAAATCAATTTTTGATGTCACATTTCTATTAGTGTAGACACTATCAAGCCAACAACTAGAAATATTAATGACTTAAAATCCTTTCCACTACCTAATGATAGCAAAAGTTTATGTACATTTCTAACTTCTACTAATACCCAATTTTTCACAGAAATAATGTTATACCTTACTAAAAGAATATGACCAATTGTAAACAGTGTATTTATGCTTAATGAATATAAATTAGAAACGTATCACAGCATTATTAAAATTCTATGCAACTACCCCACATTAGTACACACTCAACTTGACTGCACCACTTATCATTTTGTTACTGACAGCAGTGAATACACAGTGCTGTGCTACACCAAGTTGTTGATGGCAATCTTATTCCAATAAGGTTCTTTTTAAAAAAAACTCTAGCAAACATAAGTCAAATATTTAACATTTGACAGAGATCTTCTCACTGCATACATTTAACATTTTCAATACATAATAGAAGGCTTGCAAGTGTTGCTGCTGATGGATCATAAACCTTTATGTGGTGCCTTTCATAGCCTCACTCCAGCAAAACTAACATAGCCAACATAGAGCATATTAAAGGACACGAAGATATAGTAGCTGCTTGTTTTTCATGAACAAGCTTAGCAATTGAGGTCGATCTTTGTGAACTACCAGCAATAGCAGATGCTCAAGCTGTAGATTGAGACACACACAATTTTCCTAACAAAAAAAACATAATATTAATGGTAATTTGTTTGTCCTGTGCAATATGTCCACTTCCTTTCCCAGGCCATATATATTTAGTGCATTGCATAAAGCAATATTCAATACCATACATACCATATCATATGCAGGAATAAGAGCAACTAGTGAGATGATTAAAGCTTGGTTCTTTTGGCTAAATATAGAATAACAATGACATTTACAAGAGCCAATACTGTTACTTGCTAACATGCATTGACTGTATGACTAAGTGGATTAAAGCCAAAACACTTACAGAAATAAAAAGTGCAGAGTTTTGCCCGAGCCTTTATTAACATGTAAATCATATGTTGGAGTGTGTGCCACTTCATATTATCATAGACCATTGTAGACAGTTTGAAAGTGAACTATTCACATAAATAGCAAAAATAATTGGTTCTTGCAGTCTGTGTATGACCACATACCAATGGACTAGTTAAATGAGCACATTGAATGATTATAACTACAATTATAGTAAGAAAATGTTGCTAGAAACACTACCAGTAATATTACTTGGCATCTGTAGTATACCCAATAACAATTTTTCACCCTTTAACCAGCAACAGGAAAACATTATGATTCCACAATTGTTGATAGGCAATACTAATGATACAATTGAAAATGAAGAATTTGCAAAGAAACTACATGTAGAATATCTAAAATTAACAAGTAACAACCCACACAAATATAACAGTTATCAAAAGATGTACTTGGCAGAGAAATTGAAAACCTGCTGGAAAGTCTGGATTAGTGTAGACAGAATACATAGACAGAATACATAGATACCTAGAAGTGTCATAAACTGGTTCTTCCTAAGTTCTGCAACATACTGTGATGTATAACCTTATTAAGTTGAATGATGTTACACACACCTCAATATCTTAGATGCAAATAATAAACATGTTAAACAAACAGATAATACATCTAATAAAGAAAAACTAACCCAATGAACAGAAACACTACAAAACAAAATTGAATCTTCTTACCCAAAAGCCACAAAAACCACTTCCGCTAGATTGGTCACATAGAAAAAAGATAAGGAATACATATTGTTATGGTGATTTACCCACATATGCATGGACCCTCCCAGCTATAAATAGGAGCAGGTACTGCCTTTTGGAGAGGAAAGTTCCCAGTAGTCATCTCTGACAGTTGGACCGAACATTCTTGCTGTAACACTCTCGTTTGATTATGTTTGTATTACTGCTTCTGTTAATATATTTGTTTAACTCAATTCCTCTCTTTGTGTCTTTATTTATTGCCTAACAAGGCCACAAAAACTTGGTGACAAGGACCCTTAAGGAACCTTGAGGTCCCCAAAAAGACTACGTGGAAATTGTCAATATTGGTTCTACTCAACAGTACTTCGCAATCTAGAAAAGGAAACTGAACAGAAAAAAATGTAACTTACACTGAAATTTCTGAGAATTCATGTCTCTCATAGAAAAAAGAGCACTTGTGATTCCCTGAGTGGGTAAGAAATTAAAGTTATTTCGTTTTTTTTTTCCTCAATTAAATTCTATTCCGGTTTATTCCTAAAAACCATGGACGAGTTCAAATCCACCATGTTTGATTTTTTTAAATTCCACTTGAACAGCAAAAAAGAACAACTCCAGTTAGATATACAAAAAGAATGGCTTGAAATTAAAAAAAAACTGAAAAAGAATGGCTTGAAATTCAAAAACAAACAGAAATGGAAAGGCTTGAACTTCAAAAGCAAATTGAAGAAGAAAGTCATGCATTACAAAAAGAAACGGAAATCAAACAACAAAAACTTGAAGAAATTCTACGTCAAACTCAACAAGAGCAAAGAAACTTGCTTGAACTGGCAAACGGGAGGCAAATTAGTGAAAACAAAAAAAAGGGTTCTCACAAAACATGATCTGGGGTGCAATAGACAATTTTGCATATTCTCCAGATGAGGATATAACTTTTGCTTCCTATTTTATAAAGTACAAGTATTTATATGCCACAGACTGCGCAAATTGGTCAGACTCTAAGAAAGTTCAGCTACTATTTCGAAAACTAGGCACCATGGAGCACACCAAATTTGTGAACTATATTTTACCCAATAAAACAAGCAAACTGGCATTGAAGCAGTTAAACTTCTTACGGAACTTTTTAGTCCTAAAACTTCACTTTTTCATAAGAGATGAAAGTGTATGAATTTAACCAGAATGGATAGTGAAGATTACACTACATTCTCATCAGTTGTGAACAAGCATTACAATGATTTTAAATTGTCAGAATTGAGTTCAAATAATTTCAAGTGTCTTATATTTGTTCAGGGATTGGTTTCAACTAAAGACACTGAAATTAGACGTAGAGTTCTGAACAAATTGGAAAACGAGCCAAACCTTACTCTCCAACAAATAGCGGAAGACTGTCAGAGCATATGCCAAGATTCGAAAAACATCAAGGAATCTGCCATAGCACACATAAGGAAGTTATGCAGAAAGAAAAAACAATCTAATTCTCCCTCTAAATCAAACCAGTCCAAAAAGAAACAAGATAACTTGCCTCCTAGCTCGTGTTCCAGTTGTGGGTCACTACATTGGTATAAAGATTGCCATTACCGGAATAAGAAGTGCCTAAGTTGTAACTGTATCAGGCACAAGAGCTCACACTGCCAAGCAAGAAAAAAGGTTAATAGCTGTGTATAAAACACAATATCAGATGAACAAGATGGGTTAAACTTTAGGAAATATGTGCAAGTACAAATCCTAAATAAAAATATCAAATTACAGTTGGATTCTGGGTCAGATTTGACAATCATAAATCTACACACTTGGAAAAAGTTGGGAAAACCAACCATGCTAAGATCTAATAAAATGGCCAGGTCCATGACAGTGGAGAAAATCAAGTTTGTGGGAGAACTTATCACAAATGTAAATTTTCATGGAAAGACATTAAAACTAAAAATTTACATATCAAAAAACACAGAAAATTTATTTGGCACTGACTGGATGGAGAAATTTAAGTTGTGGGACATGCCAATTAATTCATCTCATCAAAAACTCGAAAACCTGACTACTGAGGCAAAATATTTAATAAAAGTTTTAAAAGAAACTTTTCCGGAAGTTTTTTCTGGGGGCTTTGGTTGGTGTAATAAGATGACGTCAAAATTCAAGTTAAAAGATGACATCCAGCCAGTGTTTAGGAAAAAAAGAAATGTGCCTTTCACCTCTTTACCACAAATAAATGAAGAACTCAACAGATTAGAAAGAATTGGGGTCTTGTTGAAATTTGAGTACAGTCAAAGGAAAATGACGGTACTTAATCATCGCTAACTCAAAGAAAAAAGGTATTGAGACTCCTGCAGAGTTAATACTTAGGAGGTGGGTATTATGGTAATTTACCCACACACTCATGAACTCTCTGAGGTATAAATAAGAGCAGGTACTACTTTTTTGGAGAGGAAAGTTTCCAGCAGTCAGCTCTGATAGTTGGACCGAACATTCTTGCCGTAACACTCTCGTTTGTATATGTTTGTATTACTGTTTCTGTTAATATATTTGTTTAACTCAATTCCTCTCTTTGTGTCTTTATTTATGGCCCCAACAAGGCCACAACACATATATTTTTAACTCTGTTAATAAAAGGGAAGCTTGTATAGTGATCTCATGTTTATGTGAAATTAAAAGAAACTCTAATTCCCATGATTCCATTGTACAAAGGAAACCATCCTATTAGTAGCAAATTTAGAGCTCTCTCTCTTTTCAGTTGGCCTCTTGCAATGAGAGCACATGGAATTGAGCATCTGTAAAAATCAAAACTACAGATAAGTAAATTTACCCAGATATCACTTTCTTATGTTTAATATTGCCTTTACTGATAAACTTATCACTTCCAAAAACATCTTTCATTCACAAACATAAACACAAATTAGAAATATTCTACATGCAACCACATTACAGAAACTTTCTTACTCCACTGGACTTGTACAACAGAATCCTTCTCTTAATAAATCCTTCTGATTATATATTATAAATGTCTCACTTTGTTGTGATGAATATGTGCTGTATTTTATTAACTAAAACAGGTGTCAAGCAAGACCCATCATGACAATCTCATCATCAAAAGAGACTGAATTGTTGATTTTGTTTCCAAGATATTTAAATGATTTGAATATTTAAGTTCTTTACCATCCATAGAAATTGGCACAGATAGCAGAGTATGTTTTGTTCCATTTGTTATTGAAAAGAGATCAGAAATGTCACTATCTGAGATGATAGAAGCTTATTATTGTTTTGTTAAAATGTATAGATATTTCATGATCCTTTGCAAAACTAGAGTTTTGCAAAAGACCATTTGCAATCTTAACAATATAATGGTCAAACTTAATAGACATAAAATGTCTATAAATGCTTTTTAATAAAACATGTTTACATGAACTGCTTAATATATATATATATATATATATATATAATGCAGGTAATAGATCTGTTGGTATATAATCCAGGTGGATCCTGATAATATCATATATTAAAACTGATCCACAGACAGAGCTCAATGTATTTATTATAACAGAGCATATATGTCTAAAATTACCTTATATATATATATATATATATATTTCATTAAAAACTTAAAAAAAGAAAGAGTCAACACTCAATAACATCAACTAAGAACACACCCACAATATGCTGACAATGTTTGGAAAATAAAACATTCCTATAACTCTAGATACATACATTAAACAATCCATAAATTAAGTTAAAAGTCAAAATAAAATCATCCTTGATAATGGCTAAAAGCATAACTGAAAGTTCTTGGACATACAGAACATTCAAACAATTTCTATATAATTTATGTCCAAAAAAGAAGAAAATTATAAGTACACAAGAAAAATTAAATAAAAAATTTAACCACAGTACCTTGTAAGTCATTTTAATGAAACTTGTATAAAAGAGGGATTGCTGCCTAAATACACACTATATATATATATATATATATCCACAGTACATCACTTCTATTGTCTTATTTTCCCCTTTGTTCATCCCCTTTTGAACATAGGCACATTTTAGATTGTCCACGTTTTTGACCACTTCCTGTTTTAGCTGATAGTAATTACCAGAACAGGCACAATAAATACTGGGTCAAAACATGCAGTTCTTACTTTATTATCCTAAATTAACCCAAAATGATAGCAATGCCAGTATGTAAGTTCTTAACCTTTTTCTCTCTGCATTATTTGAAAATTTATTTGTTAAGCCTTTTACTGCATATGTCACATTTCTTCTTTCTCTTCCTTTTTATCTTTTTATTTATTTTGTTATTCTAGTTTCTAGTGTATTTATTTCTTTTTTCTAGTTTCACCCTTTTGACTTTCAATAGACATGCTGATGAACAAGGCTGTTTTCTGAGTTTTGATTGCCCGTAAAGCATTTATCTAGCTGTCTGAGGAGGTACACATGCATGCAAGACAAACACATATCAGGAGGTAGAACAATATATGAATTGGAAAATATGACAAAATGATTAAATAAAGAACACATAGGAAAATGGTTATAAATTTAACGTTTTGCTTTTGTTTTACTGATTTTCAAAAAAAATTCATAGTACTAAAAAAAAAGTTTAGATTTATTAATGTTTTTCTATTTGTTGTTTATTTAATCAAAAATAATTTTTTTTGTGTGTTTGATTGTTTTTGGAACCTGACTGACATTACCTGGTCCTACTTTAAGGTAGACAAAATATTGATTAAAAAAATGCAGTATCGCTTGATCACCTAAAACCTGATTATATTGAAAAACTATCACACAAACACCTAGCACAAATCAAAGCAAATCAATAGACAACATGACCAAACTTAAAATTTAAATTCCTGCAACAAAAAAAAGTGGGTGCATGGTGTATTGGCTACAACATTTAGAAACATATATAACAAATCAGATTTCATAAGAAAATCTTTTTCAATCTGGGGTGTGTATTTGTTGGATTATCAATCCCTGATGATAATTACAGGTGGTGTAATATTTGAAAAGCTCCTCCTCTTTATGCTTTTACTTTTCCTTTTGCTCTGATAGACACAAGGTATGTAAGTATTTCAGTGACACAGACTGAAGATTGTATTGAACTGTTCATAACTTCAATTACATTTCTTTCTTTATCCTTCTGTAACATGTCTTGTTAATGCATCATTAATTTTTTTTTAATTTTATATTTTGTATCCTTTTTTAACCAGACTCACATGACTCTGCCAAATATTGTTTGCAATGCAAATGTATCAGAAAGCATAAAATGATAATACTTTCCATTACTGCAACAGTATATTTATGATTGTAAGACAGACACAAAGGCTATATTTTGTAAATTTAACATATTTGTGACTATAAAACTGGAATACACCTGTGGGGAGATTTTCTAGGTTTCATCTCAGCAACACCTTATGCAATCTTTTCAAGATATCTTTTTTGTTCATAGATACAGCTCCAGAGTTCTCCACATGTATTTAATAGAACTGTAATGTGGTAAGTTTGCAGACTCATCTATAACTAAGGATGCCCTTGTATTCAAATGATTCATTGGTGAACTTAGCATTGTTAATGAGTGCATTATCTGACTGTAGTAATAGATTTTGGCAAAGTTTAACCTTTGTGCCTGCAAAAAAATGATGTTTTAAAGGTAAACATGAAATAATGTTTCCTATTTTTGCATACTACCATGAATCACTTGGCAATGTTTATTTAAAGATTATAAAAATATGTAAACCAAGCACAATATTTATTATTTATTATTTTATAAAGAAATAAATCTGAAAAGAAATCTTTTTTTTTTAAATTTATAATAATCTACAAAATTTTCAAAATATGAACCAACTACAATGCAATATCATTTACCATTTTATATATTTATTATTTACCATTTTATAAATGAAAAGTTTTTTTATTCATAATTTTATAAAAATATCCATGAACGATAGAGTGAGAAGATTTAAATAAACATAATTTTCTGAACATTATACATTTCCTTCTCAAATTATTTTATATTTCAGATTACTTTCTCTCTTAATTTTCCAATTAAAAAAATAATTATGATCTAAGAACAAAAATACCTAATCAATAGAAATGCAAGGCCTGAAACTTCAGTAATTATAGTTAGTCCTCTTCTTACT
This sequence comes from Acanthosepion pharaonis, assembly GCA_903632075.3. NCBI lineage: Eukaryota > Metazoa > Mollusca > Cephalopoda > Sepiida > Sepiidae > Acanthosepion > Acanthosepion pharaonis. Next base: position 102,014 of record CAHIKZ030003304.1, on the reverse strand, counting down.
CTATATTTAAAAAACATAATTTTGGAAAAATTTTAAATTGTTGCTAATTTTTCTAAAAATGTCTGAAAAATCTTACAATAGATTATTTACTGTCAGAAATGTTAAATGAAATTGACCAAAGCAACTGGCAAATTGTATTCTTTGGAAAGGTTGTCAAAACATCAGAGGCAATTGATTTGAACTTCATAAAATAGTAAATAATAAAAATTTCATTGGGTCATATTTTTATAATTTAGGAAAGTTTTATGAATAAAAATTGTTTTCATATTTATTTCTTTATAAATTGGTAAATGACAAACATTGCATTGTATTAATTGATTCAGATTTTTAGAATGTGTAAATATAAAATTATTCTTGTAAATAAACAATCTAATAAAATGGTGTTTAATTCTTTTCTTGTCAGTTTTCAAGAAGAAAGAAAATGTATAAATTCATGTTCATAGGTTTGGGTTTTATTAAAATAGTAATTGCTTTTTAAAACAATAAACATTGCCAAGGGTGTGAAGGTAATATAAAATAATAGCAGTATCAAGGAAAAACCATCCTTTTGACACTATTTTTTGGCAGGCACAAAGGTTAAACTTTGTCCAAATTTCTTTCATATTGACAGTCAGGAAAAGGAACAGGACTATTATAACACTTCTATGTAAAGTTTAGTGTTTTGCTTTCCTTTTACCACTGATTGAACTTTACATTTTAGTGGAAAATTTGTACACACCATAGTTTATCCTCTACCAAATGGATATGTGAAAAAAAAGTAGAAGCCTTGAAAGAAGGAGTGAGACACAAGGTTATCCATTTTAATCAATACTTGCTAGACACTTTTTGCACTGATATTAAGATAAATGTTGTTTTGGAATACATTAGAGAATAATTTACTTTTTAATGCTTTTCAAGAAGTTGTTGACATCTTGCAGCAATCAATTTGAGTGACCTTTCTGACTATTTCTTAGTGCCATACATTTTACATACATAGAAAGTTATAGAACTTCTATAAAAGATCAGATAATATTTTTGCAATATCTTATCCTTATTTTCCTTTTCAAAACATAATTTGTAAATAATTTTCATGAGAGAAGATTGTTAAAAATTGATTTTAAAATCAAACTCCTCTTCTATTTTGTCATATATTATGAAACAGACTATGCTTTTTGATTAGTATCTGAAATTTTCAAGTCAGTTTACTAACCATAAATGAACATCATTCTTTTTTTTATTAAATTGTTGCAGATGAGAAATGAGTAATCTATATTAACAATACAATTACAAAAAGCATTGGTTATTCTCAGTCTCATCATAAAAAATGGGATTCATCTACAGAAGATTTTGCTGTGTATCTGTAAACATTTATTTTCAGTATTGTTTTACTGGTGTATTACACCAGATATTTTCAATAAAAAAAATTGCTTTATGTAATCATTACTTATTCATATGTAGCTTAATTAAATTAGATATTCCCTGAAAACTCTAATACATACAGAAATATACCACCAGTTTTCTGTTATTAGTGGTCTCAGTACAATGATAATTAACCATTTTGTCAGACCAATGGATGTCACACAATAATCATTTAGTAATACATCTCTGACCCATTAATTATGCACCTCACATATCTTTGTTAGAAACATAAATAAATATTTTTCCTAATAAATTATTTGATAAATGATTCAACAGGCTTGCTACAATTGACCACATGATTTAAAGTACACTTCATAAAATTTGAGCAATATTTAGTATTCACAAAGTGCAGTATTCCTTGGTGTTGGATAGTGAGTTTTATATTTGCATAATATATGTGGTGTATAAAATTTTATTAGCACTTCTAAAATGGGTATTTTAAAAGTATATATAAATATATACAGAAATATATTAAAACAAAGGTGGAGCAAGGATAAGGAAAAAGTTATTACTCACTATAAAGTCATAAATCAAAAAAGAAGCAACAAAAAACAAAGGCATAAAGGGTCAACCAGTTAATGCTTACTGATCTTCAGAGCTTAATTGAGGACAAAATATATGTACAATGACTAAAAACAAAAGTGGGATGGGGGGGGGGTAAAGAAAAATATTATCAGAGAATCAATATAAATCACAGACATTACGTTTAAACCCAGCAACCTAAGCATTCAAAAAGCTAAATAAAAACAGAAAAAGAGACAGAAAAACTACATTAGAAACAAGGTAAAAAGTAAAAGCAATAAATTGCTATGTGATATCTGTCCTCATGTATGGCAGTGAGTGCTGAATGATCTCCTCAAAGATGAAGGGGAGACTTGAAATAACAGAAATGTAGTTGTACAGAATTATGCTGTGAGAATACCATGAATTGAACATGTGAGTAACAATGAAATTTTGGTGAAAATGGAAACAAAAAGGAAACTAATACTTAGCATCAGGAAGAGACAGTTGAAGTTTCTGGGGCACATAAGGAAGGAGGGCTTGGAAAATCTGATACTCTCAGGACAGATAGAGTGAAAAAGCAACAGAGGAAAATTACTTTGTGACTTTGAGTAAATGAATAGTGAAACAGGGCTTAGGAGAAATAACAGAAAGACAAAGTTTATTAAGTTACAAGGGACAGGAAAATGATTGCCTACAGCCTGAGAGGGCATAGCACATAAAAAAGATGTTTGACTCAAAGATAAACTAAATGGTTTTCCAAAATAATAAGAATTTCTCAACTTTCTTGTAGGCCTATACAGGTGTACTGTGTGCTTGTAATTTTGTCCAGGTTAAAATAAGTTCTAAACCATTAATTCCAGGAAAATCAATGGTCTGTACATATATATATGTGTGTGTGCTTTTAACATATGTATCCCTAGAATGGGAGCAAATGAAAGTTTTGACATTTCTTTAATAACTTTTACCTATGACAGGAATTTTGTCATAGGGTAATGATTTGCAAACTAGTCAATAAGACTAGTTATTAGTCAGTAGTTTGTTAAATCATCACTAGCTCTCCCTATAGTTGTGGTTTTGTACCAAATTAAACTGACATTAGTAAATAACAAATCCATCCTTTAATGATCAGAGTTACATTAAAAGAACATAGTATAAAAGAGAAAACAACATTTTCCAGTTTAGTTTAAAGATGTTATACAAGTGTAGAAATTGCTCTGGAAAAATTTAAGAAGTATGGGTACTTTACTGAACTTTAATGTAATCTTGTGATGTACAGATTTAACAGCAGAGGAACCTTGACAAATGAACATTCCAATTTTGAGTAAGCTGAAAAGAAAAGACCTTATCATTTTTGATTGCGGTTCTGAGTTGAAGTATTATTCTATTATTTGGAATAGTTTCCACATTTCCTTCTTTTATCATTATATTTTAACCAGTACATTGCATAGTTTTCTTTGTATTCTTGTAGTCTTGTAACAGGATCCATTATCTCAGTCAGAATTTTTAAAAATTCTACATCACCTCAATTAATACAATTTATAGATCTGAGTCATTCCTTATTGTAAAGTTTCAAAACTGGATTGTAGACAAGATAAGGAATTGGTGAGGATTTCTTAGCAAAGAAAAAAGGAAGAGCATTTGTATAAAATGTGGATTCAAGTCTCTTACATACATTGCTGTGTGGTTTGATCAGTGTGCCACTATTTTATTGTTTGACCACATCTTATTATTTTACAATATTAGAGAACAGAATTACTTACAAATTAACTTGCCACCATCTTTGAATTAGGCAAAGGTTAAAATAGACTGGGGATCCATCTACCAAACAGCATATCTTCATTATAACAAGCAAAGTAAGGTCAGTGGTGCACATATCAGGTTAAAGAATTTTTTAGTAACCTACTATAAAATGTGACTTTAAGTTGTTTGCTAGTTACATCACTAAGTTCACAGCCATATGATTAAAAATAATTTATTTTACATAACAAATATTTATTTTTCAGTGTAATGTCCTTCTTTGTCAATGTAATTAATTCAGTGGTAAATATTTAATCACATAGTTGGAACATTATAAAGTGAAAATGTACTAATTTTATGATAAATTTTGAAGTGCAATAAAAATTAACTACTTTACAACTATATGGAATGTAAGAGACAATGGAACAAGTAAAATAAAGCAATTAACCATCCCAAATGCTGGTCAAAAGAGAATGCAATGCATATAGAAAGATTTGGATTGGGTCATTTGCTATGAGATCATTCTGGAGAATGAAACAATTATTTCAAACAAGTATTACTTCAAATCAGACAAAATGAAAACACCAATTGATGAAATGTGTCCTGAATTATTTAGTATTTTACCTTTTTTTGACAAAGTACTAGAGGCTCTAATCAACTCTGAATTGGTTAAGCATATCAATTCACATGACCTTTACTTCAGGTCAACTGCTGATATTTTAACGATTATTACTGAATATGCCTGTCAAGCTTTAGATAATAATAGTCAGGTTCAGGCCTTGACTTTAGACATTTGAAAATGTTTGACAGGGTTTTGCATGCTTTCTTCACAAACTGAAGGGCTATGGTGCCTCTGACTGAATATTCAATTTGATTCAATCTTTCATAATAGATTGTATAATGAAAGTTATGTTGAATGACCATTTTTCAAGATCCCTTCGCATTAATGCAGGGGTCGCCTAGTGCGCTATCCTTGAACCTGTGTTGTTTCTTATTTTCATCGACAACCTTCTTGATGTCATTAGTTCCCATATTTATGCTGATAATACAACTATTTGCTCCTATCTTATTAAGTTCTATTAAGTCCAATTGGCCTGATAAAGTAAAACTAGCAGCTGATCTTGAAAATGACCTCTAGTCTGTTGATAAGTGAGGCAAGAAATGGGTTGTAAATTCTAAAACCTCCAAAATGAAACTGTTATCTTTTAGTCATCATAGGGAACTATTTTTGTCTTCCATCAGCATGGCTGACGATAATCTTCAAAAGAGCAACTAATTCCACCTTCTTGGTTTCATGTTTTCTACTGTCATGAATTGGAATGATTATATTGAATCATTTACTAGATATGCTGCTAGGAAAGTTGGTTCACTGTGTCATTTTAGACAATTCTTCTTGCCAGAATCCTTTTTGCATATTTATAAATCTTCCATTCATCCATGCATTGTATATTTCTACCATATTTGGTCTGGTACCCCTACTATATATCTTGAAATCTAAAACAAAATCCAAAGAAAGGTCTAAAATTTTACTGGTTCTCAACTGGCATCAACTGGCATCTCAACTTCAGTTACTTTTCCACCATGATGTAGCTTCCCTGTCGTTTCTATAAATATTTTCATTCCAATTTTTCTAATGAGCTTTCCTCTTCAGTACCTCCATTATATGAATTTAAGCATAATACTAGATTGGTACCTAGATCTCACTGTCTAACTGTTGAAATAACTATATATATATATATATATATATATATATATATATATATATATATATAAGTTCTATTCTAATAGTTTCTTTTCTCATACTCTCTTCCTGTTTCTTGCTTCCCTGCCATCTACAATCTTCAACAATTTAAATACAACATCAGTTGACATCTTCTTTTTTCCTGAGTGCTGTCTTTTCATTTTCTTTCACTCTCAGTAACCCCTTTCATCTTAGTGGCATTATCACCTTGCTTGGAGTGAAACAAAAAAATAGAAGTTACGGTATGGCTATGACATATTTTCTCAACATCTGTATTAACTAGATACTAAATTTTTAGATAGCCAGTTATTCTGGTATCTTAGCTGAGGGCTTATAAATTCTGGCTTTTGAACTATATTTGGCTATATCCAACTGATATGCATCTAGTGATTAGATGAAAAGGGAATAATTATAATTAATGATTTTCTTATTAATTTATTAACTTGTTGATTAATTAGCTGAGTAAATGATAAAGTGATTAGATGAAATAAACTTAACCTGTAAAATGTCAGTTTACATTGGAGACTTTTCTTTAGCCAATAAACAGATGTAGGAAAATTATTGAAAGGTAAGTAAAATGATAGTTTAATAGAATGATGTTTAAGGACACTGCAGAAAGATACTGCATTTTTTATTTGGAAACCACTACTTCTTTGTGCCATATTCCTTCAGCACATGATCATGGCTATCTATTGTAGCTCTTAATAAATTTTGTCTTTTTGCTATCTCTCCTAAACCCTGTTCTTGCCACCCATTTACACAAGCTCCTTAGGTAGATTATGTACTGTTTTCCTCTATCTTTTTTGCCTTCAATATATCCTGTAAATATCAAATTTTCCAAGTCCTCTTTCCTCATTATGTGGCATAGAAATTTCATCTATATCTTTCTGATGTTAAGTATAAGTTTCTGTTTTGTTTCCATTTTCTCTAAAACTTCATCGTTGCTCACATGTTTGGTCAATGGTATCCTCACAGCATCTTTCTTTAGAACTACATTTCTGTTGTTCAAGTCTGTTCTTCATCTGTGAAGAGTTTCTCCTGCATTCACTGCTATAGGGGAGAACTGACATTACATAACAGTTCAGTACCCTTTTCTTTATTTCTAATGAAATTTTTCTGTTTCTTAATACTTTGCTTAGCTTTTAGAAGGCATCTTTTCCTATCCCGATGTGCCTTTGGATTTGGGTGTTGCACTTTCTGTCCTCTGCTAAAACATTTCTCAGATGTGTAAATTTTGGTGCTTGCTTTATTTTGGTACTTACTTGATTTTGGTATCTCCAATTTATAATTTGCATGTTGGGTTGCTTTTTTGCTGACAATCATATATTATGTCTTCTTGCAACTGATGTTTAGTTCTCTGAAATTTTATTTACTAATTATTTTTTTCTCCACAATAGAAGATAGCTCCTCCCTGATTTTTTGGACAAGAGTATAAGTGTATTTCTTCTGTTAAATTATTGAGTGATGGGAACATAATTTTTGGAAAAGTAGAACAAACAAAAACAAGAAAGTGAAAACATTGGGAAAATAAAATTGCATTAAGAATGTCCAAGCAATGTAAGAATAATTAAAAGAGCAATAATCAAGAAAAGTAGGTTTACTAGTTTAGAAAATATATGAAGAAACTGATGTTGTAAATGTAAACTGAGGTAAAAGATGCAGAATATTAAAAATAAAAAATATTGGCTAAGGATATGAAAGTAACCAAAATACCAACTTCAAGTAAATATCTTTTAGACAGAATGATTTCTTAACAGTAATTTTCTAGTGATGAATGTTAAGCTCTATTAGATAATGGATGGACCAGAGGTTGGGCTCTTCATAATTTTCTATGTTAATGGATTTTATTTATCAATCCAACAGATTTTTATGACATTAAACATTATTTTTAGAAAATTACTTTGTCTATGTTTATATATGAAACTGAGTAGTTGTAAGAATTTCAAGGAATTTTAATTAAGAGGGATTTCTGAACTTTGCTTGATTGGTGAGGCTGCTCAATGAAGGCATGTCAGATCTAAAGTTTGTTTTCCTCTGCCCAGAGGGACACAGATCCGAAACCTGCTGGAGAGCTCATATTTTTCTTAAATAATATTTCTCAAATATCCAGGCTGATAGGAAAATAAATATATATACTGTTTAATAAATAAATTGATCATCTACTCAAGTATGAATATCTACTAAAAGTAACATTAAAAGTGATAAAAAAATATGTATGTATGTGTGTGTGTGTGTGTGTGTAAATATAAATATCAATTATAATTTAGTGTACAGTGAGTGCTGGGAGTAAAAACACAGTGCTTGATATAAAATGACAGAACGAAGGTATATATCTTTCCTTATTAAAAGGTACAATTAAGTCTTTCAGTTATGTAGCAATCATTAGGTATAATTAGAAGTCTATACCAAATGACTGCTATATATATGAAACTGAGTAGCTTTGGGCAGTATGGAACAATGATATAATTTTTCTTAATATATATATACACACACACACACACACAAACACACACATATATATATACATGTATGTATGTATATGTATTTATGTATGTATGTATATATACCTGTTTGTATATAAAGAGGATAATGTGAATGAGTATCAGAATTTATTGAGAACTGTAAATCTAGTTTAAGGATATTGATTATCTTCAATTTTTAGAAGTACACATGCATAAATAAACATACACTCAAATTCCTGCATATGAGGCGTTGTTGACAACTGATTCATTTAATGCATTCACAAGCATAAATATGAAATATCCTTGATTTTTAAATTTCAAATTCATTGTTGGCACCCACTCAGATCAGAATTGTCATCCTCTCTCACTTATTCACTTTTTCCTTCCCCACCCAGTGGTGGTTATATCATATATAATGTTATAAGTTTTGAAGTCATGCATTAAGCTTTGATTAAAGAAGTTAAATGCTTTCAGAAAGAAAACTATTTTGATGCATGCAACATTTTAAAGTAAAATAACATCTGAATAAAAGGAGTTTGATGAAGTGGTTGTCATGTTTATCCAACCTTAACCTGGCTGAATATTTGTGAAGCATCCTGAAGAGTAACATTTACATTGACAGATTTTTTATTTACCAGCAAAGAATCTTAATCTCTGGAATCTTATTCTGGATTCATTTGAAGAAATACGATAATTTGCAAAATTAAAAACTCATTTTAGTAGAAGGCACATACATTTCATATTAATGTTTTTTATTAATAAAGTTGTTACTATGACACTGATTTGAAATCTTCATCTTTGTAAACTGTATGCATTATGCAATTATAATTTTTAATTGCAGTATAGTCTTTCTTGGAGTTATCAGTAACCTGGCTGGTAATGTGAAACTTAGAAAGTTCAGTAAAATTATAAAACTGCTGCTATGCTATAAATGTGAGTAATCTACTATAATTTATACATATTATGTGAAATATACCCCATATTAATAGCACAAAGATTTCCATGAATATCTTCATTAGTTTTCTAAAGGGAAAAATAAAAATGGCCAAAAATGTCAGATTCAAGCCTGTGTTCAAGCATGAAACATACTGCCATCATATATATATATGGAATATATCCAGCCATCTTCTTAAGAGCTAATTGTGCAATCTTGATATGTAACTTAACTTAACCAATCTTACTGTGCATGTGAAAGCACACACTTTCAGTGAACATTCAAACAGAATTTATTACACTTGTGGAATGTATAACCAATACATTCAATATGACCAAATGAGTAGATGTCTTGTGAAAGGACTTTTGGCAAGACATCACAGCACTACAGGTTTGTCAGTGTTCCTTATAGTTCAGATTTGGCTCCAAAATGCTAAAATACCACAAACAATATAACAGGTGGTGATCATGAAAGAGAACTTTGAACTCTATTTGAAAAGTGCAAAGGTTGCTGGAATATGTGTGTAAGGTCTTACATTATCTCCACTGCCTTAACTGGGTATTGAACTCACACTCTTTGGGTTCTGTCACTGGATCTAACCAATGCCTTTATCCACTGTGCCATGTGTCCTTGAGGACATCTGTGTATGAATTTCTGGGTATTATAAACCTAATGTCTTCAGCAACCATTTTTACCAGTGGAGAACTTTCAGAGGGAAAATTAACAGGAGATAACTGATACCCATTAAACATGGCACGTGGAACTAGAACAGTCTACCCTGGTGAGCAAAATAAAGTGTTCAGTTCGACATTCCAACCACCTGAAGAAGGCTGGAGCATACAACAGCCGAAACGTTGTAATAAATATGGCGACAAAGATGAGGACAATAGTCCGAATAATGTAAATAATGTACATAATACCTCATCTCAGAAATATAGACAGATATAGATATATTGACTTACTGAAGAACAACAGTATTAAGTGTGAAGGACTGTCACTTGATGCTCAAGATTCTCTGAAAAGACATTTGATGTAATCTCTCCAAAGATTTAATACAGTAACAATATATGGTCTAAGTCTGAGAGGAGAACAAAAGGATGGATAACACATACATTTCATAAACACTGAGGTTGATGTTGATGGTTATACTTCTATCTAAATAGACTCATTTCTCTAGTGTAATCTACATGCACCAGCATGTCTCAGTCACAACAGAGCTTTTGGAGATATATCTGTATGTTTTGATGGCAATGCTATGTACTTGTTTCTCTGGAATAGCTAAATGATCATTTTTTTTATTGTCATGAAGTTATACATATCTGATAGTACAAGTCCAAGGAAATACAGTGACAGTGAATGGGACTACTGAAAACTTGACTACTTTTGGACAAAATGAATTTTTCTTCACACTGACATTGGTTGGTGGCTTGGAAGCAAAATATATATAAAGAAATATAGTCTTAAGATGTGCTATATTTATGGGATAAAGTGCTCAATATCAGAGATAGAGCATGTGTAAATATAAAAAGTGAACATAGAAGTCAACACTTGAGGCAACAGTCTGTTTCATGCTAGACACAATCGTCAGGCCACAAGTGCTGTTATTTTTTCTCGGCTATTTATATATATACGGGTCAGTGGTGCATTGTGAGTAGTCTTTTGGCGGTTATTTTACCGGAAGTCGTTTATTTGTTTATTTATTTATTTGGGTTAAATTATTTTGCTTGTTTTTATTTTTTTTTTTTTTTTTTTTTTTTTATATTTATATATTTTTTTTTTTTTTTTTTTTTAATCGGTGTTTTTATTAACGTAGTAAAAATTTGTTTATATCACTTATTTAATAGTTTTGTTTTGGTTTGGGAAGATAATTAAAGCTATTTATTCAATTTTTGGGTTGATTGTTGTAGTTTATTCTAACTATTATTTTTTGGTGGGAACAGTTTTTAATTTGTTTATTACTTCATGTATTTATTTGGATTGATTATCTTTATTTGTTTTTTTTTCTAACGGTTAATTTATCAGGATCGGTTTGTTAGTTTATTTATTTATTTGGATGAATTTAGATTAATTTATTTTTACTTGTTTTTTTATTATTTATTTATTATACTGTATATTTTTTTTACTCTTTTTTTATTTTCGATTTTTAAGTAACGTAGTATTTTTTTTTTTTTATCGTTATATAACAGTTATAGCTATTTTTTTTCGTCCGATTTTTTGGTTTGATTTTTTTAGTCTAACTAATATTTTGGTCATAATGGTTTGTTAATTTGTTTATTATTTACTTTTATTTATTTGGGTTCATTGATTTTTTTTTTTTTTTTATTTATTTATTCTATTTCGTCTATTCTAACAGGTGTGATTTGGTAATTTGTTTGGGTTAATTTATTTTTTTTATTTTATTGTTTTTTTGTTTATTTTTTTATTTATTTTTTTTTTTTTTTTTTTTTTCAGTTTTTCGATTTTTTAAGTAACGTAGTAAAAATTTGTTTTCATGTCTGCATTTTGAGATGAGCTCAGATCTTTTATTTAATAATTTATTTTTGTTTGGGTAGGTAATGATAGCTATTTTTTTTCAAAGCAAAGTTTGCGAGTTTTGGATTGGTCGTTGTAGGCTGATGATCTTTTCCAAGATATGTTTGGTGTGATGTGCGTTTTGTTTTTAATTTCCCAGATATATTTAGAAAGCATTGTGCTGTTCATGTATTTACTATTTGTGAAAGATGCTTTGTGTACATAATTTCTTTGTTTCCAGGGTCCTTCAGTTATTCCTGTATATACTTTTTCTTCATTATCTGGTGATTTTACCATGGCTTGGTATATTACGTTGTTTTGTAAACAATTACCATTTAATGGATATTCGGTCTTTATTCTGCAGTTGCATGTGGGTTTAATTTGTTCGTGTGGTTTGTTGATAATTTTCCTCTTGTGCTTTTTTATTATTTGTGCCATGTTCTCGGTGCAACTATAGCTGATTTTTACTGTGTTTTTGTTGAATATTTTGTGTAAGGTGCTTGATTCAGGTAATTGTTTGTGTAAGAGTTTGAAGAATATTTTTCCTACGTTTGTTTTTACGTTTTTGCTGTACGGTGGGTTGAACCATATGATATTTCTTTTCCTGTTGGACTTTTTTGTATTCTGTGGTGAGTATGTGAGTGTTGTTGGGAATCCACTATCTTTTAGGGCTGTTTCATAGTCTTTCTTAGCTTTGTTAAATATGGATTCATTGGAGGAATTGTCAGAAAGCCTGCGGTTAATCAATTTTGGTATCTGTTTGATTATATTCAACCCCAAAATTGAATAAATATTACGTTATATTAATTATAAATATAAAAAAAAAAAAAAACAAAATAAAAAAACATTTTAAATAAACGTCTCTCTCTCTCCCTATATATATATATATATATATATATATATATATATATATATATAAATATATATATAAAAAATTGAAATCAACATTAGGAGATGACAGACTGTTTCATGATAAATGTAATCATCAGGCCACATGCGTTGTGTTTTTTTTCGATTATATATATGAGTCAGTGATGCATTGTAGTTAGTCTATTGCACTGTGGGCAGTCTATTCTAACAGTTATTTTGGAGGGAGTGGTTTGTTAATTTGTTTATTATTTACTTTATTTGGATTAATTTGTTTTTGCTTATTTATTATTTATTCTTTATTTATTCTTCTACAGTGCACATGGCCTGACGATTGCATTTAGCATGAAAACAGTCTGTCCCCTCTGTTCACTTTAACATATGCTCTATCTCTGATATTGAGCACTTTATCCAATAAATATAGCAATCGTAAAAATATATTTCTTTATATGTATGTATTTGAGAAAAAATAGGGAACAATGTCAGCACCTTAGTTTATTCAAATTGGTCAGTGAACTATACAAGGCAAGATATGTATGAATACTTTAGATTTTAGCCTCCAAAATGCATTTTCAGCATATCCATTAAAAAGTGATCATTGTTTATTGTATAAAAGAAAATGTCAGAATACTTTGTCTTAATCTCTGAAATGTTTTCTTTATAGCTTTTAAAAGTGAAAATTCCAAATTGTTTAAAAGAAAATGTCTGAAAACTTTTGTGTTTCAGTTCACAAAATATATTTTGAATATATCTGTTAAAAATGAACTTTGTATATTGTTTAAAAGAAAATGTGATTTCCAAAGAAAGTAAGGTACAAAATGTATTAATCCAACATACTTATTACTGTAGAAATAAAACATTGTGCATCTGTTACCAGTTGCCACTGAAATTGAAGCACTTATGTTGCACCTCCAAAAACATAATTTATATTTTCCCATGTATGGACAGATTAAGCTAAGATTAAAGCATTAGTTAACTTAAACATTTAGACACTATAATGTAAACAATGTGTGGATGTAATTTCTGTAAAGTAACAAAACCAGCAAATCAGAATTAAGGTTTAAATGTTGGCCAATCAAACAGAAGCTGTAGAATCAAAAATTGTGTTCAAGTTGATGTACATGTTATATTAATACATGTGACTGTGTGATATAAGAAATAACAGCATCAAAAAGCTATAGTACCCAAATTATTCAGGACCTTACATAGTACTCAAACAAGCTGAAAGTGTATGTTGATCAGCAACAGCAAACAACCAAACACAATCCTGAAACGACTGTTCTTAACAATGATAATGATCAAAACAGAACTATTAAATCTGGATGCCACATCAAATGATCAGAAAATTATAAAACACATATTAGATATTGATAGATTGCCACAAAATATTTTCTATCAATCAAGAGGTGGCCTTGTTGCACCTCCAAGAACCTAAAAGATATTTTTCAGAATCGACACATCTACCCGATACATCGGTACCATAAAATTCCACTCATTACTCCTGGCCAAAGAATTTGATACAAAGACTAACACTCCACCAATTGTTAATTAGATTTATTTTTAAGAAGCGCTTCACATACTAAAATCTAATATGCTCCCAAAAATCTTACACGTGTGATTTATGACCTGTGCTTGACATTCCCACAACAAACTAATTGCTCGGACAGAGATTCATCCTTTTTCTTTTCCACAATAACAACTAATAAATAGTTGTTATTGTTTGTTCTATCCATGTTTGCATTTATTCATGTTTTTATAGTTAGAGGTGTTGCTATCTTAAGGCCGAGGAAACAAATCATAGCCTTCACACCCTCTACACTTATTCTATTGGTCCACAAGAGAAAATACTCTTCTCAAAGAAAGTGATGTGAAGCAACTAGAATCACTATTGCACCCCTTCAGCAACAGGACAAATATCATTTAAAATGTCCAAGGAATGCTAGCATACTGCTGGTGCTGCTCTTTTGTCTGGTTGGTCATATGTGAAGTGTTGTTATCATTTTTGTGAATAATATTGTCAGTTGAAACAATTTATTCATGTTAATGTTTTAAAATGTGTTGCCTTCATTTTGAGATGCAAACATTAGAAAGAGAAAATAAAGCATCAAAATAAAATAGGTGAATGAATCTGGAAACTACAAAAACAGCAAAGTTTCTTGTTTGTGTATCAGGTTCAGTGATTATAACATTTTTGTCTCTGTAGTCACATCAAGTTTATAATCATTTTCTTTCTAATTGCCTCTAGCAAAAAAACAAGATCTCATTTTTACTAAAATAACTCAGTGAATTGAAGTGCCTTATATTTGAAAGACATCTGCAGTGATACTCAGAACTGAGTGGCGAAACATCTCTACTTACCG
>CAHIKZ030003304.1:0-82500 GCA_903632075.3 Acanthosepion pharaonis | reverse complement strand
GTGCAGCTGTCATTGAGAGCAAGGGCTCATTTACTAAATATTGATTGTACATGTATTTTTATTGTTTTTTGCCATTTACATTGTTTTTCTCAATTTTGTCCCTTACTTTTGGACGTTCCAAATTTGAAAATAAATAAGTAATTGTTATAATTCTTTTTCTATCCTTTGCAAATGATTCAAATTTTAGTATGTTATTATGGATGATAACGACTACCAGTTGTCAAAATTTCAGCTTTTCACAGTTGTTATTTCTAACAAATATTAGGTTTTAAAATTTTGTCCCTTAGTTTTGGATGCTACTGTATATGTATGTATATATATATATATATATATATATATATATATATATATATAAGTTAACCAATGAGATAATTTTATATTGTTTTTTGATTATTGATGTTGGAGATACAATCTATCAAAGAACATGAGAATTCATAAACAATATAGGGGATGATTTCTGGGGTCCAAAATTATTGGCAATAATTTGTTGAGATACTTTAAATGATAAATTGAAGGTATTTACCAGAATCATTAAGTGATGTGTACTAGTGAATTATATGTTTAATGGCTCTTTCCTCTTGTTTATAGTTATAGTGCATCTAGTTACAGCAGAACAAGTTAATGATGTTTATTTTTTATCTATATCATGATGGCTATTTGTGACATTTTTCTAAATGTTTTAAAGATAATTTTATTTGTTTGTTGATAACATGGTCAGAAAATTTATGGTTGAGAAGTGCTTGTTTTATGTTGCTCAATTCTTCATGAAATGTGTCCCAAGAAGAAATTATTTTGGCATGTATCATGTTTTTATAACAGTTATTTTATATTTGTGAGGACATTCACTTTTGTAATTGAAAAGACACAAATGTTTGCAGAGAAATAGTAAAATTAGAACTACAGAAATGTGTAGACAAAAATGTTATGGAAAGATTTTATTATTAATGTTAAGTTCATAAGTAAAGCATAGAACAGTTTATTCACAATTTTGATCTTGATATACAAGAAATTATTAATTTGGCAAAATTGATGATGAGGATACAGAAACATTTTTTAGGGAAAGATATTTTTTTTTTTAAATAATAGATCAACATTAAAACGTACAATCAAACTACAGTATTGTGCAAAATCTTTATTCATTTTGAACTATTATAAATTTCTAATTAGATGTTTTTTTTTTTTTTATTGTAGTCTACAAATGAAATTCTGGTCATATTGGTGTCATTTTTACACCTAATTATCATATATTTTACCAGTGGTTCTGAAGGAATGTGGAAGATGCAAGACAACACCAAAAAATGGCTGTGGAAAAGATTTCAGCCACCTCACATAAACCAAGTCAGATGCTATGTTTTAAAACATAAAAACGTCTGTAATGAAAATTTATTATATAATGTTGATTTTGATAGGTTATTACAAATTGTTAATATTTTGTGTGGCTTCCTGTAGCTTGAATACTTGATACAATGCATTTGGTATGAGATATGTACAAATCCTTCACCCTCTTCACAGGTACTAGATGCCATTCCCTGTGATTGGGCTCCCATTACTCAAGATTGTATGGATTCTTTTAATGAATTCTATTCATTAGTCCTGTCAATATTTGATCCATGATTTAAGTCAGGGATCTAATCTAGCTAATCTTTCAATATAGTTGCATATTCATCAATCATTCTCTGTTGTGTTGCATGCAATCGTTGATATGGAGCTCCATAATGCTAAAAAACTCACCTTCATCCAAGTCTGGTATCAAATGTTCCTTCAGCAACATGATGTATTTTAGCAGATTTTCTTGAACCACTCCTTTTTATGCAGCCTTAAAGCATCAGACACTTACACTCAGAACTTCACTATTTTTGTTGTGTAATGTAGGTCATTTCACTTTCCTGTTGACATTCTGACAAATTCACACTTATTAGAATGTGGCATCATCTTCATTTTACCACTGAATTTGATCTTATTCCAAGTATATGCATCCCACAGTTCATACCACTTTGACCAACTTAATGTTACCTTCAAATTCTTTTTATATGTTCCTTAGTGATTGCTCACTGGTTTATATTCTTGGCCATCTCTACTATCTTCATCCTGTTTTTTTAAGCTTTTTCCATGATTTCAAGTAATGAAAAAAGAACCTCTGCTAAAAATATGATAATTTTGCATGAAAAAGACTCGAATATAGCCAAAGTTTAATATGTAGACAGTACAATAAAAAATATCAACTTATATGATAGCTGAAGAATTTTGCACAGTACTGTAATTGTTAAGAAAATTAAAAGAAAAAAATAATCAGGAGAACAATCTTGTTAAAAAAAATTGCCCAACTACCAAATATGTAGAAATTATCTAGAAGTGATATACAAGGTCTATATTTCAGTCAGATAGTGTATTGAGTAAGATAAGTAAGAGAAAGAAAAATAAGTGTTGTATTAGAATAACATGAACTAATATTTCTCAACACAATGATTATTTTGATCCATGCATAAATTCAAGACTCTCAACTCTTTATGGAATCATCAACCCTCTAAGTTTAAACCAAAAAATATATAAAAATACACCTTTTATGTAAGTATATCTGGTATTTAGCTCTATAGATGACATTTTTACTATTGTTGTAAATTCATTATCCAGTGTTTTCTTACAATCAACCAAGTTAACTCAAGCAGGCTGAAGTATGCTTGTCGTCAACATAAGAGATGTAAAACTGAGTGACTTACTTAATCTTGTTTAACGCAGAAATATGAATCTATACTTTGACAATGCAGATAATCTCTTAATATCCCTGTAAATCTTGTGCTTGTAAGCTAAAAAGCAACTTTGATATATATAATTAGTGTGCTTACAACCCAAACACACAAATAGTTAACCCTTGTTCATGGCTGGGCAAACATTAAAAATCCGATCTTTGTTTTTTTGCTGCAGAAGCACATATATTATATACTGAAAATAGATACAATATAGTCTTACAAATGTTCAATCCTTGGTCAATTTTCAATAAATTATAGAATTGTACCAAGTATATTCAGCAGATTTTTGTCCATAAATTTTTAAGCCATCAAGCTCAAGTGATACATTCATCACAGGAAATTTTAAATAATGTCTGAAAATATGTGATTTTGTATACAAGTATACATACAAATAGGTACTAATATAATTAGGAATTTATTAAGAACAAGAGAGTTATTTCAGAAATGTATTTCAATAAATTTTTAGATATGTACCAATTCAATATAAAAATAAGTAAATAGTTCATTCCAACATTACAATAACCATTAACAAAAATGTTAAAAGGAGAAAATTCTTTTTATAATTTAGGAGTTACAAAATTTAGCAGTTAAAAATGTCCCAAAGATTGGATTTTGAGGATTTATCTAAGCTTTAAAATGTTACACTGGATTTTTAACTTGAGACTTCATAGAAGAAGCCATCAGAAGATAAAGAGATAACTGAGGAATTTTTAAAACTTATAATTGAGCCTACATAAAATTTGTTGAAATAATTCCACTAAGAAAGGAATAAAAAATATTAATTTTAGGTTAAAAACAAATAATTGAAAAATAAGTGAATTTACAAGGGGGTGCTGAAAAGTTTCTTAAACTATTTCCCAGATCTGACTAAATATTAGAATTATAGGGACAGGGGTGGTTCTTTGTTTTTCTGTCCTCCACAAAGAGAGAGAGAGAGAGAGAGAGAGCGTGTGTGTATGTGTGTATATATATATATGTGAAAAGTGTGTGTATATAAATATAAATAAATATATATATATATAATTATTTATATATTATATACGTGGTACGTATATATATATATATATATATATATATATATATATATATATATACAGATATGTAGAAAAATAGGAATCCGGAGTTCTTTAGTATTTTTGTTTTATTTTTAAAAAAATAGTGCTCCATACAGAAGTAGAGCTTAAATTAAAAATAATTATAACATACATATATATATATATATATATATATATATATATATATATATATATATATATATAAAGACAAAAGGAAAACTTGTCTTTATTCATACTGTCCTTTTACCAATACATTTTTAGTTTTATCTGAAATTTTGCACACGCATACACAAATATATATGATAAAGATATAGTTTTAAGATATTCTGTACTTATGGACGAAGTTGCTCAATATCAGAGATATAGTATATATAAATATAAAAGTAGAATCCGAGGTTAAATCCAAGTGGTGACAGTCTGTTTCATGCTTGAACGCAATCTTTCTCGCTTTTGTTTTGGCTCAACTATTTATATATACTGGCCAATGGTGCATTATGGGTAGCAAGGTCTATTGTATTATCCTAATGGTTACTGAGTGAACAGTAATGGTTATGCTTCAAATTGATCTACAGACTATTGAGTAGAAATAATTGTGGATCCAAATACTATTTCATAGTCTTGTATGTTGATTTTTTTTACACATTATTTATTAGTGATTACTGAATTATTTGTTGTTGATTATTATTATTACATTTACTTTGTGTACATTTATAGTTTGTTAATTTATTTGTTATTAAATTAATTTATTTATTTTTTGCTGTTGCTTATTTTTTGTTTATTTTTTGTTTTTCAGGGGTTGGTGATCTTATTTGTTTAGTTTAAACTATTGGCTTTGTCCAAAGCATGTTACATTACCTACTTTATATATAATGTATATCTTTGAATTTTATATGATGCTATTTTGGTATTAATTTTTAGCTTTGAATATTTAAGCAACATAGTCAAAATTTGTTTTTGTTTGCATTTTGAGAATTTCTGAGAGATTTATTAAGTAATTATTGTTGCTCTGGGAAGGTGATCTTAGATATTTTCTCCTCCAGATAGAGTTTACAGTTTTCAGATATATTGCTGTAAGTTGGTGCTGTTTTCTTTATTTTCCATGATATTTTTGTGCATTTTGTTTTTTGTTTTTAGTTTTCCATATATGTTTAACAAGTATTGTGCTGTTCATGCATATATTATTTGTTAAGGATGTGCTGTGTGCATAGTTTCTCTGTTTTATGGGACTTTCAGTTACTAATATTTATATTTGTTATCTGCTGATTTTACAGTGACTTGTTATATTTTAAGATCCATTCATTCTTTACTCAGTAGATACAGGTGGGTTTGATATATGTGGGTGGTTTGGTGGTTATTTTTCTGTTGTGCTTTTTTATTATTCGTGCCATGTTCTTGATGCAACTGTAGCTGATTTTTACAGTGTTTCTATTGAATATTTTGTGCAGTGTGCTTTGAGGATATTTTATAAAATGCACACCCAACACCATGTTTATGTGTGTATACACACACACAGATATATATATACACATAAACAGGTTGTTGCCATTGCATTATAGAAAAATATCCTCAGTAATGTATAAATTCATGATAAACCATATTCATTACAATTTATTTTTTTGTTACTATTTAAATACATTACCTGTGCATTAAAATAACATGATTGATCAGAACTACAAATGACATCAAAAAACCATAACCAGCAAATTATAATAATCTAAGCTAATAAAGAAGATAAATAAAATATTTCAGTAATATTAAATTTTCCTTTTCCTCACAATCATTTAAGAACAGTTTAATAGAAAACAGTTCATTCAAAAGAAAATTATTAAATTTTATTTACATTTCTTGATTTTTCCTTTTGCTAGTGAGTTAAAAAAATTATCTCTGATTACTATGATCCTTAGATCACAATTTTCAAAAGAAATTTTTTAAATATTTATGTCTCATTTTTGGGGGAGGGGGGGTCAGTTTCCAATGTATGATCATTGCAAAATAGATACTAAATTTCCTTCTAGTGAATACAAACAAAACCATCATGTCAAAAGATCGTACTTGAAGAGGATTTAAAAAATCCAGAATAATACCATGCAGTCATATGCAAATTTGGTTCACATTACAAATATAATTCCAATGTAAGCAAACCAGCCTGTGAAACATCCTCAGTTTTTATCATATTACGGCAGCATTACTTTGCTTATTAAGTTGCATTCTCTTTATAGACTGGACTCTTGATGATCTGTCTCTCACATTGAACACTCTTTTTTATAAATATAGCAAAACATAAACAGTATAAAGGGCAAAGTACAATAACAAAAAACTATGGTGATAATATAAAAAAATTATGTCTCCATCAGAGAGATCTCACCATGGGTTATGTATCAAGGTAGTGTATCATTATTGCATTTATAGTTTCACTTGGAATACTATATGCAAAAAGTAGTATCTGTTCCATTTTACTTCTCTGAATGGAGTCAAATGCTTTTGAGAAGTTGAAGAAGTTCTTTGCTCTTACATACTAATACATACATAAATGCAAACACACACACACACACATATATATATATATATATATATGTATTTCAAATTCTACATTTTTTTAATAGAATTCGCCTGGATTATACCAATGGATTACTACCTCTCTCTCTCTCTCTCTCTCTCTCTCTCTCTCAAAACACACACAGCATTTTGAAGTGTATAAGTTTCAGTAACATGCAAGATATTCTCTAAACTTTGTAAAAATAAATTTGAAGAATTTTTTTAACATCTTCCTTGAATTCAACTGAAAGAAATTTGTATCTCCAAAGTTTCCTCAAACCTGACCTTTATAATATTGTATGTAGGTTAATTTTGAAACTATGAATTTGTTTTTACAAAAAAAGAACTGTCTTTTGATAATATATCTATCATGAATTGGCATTTTAAATGAAGATGTAAAAGATTTCCCATGTCTATTTCAGGTCCACCAATGACCAGTGTGACCCATATAGTACAAGCAGGTTTTCTACACCAGGTACAATGGACACAATGCTGTATGCCAATATATTTGTACACTAAAAAATATATATCTTAGATTTTGGCAAACATGACATTTACAAAGCTAAATGAAAACTTACTTAATTTCATGTTTAAACAGTCTACATCATATTGCCTGAAAGTGCAATTCATGTAAGTTCTGTATTTATACTTAAGAGAAGTAGTGATTATTGAAATAGTCAAAAACAATACCTCCTCTTAATTAATTTTAATAAGAGCAAACACAAAACACGATTATGGTTATAACTGATAGTCAGAATAGTCAACTGTGGGAATATAAAATGGTTAATATCTTTATAAAAACAATCATAAGCATAAACAATATTTTCAGTAGCAAGAAAAAACTCAGGAAGAACATGAATATTCAAATGTTTCAAATACATGATGCTGTCAGCAACAACATTTAGAGAAATATAAGGGAAAAATGTGAAAAAAGATGAAATATGAGATTAAAAAATACAAATGGTGCATAAGAAGATAAAATGAAGAAAATAGTGTGAATGAATAATGAAAGATTTAAAAAATTGATGAAGCATAGAACATATAATAAGAGAAAAAATAAAGTGAAGAAACAAAACAGGAAAAGTGTAAAAAGTTTTGAAAATTTTGATATTGTTTTATTTTAAGTAAATATTTGTGAAACTGCATATAACCATAAGACCACAATATTGAGGCACCTAATGAGTAGGGTTGTCATTGAATTTTCTGCAAGATGCTTATTCTCCATTTGTGGAAAGTGCTGTTTTCTTATTAGTTATTTGCCAGTTAAGGCCAAGTTCATTTCTCAAGCCCATGGTTTGGATTTAATTTCAATGGCTTGTAAGGTGAGTGCAATGATAAGAAATATTTTACTTCAGATTGTTTAAATAGTTTCTACACATTGAAAAGAAAAGAACACAGGAGTCATTAATTGCTAACTTTAGTCATTTAATTCCTTGCTTCTTTCTTCTTGTTGCCTATTTTAAATAAACATGTTTCTTGCTCTTTGGATTTAATCTATTCTACTTCAACTTTCCTTGAAAAGATTCTTATTTATGTCTGCAAACTGTTCTCTTCTAAATGGTTTTCATTTTGAGCATTTCTTTATCTCATGCTAACACTTATTTTTAGCACAAAATATAAATCTTGTATATTTAATGCCTGATATATCTAATTTTTACAAACAGGCTAAGTTTCAAATTTAGATACATTGGATGTCAACATTTCAATTTAAATGTGCATCTCTGTATCTAATGCTGTAGCTGGATTTTTGTTCTGTTTTTCTCCACTTAGAAATTTTTATATATAAGACTGAGTCTGTCAATAAAACCATTATTTTATCTGAAGAAGTTCTTTTCACAGTTTTCTATCTTGTCATTTTAGGTTGCTCTGAAAGTAATTCCTGCTTTTTTATTATGTTGACCCACATTCCCAGAGGCAAATGTATGTTGGTATGGCAGTAGAGATTGAATGTTCTTGCTAATAACCCATCGTTTATTTTAGTTTGTTACAGACAACAGTTTAACAAAATAGTATCTGACAAAAAAGTATATATGAAGGAAAGGTGTGTCACTAAATTCTTTCATGTGGGGGAAAACTGCATCCACTAACATTCATTGAAACTTGATAAATGTTTACAGAAACCAAACAGTGAATTTATTATGGCTAAACAATTGTATAGTTAGGTTGTGATTAATGCATTCAGCAATGGTGAGTGCTATATGTATAACAAGTTACAATCTAGTTTACAATTTTTGACACACAAAATGAAGAGTGTCTCAATCAATCCATTTGCACAAATTGGTAGATTACTCCCAGGGAATTGTGTACCAAGTTGAATTTTAGTTTGAATGTCTTGGTAACAATGTTGATAATATTGGGTTATTATATAGTATATACCTGGTGAGTAGCATGGATGCTTGCACAAGACCTGATAAACCATCAAGGTTTCCTGGACTCTATCATCCCCAGTAACAAGACATACTATCACCATTTTGAGCCAGAAACAAAACACCAGTATATATAAGTGATTTCCCCATCAAAGTAAAAGCTTAAGTGCACTGTTTTTGTTAATACGAAAGGAATCCAGACAAAGCTTCATCTCTGTGTTGCTGATTAAGCTGAAGGCTCAAATTTTCAAACTCTTTTCTAACATAATAATTTCAGAACCCACACCAATTTGAAAACCATAGATTGCAAATCTTTGCTGAACTGTTCTACTACAGCCATCACATAGTTCAGATTTGACACCTGCCAAATTTCTTTTGTTTAGAACAATGAAAGATGTCGACAACATTTTCTTAACAGTGACTCCCTCTTTGGTGCTTTGAAAAAGTGAGTTACTTCTGCTTGTGAAGATTATTATGAGCACAGCATGAAAGCTCTTATTCATTATTACCAAAAATGTATAGCCACTGGTAGTGACTATATGCCAAAAAAGATAGTTTTTTGTAGCTAAAAAACTTCTGTTGTTATTGTGCTCTTTGTGTCAATTGTAGTTTCTGTGGAAATAAATAGAAAGTATTATTTTCAGATCATTCCTCATATATATTTATATACATATGTTAGTGCATATATATATATATATATATATATACAAATTGATGAGCCAAAAAGTCCTGAGTTAGCAGGATGTAATGATAATGGAGTTAACACCACTGTAACTCAATGTCACAGATGCCCAGACCTATATCAAGTGTCCGCTAATATCTCGTGAGTCAGTGTGAACACCATCTAGACTGCTAAGTACTTGCTATAAGGAAATAATAGAAATTTTGCTTGTAAAACATTGTGCAAATTTAAAAATTTTTCCTGACAAAAATTCTAAAATTTCTGTTCTCAAAGTTAATTTTTTAGTTATTTCAAATGTAAAACATTGCTCAAAATCAGTGCATACTTCTGAGGCTGTTCAAAACAAGTGAGTTCCTCAACTCTCTTTAAAGCCCTTGTTTTCTCTTCCTTGCAATGCCCATAATGCTTCTTAAAAATTTCAACTCCAATGTTGTTTTGTGGAACTCACCTCACTATCTAGCAGCTTCTTTCACATATCCTTGAGGCTTCTACCTTAAATATGAAAAGAGGATAATGTGTTCATTCCCAGGACCTTTATAAATCCAACAGACCTGTACAAAGATAACCTCACATGGTCAACAACTTCAATCTGACTTTCCCATTCTATGTTGGTTGTTCCAGGATTAGATCCCAAAACAA
The DNA here is from genome assembly GCA_903632075.3 of Acanthosepion pharaonis. Classification (NCBI taxonomy): domain Eukaryota; kingdom Metazoa; phylum Mollusca; class Cephalopoda; order Sepiida; family Sepiidae; genus Acanthosepion; species Acanthosepion pharaonis. The sequence goes on along the minus strand of CAHIKZ030003304.1, from coordinate 72,476 downwards.
TATTTTCAAGTGACACCTAAAGAGAGAGTCACTAGTGTTGTGCAACCAGAATTCCTTCCAAAGTAAAACATAATTTGTTTTATTTACCAGAACATTTTTTAGTAACAGCTGTGTTTTGGCACATGTAAACAATGCAAATAATCATTTTTCATTGTGTAAGAAAAATATATTTTTCTTGTATAATCATATTTGACATTTTCCCCTGAGTATTTCTGAGTATCCCTGCTAGTATAATACATATGCATAAATATCCTTTTTAAATTCTCCATTGTTTGTTTTTGATTCACTAAAAGTGTAAGATGCCAAGACTTAAGAATTTATACTGAAAATTAGGTGACAAGTGAAGAAAAGAACCTCTTAATATCTTTAAGGAATATATATATATATATATATATATATATATATATATTACATGAAGACATCTTGTGAATAAATGTTTGATGCATTCAGTCAATTCTATAACTTAATAATGAAGTGTCACTTAACCTCTGGGATGCCTACCAAACTAAGATGAGTGCTTTATATATGATAAAATGTCTTAGCTAAAAGACCTATTTTTACTTATTTCATTTATTACAATGGAATATCCATAATTTATTTCAAATAATGCTTACTTGTAAATTAGGTGTCTGAAGTTTTTACAAGGCTCTGAAATTCAGTGGCCAAATACCTCAAGTGCTTAAAAAAGTTTATCGTTTAACTCAGCAGATATACAGCAGATATACTGAACTTTGTATACATATTTATTAAAACTAAAAATTGACTAAAATTCATGCAATATATTTTTAATATATAGCTTGTTATTGATTATATCATTTTAGCAAAATTTAGGTGATTTAGTTAATATTTATATACATGCAAATTGAATAATGATTACTTAGAAGCCTGTTAGAAATTATCTATAACCTTTATGCATTTTAAATCTATCTGATGAATAAGTTGTATATAGAGAATGAGAAACTTTTTTAAATACAATATATAAAAAAGTGCTACAGATATTCTAAATAAATATATATTTCAAAAAAATTTTCTTGAAGCAGTACAAACATGGAACTTCAAGTGCAAATCACTTGCATGTTTATTATCAGAATGATAGAATAATGATAATAATGATGATAATGATGATAATGATGAAGATAATGAGAAAAAATATTTCAGAAGTAATCCTGGCGATATCAAGAGAAAAAAGATTTTTAAAATGTCATATATGTATGTATGTTATAAAAATCCATCTTGCTGGATAGAAGAGAATCACATTTGGCTCAGAAACATGTTTCCAACACCAATAACATTAGTAGAAGCCAAAGCAAAATAAATGAATGCATAATGAATAATATAATAAAAATGACTATTTTTCGGATGTGTCTTATATTGTCAAAATATCTTTTTTTTAGTGTATTATGGTGAAAACATCTTAAAAAATGAGTAAACATTTTGAAACATTCTTAAAATGTTATTTTCAAAGAAATTTCCTGTAGTATCTTTCTTAAGGTAAATACTTTTGTTCATATAATCATTCTTTTTCTAGTTATGAGGAACAGAAAGTTCTTCTGCTATTTCTCAGCATTTTATCTGCATTTTTTCTGTGTTCATACTGAGATTTTCAAAAATACTGCAAGAGTAATTTCTATTTGTGAGTATTTTACCTTTAATGATTTTTCAGTACTTTTTATGCTGTACTTTTATGATGCTAAAATTTGTCATAGTTTTTTCTTTCTATCAGTTTGATATGTATGAACTAAATATTAATGATGGTAAAAGATTTTAAAAAGATATTTTGACAATATAAGATGAAAATGGCCAAAATATACATACATGTAGATATGTATGTACACACACACACACACACACACACACACACACACACACATATTGATAGAGGAGGAGGAAAAGAGTTTTCAGTCCCTCATCCTATGTGCAAAGTGTAATTTAATAAGTGCCTTAATGCTGAATAAAGAAGACATGTCAAAGAAGAGAGAGAGAGAGTAAATTAATGGAATAAATATACAACAATTATGAGACTCACTCTTCTCCCTGATGAAGTTTTGTGGACAGCCTGGAATAAGAACAACAATACAGAATGACAATGGCAACTAATATTTAATTAAAAATCAAACCAATATTAAATGCAACTTTATTTTCTAGCATGGCTAGAAGGGCAGAAGTAGAATAGTTTCCTCATTTTGTAAGCACAGCATTTTTTAATATTTAGCAAGTGGGAGTAGGAAAAAGTATAACATAGTTGATCAATTCTCGTATATACATTTCTGAATATAAATATAAATAAATGTAAAGTTGTAAGTGTAAAGTTATACATTCACAATAAGTACTTTAAATATTTTATATACTTTACCAATTAAACTGTTCTTCTTAATAAATAATATGCATTTTGGAAATAATTTGCATGACAAAACTCTTTCTTTCACCTTCACAAATTTCACTTGATAAAAAATTCTTAATTTTTATGAAAATATTGGAATGTTTCTTTTGATATATCTAATTATCATTTTTATGCATTCTTCACAATATTTAATTCATTTTTAAGTGAAATAATAAAGAATTAGAGTTTCATTAGTAAAAAGCTTAATTCTTTAGAGTATTCATGTTAAACATTTATGCTTTTAAAAAGACTATTTCTAAATACCTTCACTTTTAGCTCAACAAGTGCTACAAATTGCTGTTTCTAGCTCTAGTTAAATTTACTTTCTCATTTAATTTGAGAAGTATAAACTGTTTTTATATATATATATATATATATATGGGCACTTCGAGGTGGTGTAATGGTTAGTAAGCTTGGCTCAAGAACAATTACAACTGAGTAGTGAGTTTGATCCTCACTGGGTGCCCTCTAATTTCGGCCTTGTGCCACATCTAAGCTATGCTTGGAAAATCACTATATATATATATATATATATATATATATATATATATATAGTTCTCAAATTAAATGAGAAAGTAAATTTAAATTTGATTTAAAAATCAATTTTTTTGTAAGTTATTCTTAACATCTCTTGAGAATGAAACCAAACTATGAATTTTAAGTTTAATTTTTAAAGTTAATTTTTAGGGTTTAAGTTTCGGTTTTGAAACATAGTAATTTCTGTGTCGTGATGGAGGCATATTTTTGAAAAATTAATTATAATATTATGTTTTTAAAAATAATAAATACTAAAGAACTTCCGGATTATAAATCTGACTGTTCTTTCCTATTATTTGAATATATATATATATATATATATATGATTTTCCATATATATATATATATATATATATATATATATATATATATATATATATATGATTTTATATATTACATGATTCATTCATACAAAAAAAGTAGATTAGTAAAGTTAATTTATAAATAACGAAAAAGCATCTTGTTTATGCGAAGATATTTTTTCACCATTCATATCATTAACTTTATAATCTACATTTTTTACAATAAATATTCATGTAATAAAAATTGAAAATATATATATTTGATTTTATATATATATATGCATATATATATATATATATATATATATATATATGATTTTATATATATATATATATATATATATATTTTTTATATATATATATATATATATATTTATATATATATATTATATATATATGATTTTATATATATATATATATATATGATTTTTATATATATATATATTTATATATATATGATTTTATATATATATATATATATGATTTTATATATATATATATATATATATATATATATATATATATATATATATATATATGATTTTATATATATATATATTTATATATATATATTTTATATATATATTTATATATATATATATATATATTTTATATTATATATATATATATATATATGATTTTATATATATATATATTTATATATATATGATTTTATATATATTTATATATATATATATATATATATATATATATGATTTTTTATATATATATATATATATGATTTTATATATATATATATATGATTTTATATATATATATATATATATATATATATGATTTTACAAAGGTCTGTAATTACTATTATTCTATACACAATAAGCTATCAAGTCCTAAGAGCGAGTAAGAACTGGTATATATTTATCATATCTCTAATTAATAGTTGCTCTTGCCCTTCCCTTATGGAACAGATTTCAATTTATTAGTTAAATTTCAATCATTGAACTAGAAATTTGTTCTTGACTTATAGGAGAGCAATCATGGCAAGCTAGATATCTAAATTTATGTCCACACACACAAATCTATATCATTTCAATTTTATATTTGGATTATTAACTTGTATCAACTATTATTACTAAAAAAAATATTATCATAAATGATACAAATAATTCTAAAAACAGTCATGTGTTCTATGAATATTTCTTTTAATATAAATATGTGAATTCAATGCATCATCCACAAAATACTATTTTAATAAAAATTATAACTGTGTTATTTGAAATTGTCTATCATCATTTGAACTTCAATCAAAGGTTTTATCATTGGTATTATTCATGATGTATGCATGCATTTTAATGTAAAAATAAAGTAAAACTGTACTTCTGATTGTATCAGTGGCAATTTCTACACTTTTCAGACACATCCTTTAAACTATTTTAATGACTGACTGGACCATAATATCTGTTTGTTATTTTGAGTATTGTTGGGACTTAAAGTTAAAAGTAAGCACAATGATGTTAAATTTTACAGTTTAAAACACTACCATTGTTTGATGTAATTTGTTTTATTTTTTGTTAGCCAATAAGTGATTTTTATCTTGAGTTTTCCAAATGTTGATATAAAGATTACTTAATAATAAATGTTTAAAAACAATTTTAAATATCATTTTACTATGAGCAATGTTCTATGATTCTGGTATCTCAAAGCCATTAAAAAATTTAATCAATAACAAATTCCTTCTTTTGAGCTAGTTTATTTTTTCTACAGTTGAATTTCTAAATATTTCATTACATAATAATCATTTATTTTCTTGTCTGTCCGAGGTAATTTCAGTGGATGTAATAATTCTTAGCTTCATTTAACTTACAATCTTCTACTGGAAAATTAAAACTTCATTATTTATATCATTAGATACAAAAGCTAACATAATCAAATAATCATATACTCTTAAATATACATGTAAATATATAAATTTTTAATGATTGTTTTATGAAAAGTGTATGCATGTATAAAAAACTAAAACAAAATATGAACAGATAAATGCAATAGAGAAATGGTCTTTCAGATCAGACACATCACATGGAGATCACTCCCTTATTCCTACTTTTTAGTCAGTACATTTCTTTTGATTCTTGTGACTATAATTTGTACAATTTCTGTTATCACTTATGATTAGTGTCAATTGGCTGCTCTATTCTTTTTCTTCTATGAGAATGTTCAAACACAGATACATACATACTATATGTATAGGATGACTTCATGTATGGTATTATCTCTGAATTTTTTTACATGAATTTTAACCCTTTCAAGAAATATTTACCTGTGTATATTCAACCGGTCATGAAAAATGCATGATTTTTAACCGCTTCAAAAAAATTACCTGTGTATAGTGCAACCTCCTATTTTTTTTTCATAAAGAACTGATCATAAAAACTTACACTATACTTGTATATATACAGTACTAACTTTTTGCAACAGTTATAAATGTTGTTTGAAGAAATTTTATTTGGATGAAATTTAAAGTTTACAGAACAGTTATTTTATCCTAATTTGTTTTTATGAAGATATTTCAGAAGTATACCAAAACTGCATCTGTTTTTTATGCATTACTTGTGATATGAAATTTGTTCAGTTGCTTTTGAAATGCATAGATTCATTTGTCGCTAGTGTCATTTCTGAGAGAATATTTTTCTTTACTACTTGAAGATATAGAATAGGCTGAATATTAATTCTTCTGATATATATATATAAAGTGGACATTGTAGTCAACATCCAGTAGCAACAGTCAGTTTCATGCTTAAATGCAATTAGGCCTGAAGATTGCATTTAAGCATGAAACAAACTGTCTCCGTCATCATCTTTTATATTTAGATATGCTGTATCCCTGATATTGAGCACTTTAATCCATAAATATAGCATACTTTAAAACTATATTTTTTATTATGTATATAAATATATATATATATACATATATATATATATATATATATATATATATATATATATATTCACTGTTTTTCATTTTAAGAATCAGCTGAAATTCAATGATAATCTGAAAGAAATAAACAGTTAAAATGTGTCTTTGATAAAATATTAATCTTAAGTTAAAGCTGGTAAAATAAAGAGAAAATAAAAAAAATGTTTGAGATTAAAATAGCTGATTTTAACATAATATATATTTTTCTTACAAATGTAACAATTCCTTTTACAGATCATTAAAAGTTGATAATCAATGTCTTCTTGTATTCAATATAAGATGTGAAGTCATTGATATGAAAAAGAATGCCATAGGTTTTATGGAGATAATTAATAAATAATAAGGCAAAAGTCTTGGTAAATATATCAAACAGGAAAGAAATAGTAATTATAATGACCATCCTATTTTATAGAACATCCCAGCAAATAAATTTGACAAACTTTAAAAATATAAGTACCTGGAAATAGAAATTGCAAGAATGTAGATATGACCACAGTTTCAGTAATAACAGGAGTACTCAGAAAGATTAAAATGAATACAGAATCTAAAAAAATTGTAGGAAGCCTTTCATTTTAAATTACAAAAGACTTGTGCCTATGAGCATTTCTCACATATTCAGACAAACATTTTAATATACTCAATAACTTTCTAAGAAAAACCTTCCTTTGCTTTAGGTCTTGAGTAAAAGATCTGGCAAAGGATTGTAAGAAACAGTAAATAATAATAATAATAATTTAGATACTCTCTTATCTTAGAGCTTCATTAATACCAATTATATTGTGAAAACATTGACTTGTATGAGATAATAAAACCTGACAATATATAAAGAAAAATAGATAAATGAAATGAAATGTTTTTTCTTTATTGCTTTTTATTTCAGCCTTCATATTATAAACATAAAACCATTCTCCATTCATTGTCTTTTCTGCTCTTAGTTATACTTCCTAATTTTCAAATTTGAATTGTCAGTTCTCTCACTATCAACTCATAACATCATCTTTACACACATGTATATACATAATGTATACGTGCTAATACATATATACATGTATATAAATATATTATGTTTAAATATAAATGCACATGTAAGTTTTGCAAATCATTGAATCTACTTAATTAAATTATAAAAATGAATGAATATTTCCCTTGTGTACATATACAAATTTACTTGTTTTATCCAGTTTTATAATAATAGTAATATTTGAACATTCTCAGTCGGCAAATATGAAAACTGTATGTCTAAAACTCTGTGTGAGTTCATATTTTTAACAGTGAGTGAAATAATAGTTCTCTGATTTATTTCCATAATGAAAATAAGTGTGGTATTGTGTACTACAGGAAAGTAAGCATTAACAAGAAAGGACAGTTACTATATTTGTATGATGTTTAAATGGCTAAGTAAAAAGAATTAGTACTGCTATAAAAGATTCAAATAAGTGTCTTTCTTTTTCTTTATTGTACATTTTCCTTTCCACTTTCTTAAAATTTCCTTACTCTCTCCTTTTTTAATGTTTTCATTTTTTCTTTCTCTACTTCCTTACTTTATTGTGTTATTTTGGTTTTTGTTTTTATTATTACTCTCTCTCTCTCGGAATCAACTCATGCTGATTTCCTCTGGCTTCAACTATATTTCAATGTAAATAAAGAAAATAAACCAAAAGAAGGAAAAAATTCAATGTGGATCTTCTTTTAGATCAATACTGCATTTTAGTCAAAAGTTTGTTTTCTTGATCAATAATGTACCAGCATGCAATTTACAATGTCTTGATTCTGTATGAAATGTTGTATGAGGAAAGGAAAAGAAAAACACAATGGAATTAGAGATGATACAACAAAAAAAGCTTATATATTTAGAATAAAAATAGTGAAAAGTTAAGAAATAAAAATACTATTTAGAAAAGTATATTTTCAAAATGATTTTAATAAAATTAAAATTTACTTGCAGATAAAGATTATCTTTAAATGATAAACATTGGTTTTCTTACCAGAAAAATCATTGCAACTTGGAATTAGAAAGTAAATTCTAATTCTAATTGAACATGGTTCTTAAATTTCAGAAATTAATTTCTTCTTGTGATGTCCCATTCTCAAAAGCATTTTAACAAATAGGAAATCAAATTAAACTGTAAACTATTATATATTTTTAACAAAAATAATTACAAGAGCAGCATTAGTATATATTTTGTAGTACATATTTATAAACAAATCAGTAAAGTAACTGAAGAATTAGTCGAAAATTTGCAAGACTTGGATTTTGTTTTAAAATGAATATAGTCACAATAAACTATAGTTTTATATTCATATTTCTTTTTGTTTAATCTCTTATTAGTGCATAATATATATATATATATATATATATATATATATATATATATATGTGAAAAGTGTGCATATATAAATATATATATATATATACATAGAATTACTTATATATTATATGCATGGTACTTATTAGAAAGCTCAATATCAGAGATAGAGCTAACATATTTGGTTGGATTGATGTGAGTTTGTGACACAACACCACCCATATACATACATATGTCAAATCTTAAACTGTCCACATATGTTTATATCTGTATGAGTCTCAGCGGACGAGCAAGTGTGTATGTGTGATGTGTGTCTGTGTATCTCATCAGGTGTACAGACATGCATCTATGTTTGCATTAGCACAATGACATCCCGATGACATTTCCCCCCACTCCCATAATAACACCAATGCAAATATATATATATATATATATATATATATATATATGTATTCAAACATATGTTGTTAAATATAACACACAACAAATATCTATAATGTTCTATCATGAGCCTTTCCAATGGCTTTAGTTTCAAAAGTAAATAAAAACAGAAACTGTCCGACATTTAGATATTTCTTTATTATATTGGTCATTGATCTAAGCTTTCAGCTTGCATGAGCCATCATCAAAGTGGTCATATGGATATTACGAAAGAGATGTTCATCATCAAAGATCACATACTGTTTGGCTTACATACAAGTTTGCTATGCGATGATAATGGTCGTAGAATATGGATCATTTTCAAATCCAAATGTTGTTTATAATAATATATTGTGACTAAGATCAATTTTGAAATGTGACTTGCTTTTGTTTTAATGTAGATGGCCTTGAATACTTTAAGGTTCATTTTACTGTGAAAATGTGGTTTGTAATAAAAATATCTCTCTGTTATGTAGTGGGTTTTTCTAAGAAATGTTGTTTAATGGAACTAAGATCAGAAAGGTGACAATCTCTGAGGGAGTCATGTAAACTGATACACTGTATCATTGTTTTTTTCTCTGAATAGAGGATTTACCTTTTTGTATGCAGTTGTTGTGGGTTATTATTGGAGACTATGAGTTCAATTATTTTAAATTTTTTATAATATATGATGAGCATAACTTGTTTATTATTATTAATGGGGATAACATTTCTACATATAATGTTTTTGAGCGTTGTTTCATCTTGTTTGTAATTATTATACATTTGGTTACAAATAGTATAAGTTAATAGTATTATGTTTATTTTGATGTATACTATTGTGGTTACAATTATTATTAATATTATCAAATTTGTTAGTGGTATTATTAAATTTATTCAGATGCATTTTAATTTGTTGGTCAATGATGGAATTAGGGAATCCATTATTAATGAGTGTTTGTTTAATGTTATGTAATTCTTTATAGAATATGGTTTTGGAAGAAGATATCATTTGTGTGCGTTGGATCAATTTTTTATAATAGCTAACTTATATCGTTGAAGACATACACTATTATAATTAAGAAGACATGAGTTAATGCTAGTGGGTTTTCTATATAGAGAAGTAGTACATTTATGTATGTTGGAATCAATAATTACATCAAGGAATGGAATTTTATTATTAATATTAATTTCTAATGTGAATTTGAGAACAGAGTGACTTTCAAATTTATTTTTATGTTGTGTAATTTGATCAATATTTTTTTAGCTAAAATGAAAATGTCATCTATGTATCTTACATATATATATAGGGGTTTATTAGTGTCATTAAGTATTTTATTTTCTAAATGTAAATACATAATTTAAATAATGATATATCTAAAATATATATATATATATATATATATATATATATATATATATATATATACAAAATAATTCCAAAGATAGGGTCCAGGTAGAACTTAATGGAGGACAGTGTAAGTTTATTTATAAAAAGGTTTAAACACAATATTCCATGGTCAAATGACTACATAGAATCGCTGAATTATGAATCTGAATATAGTGGACCTTTAATCCAATTCAAAATAGAAAACAGAAAAATGATGCTGATAAATAAAAAATATAACTATTCATAAATTCATTTTGTGTATGTGTGCATGTTTACTAGGGATCTCTCCCATTACACACACACTTTAAAATGTGTGTAGCCAAAAGACAATATTCATTATAAGCAATTGCTCATGTCTATATATTGGATTATTATTATGATGTAGTAGAAATACAATTTTGTTGTTGATAAAGGAAACAGCATAATTTACCAATACTGAATACTAATGTCATATATTCCAAAAAGGGGTAAAACTAAATACTAATGTCATATATTTCAATACTAAAATTGAAGACTAATGTCATATATTCCATTTAAAAACTAATACTTTTTCCATTTGCATGAAATTTATTTATTTCAAAAAATTGTTTTCCTTTCTTCAACATAATATCTAGTAACAATAGTTAAAAAAAAAATTCACATCCTGAAATTGGTTCTATTAAAGGAATATTTAATAGAAAAACACATTTTCATTCAATGGTAAGTATATTTTCTCTTCAAATATGAAGAGGAAAAAACTCAATAAATTATTAGAAATATTAGATTTGAGAGCCCAGCTAAAACAAAAAGCAGATTATTTATTTTCAAAGATTGAAAAATTTCTCTTGATCTGATTCTGTTCGGAATTGCTCTTGGAATCTAATCAGAGGATTAAAACAAAGAAAAAAATAAAAATATTACAAGATAATTATTTAAATGAATATGAAATTCTCTGAATTATCAATAAAATCATCAAAATAATTCTTCAATTAATCCCTCAAATCTTTAAATACAATCTATATTGTCTGTTTATGAACATCATGTTTCATTTTAATAATTTCAAAATAAATAATGACCATGACAGGTTGTTTTTAATATATATCAATATTTAAGGAGTCATTACATACCAAGAACTGGTTATGTGCACAAGGATCAAGTTTTATATTTGAATTAGTGAAGAATTGTTTTATTACTAAACAAGCCAGTCTTTTTTTTACCTTTTATGATCCTACAGACTAAAAAACAGCTTTTGTTCAAAACACAGCCAATTCAATTTCAGTATATGTTGTTAAATATGATTGCTTTTTCCCCAAAAGCCCAACCATAGAAATCAATATATTCTTCTAAAATTAATGATGGAATTGAATAAATTCTAAGCTATTAATCAAAGGTTTTTTACTTTGAAAGATCTGATATTAATTATTTCAATTATTAAAAGCTTTTTTTGGTATAAAAATATCTTAATGGATCATGTAATTTTGATGTTTTTTGCATAATAGCATACATATAATGGCATGTTTTTAATCATTCACCCCCAATGGTTGGCATCTGTACCAAATCATAAGATGCAAGGCTTAAATTCATATTTAATAACATTTTGATAAGACTCTAGTGAGGAGAAAGGAAAATAAAAAAAAAAGAATTTAGGAAGACTGATGATTATGACTGACATTTCATTTAAATTTTTGAAGATTATAGGTGGTGAGAGGCAAGAAACCAGAAGAGTTCCACAAGTTGAAAAAAAAATCTATTTGAATAGAAAATACCTTTAGATAGTAAAATGATGAATATTTCTTTAAATCATACTTAAATTCATGCAATTGAGGTACCAAGATGGAGAGCTCATCAGAACAATTGTCATATAAATATTTATAGAAAGGAAGAGGAAATGATATGTCACAAAAAAAAAAAGTGGCTGAAGCTGAGATGCCAGGTCAAGATGGATAACATTACAGACCATTCTTTTGATTTTACTAAGAACCTTGAGATATATAGCAGGAGCACCTAACCAGATATTCCCAGAATATTCAATACATGAATGATTAGTAGATTTATAAAAGTGCAAGATGGATTCTGGTGAGAAAACATTGTCTAACATAATGAACCAAGGATTTTAACAGCAGGCCAACAATTGAGTCAATATAATCTTTCCACTTCATGTCAGTGGAAAACTTGAGACCAAGAAAGTGCAATTATTATTGCTCTACTGGAGGTATTTTTCAGCCATACTGGTGAAAAGCAAAATGGTTCTCTGTATTAAAAGATAAAGTTCAGTTGATTTATATTTTGGATGTTACCAATTTATTAAACCATTTCTTTTTTATAGTGATTGGAGGTAATTTTCAAGTAACTACCAGTTTATATTTGTCATATATATCAAACTTAGAATTTTTTTATACATTAATGTGTGAAAGGATCTAGAAGAATGGCCATTCAACATGACTTTCATTACATGATTTGTTAAAAACAATTGGATTAAGTCAAATTTTCAACCAGAGACCAAATAGCCTTGAGCTTTTGAAGAAGGCCAATATACAAACTCTGTCAAATGCCTTTTAGATATCTAAAAGTCACAGACTGAATTAATCACCATTCTTGATAGACAAATTTAGTAATATTCATTAACACATTGACTAAGAAAAACAAAATTCATAATTATTTATTTGAAGAAGACCATGTGAACCTGAGATGTTTAACCAACTCAGAGTTGAATTAGAGCCTCACTACTTCAACCAAAAAGAGGTAAAAGGGCAATAATTCAAGAGATCAGAAGGTTTCCCAAAGTTCTCAAGCCAAGAACTACTGAGATTTTCCATGGATAAGCTGGAAAATAAGGAGCAGCAAAGTATTTGTTGTAGTGTTTAAAAATTAATTTCAGGTCATTAATGTAAATATTTTTCAATGTACAATATATAAAATTGACTACCAAAACTTGCTATATCAAATTTTATGCAAAATTGGAAAATTTTATGATTAATTAAGTTTCTCTCCCCTTCTAGAAATATATTTAGATTGTTATTGCACAAAAAGATTCTAAAAAAAGTGATTGCAAAGTCAATTCAAAAGCTGAAATGTTACCTATGTACACCAGGTTCAAATGCAAGTTTATCTACTTAGGGAGTTTGAGTAAATGGCTGGCAGAACTAGGACTATAAAGACAAAGAGGATTGTCAAAAAACTGGCAGTTGAACCCCTGAAAGAATATGATACAAAGAGTGAGCGATTGCAGATTTTCCACACATTTATCTAAATAATAAATGTGAATGTCAATGTTTACTTTTCAAGTTTACCCCTAGAAGCTGTAGCCTAACATATATGTGTGCCATTTTGGAATCATAAATATAAACCATATGAGCAAACTAAAAACATTCTGAGATGGATATTAATATATTTAAAAATTAGAAAATGATGAAATGTCTTGGAAACATAATTAGGAAAGAGAATTAGAAAATTTGTTGGTAACAATCACAGGACATATTAAAGGCAAAAAGGAACGGAGGAAGTGTGATATATATGACAAAAAGGAACAGAGCATAACCTAAGTGCGAGCTTGTGAAATGGATGCCAAACAAACTTAAACAATGGTTTAAATATCTAACCTTATTTTTAAGAGCTAAAAGGATAGGAAATTGTGGAGAGCCATGATTGTCCATTTCTAGACAAAATACACAGGTTTAGTTTCCAAGCTTCATTAACAAAAAAAAAATTATTTTTTTTGAAAAAAAATATGTATTAATCCTCATCTTTGTTTTTATTTACTACAATCATAGATAATATTCTTTAGTGTTAAAAAAGTATTTTACAAATGATAATCATGATTCAACAACAACAGTTAATCCCAGAATATTACATGTATTTCAGTTAGACTAAATATTAGTTCAAAGATTGTTATATCAATTATAGTGAGTTAAAGGTCTGTAACAGGATCTAAAATTTTTTGTAAAAATGGTTTTTCAAGAACAAGGTTGAATAAAGATTCAAGTTGATCTTTGTATCATTGGGATATGAAGGAAAATACAGAGTAAATAACTTGCTGTGTGAACATATGGTAAAAAAATTGCTTTCAACGCAATTGGGGAAGTAGTGATTCAATTGCCTATATACCAAAGAAAAGGTCATTATACATCATAAAAGACGAAGAAATAAATTTCACTTTTGTCTATAAACTATTTGATGAGGGATACTGCATGCAAACAAAGTTTGCATGTGTATACATCATTGATATAAATATAAGTAATATATATATATGCATATTAGGTAAAACATGTGTATTTTTGATTCTGAAAAAAAAATTGCATTTTTACTCCATGGTTTTTTTAGCAAAAGGATGAGCCCAAAATATAAATTACAAATTGAGATACCAAAATCAAACAAGTACAAAAATTTAAATATCTGGGATGTGTTTTAATGAAGGACAGAAAATTGTGACACTGAAATTTGAAGACGCATTGGGATAGCCAAAGTTACATTTCAAAAGCTAAGCAGAGCATTGAGAAAAAAAAAAATGTTTGTTACAAACAAAAAAATTACTGAACTGTTATATGATATCTTTTTTTATATGGTAGTGAATCTCTTCAAAGATGAAGAAAAAACTTATGAAAACAACAGAAATGTGGTTCTACAGAAGGATGCTGAGAATATCATAGCCCAAACATGTGAACAACAATAAAGTTTTTGTTGAAAATGGGAACAAAAAAGAAACTAAAAGATATAATTTTGAAATTTCTAGGGTACATAATAAAGAAAGACAGCTTAGAAAATCCATATACACACAGGAAAGATTGAAGGCAAGACAGACAGGGGAAAACAATGATTAACCTATAACTTTGGACTGAGGTTCTTAACAACTACTAGAATTTTATCCAAACCAGTGAATTAAGGCTTTTGATGAGTCTGGAAATTGAGATCATGTAATTTGTGTCCTGTGAGAGGTGGGAATCTGGGTAGGGGATGGTCCTTGTCTAATATGGAGTTAGAGGCAAAGTTCATTGCCAAGAGCTCATCCTTATCCTATGATGATGAGAATACTGCTGGATCATTTATGATAGTACTGATGGTTTGCCTCTATTGAGAGATTTTCTGTAACTCACAGGAACCAAGACTTTTCAACTTTGGCTGGGAAATGACATTAGCTGTTTAATGTATTACCCAGGACTTTCTTGCACTGACTTCAGGCAGTTTTGTATTTGGTCTGGCTTCTATTACACTGCTCCCTCTGATAGAGATGATAGTAGTGGTTACTGTGAGCTATGGTTGTAGCACATTCTGGTGTGAACAAAAGCTAGATGTTTGGCTTCTCTTGATACATTTTGTACAAAATATAATTTTCCATACTAAAAAGAATCCATTCAGAGATGAGTGAGGCTGTTCTGAAAGCTCTTATTTTTGAAGAATGCTGAGAGAGGAGCTTCAGCAATGTAAGATCTCGAGTAATCCCAGTCAGATTTTGTATAACAAAAAATCATCCTGTGAAGATACCTTTGGTTTAGCATCAATTGTCACATTGATCAGAGAATAGTCTGGGCCCAAACACTTCAATGGAGCATTCATCAGGAAAGGAGGTGATAAAAAGGTTTAGGATGTTTGCTTGATGCCCAGCTGTGTCAGGAACACAAGTAGGCTTACTTACAATCTGAGCCAGTTTGTAAGTGATGGAGAAGTTGTGACAGTATTTACTGCTTTATCAGTTTTATTTGAATGAACTAATCATTCCTCTTGATGAATATTGAATTCACCAACTAGATGGATGCTGGAGGATGATCAGAGAGGATATTATCAATCTTCTCAGATATTTTGTCAAACATTACAATTCCATCATACTATGAATGAGGGCCATGAGAAGGGACATGAACAAGAAATCAGGGTCCTCATATTCTTTTTCCACATGGAAACTTGTTCTTGATATAGGCACTGAGTCCATCACAATTTTGGGGGTCATTTCATGATTAGGAGTAAGTAGCCTTGAATTGTGAATTTTTGCACTGAGATAGATAGCCTGAGACCAATTTCAGACAGAAACATGAAATCAGGTTTGACATCTTTGAGATGAAGTTAAACTTCTGGAACATTGGATCCTAAACCCCTTGCTGTAGGAGTAAAATATGGGATCTACTTTTCTTTTTTCACAGTTGGGTTTGTTTCTACTTATTGATTTTGTTGTGAACAAAGCTCACATATTGAATCTTGGAAACATCAACACCCTCAAGTGATATCTTTAAGATCCAACTAGATCAATTGTCAGAGAGCACATTTCTAATTCTGCACTTATTAAGAGACTTTACCAGAAACTGATGCATTGCCCAGATCCCATTTGCAAAATGATAATACAGCAGCCTTAATATTAAGCACCTTCTGATGGTATAGCCTCCTTGTGAGTTACCCTAAGATTTGGATCCTTGACTGGATAATACCGATCCAGGAAACACTTACCTCCAGCAACCCTAATGAAGAGACAAACAATCCAGAAAACAAAAAATGCAGGTATACTACCCAGAATAAGCAAATCAGCAGAACTTCTTGAGTCATATGCATCACGTTTAAGCTGGGTGCCAGGCACCGAGACAAGCTCATTCACATGCCAGGACGAAATGAACAGCTGGAAGAAAAGGGAGTTACAAAGGCTGCTTGGGGCTTGCCCCCATTAGTGTTGTGTTCATGTATCTTACCTTTTGATTTTTGGCACCAGTTCTTTTGGGCTAACAATTACTATTTAAAGTTAAGAAAGCTGATTACTCACATTAACAACCAAAGAAGTCAGAAATGTCAAGAGATCTAGTATAGTCTGCTTCTAGAGTATGACTAATTTGATATTTCTTTTTACTTACAAAGTGGTCTAAAAGAAAAAAACATTACAGGCTGTAACTACATTTACCCTTTCTAAAAATAAATAAAAATTTGTAAAAAAAAATAAATATCTGTGAAGTAAGTTTGGTCTTTAGAAGTATATCTGCTAAGAGAAATGTGCATAAATTTTTCCTTCATTTCAAGAAATGACATTTACTGGCTGTAGTTTAAACTAAATCAGGCAGTTGCTCATTTTGACAGAATAGACATTATGTGATAATAAATATAGAAATAAATAGAATTTTTATTTTCACCTTTTTTACTACTTTTTAAATTCTTCCTTTCCTTTTACTTGCTTTTCTTCTCTTCCTTCCTCTCTTTACTTGATTTATTTTCTCTTTAGAAAAAGGCTACAAATAACTATTTCAAAATTATCTTTGCTTCATAATTTTTCTCAGTTTACATAGTTCTTATGCTTCCTTTTCCATTTTTTATTACTTTCATTACACTCTTTGTAATCGTTTCCATTTGATTAATTTTAGTTCTTATTCTCTGATTCTTTGGTTTTTGATCTTGCTTCTGTCACTTTTGTAAGAATTTATTTTCCATTGAATCTTTACAGATTTTAAACTGTCCAATTTAAATCATCAATACTTTTGATTTATTTTCAAAATGTGTATTTAACTGAAATTATTACTATTTGGTAAATATTGGTTATGCACTCAGAAAAAATAACAGAATATAACTGATGTCTTTCAAAAAATAAATGATTTCTCAACTTAATCCAATAGATATGAGAGGATGAAGAAATATTCTTGTCTAAACTCACTTCCCTAAAACTAACCAAAGGACCAAACTCTACTATCCTAATCTGACACTATCAGGTTTTCATCTGTTTTGGACACATGAATGAGGCTCTCAGTTAATAGTAGCTCTCCAATGATGATGAGGTGAATAAGGCAATTTATGCTTAGCAAAGAAAGCAAATTTCCTATGAGATAGGTATACATGCCATTATTCAATGGTGAAATACCACGGTTGAACAGAAATAAAGTTATTATTAGAGACTAGATTTAGATTATTGAAACTTTTATGTTCATTGAACTATGCTTTCTATTATTAAGTCTGTTGTAATTAAGGAACAGAAATTGCTTTTTTAACCAATCCTTGTACATATAGTTAGATATAGTGTTTTTTAATGAAACAGTAAACTTTTATATATTACATACAGTGCATATATTAACAGGAAAACTTAATGAAATAATTATATTTGTCATGCCATCTTTTGTATAATGTTAAGAATATTCTAGAAGTGTATTTGAAGTTTGTTCAGTGTTTTATTGCTTGCTAAATCAGTCAACTGTAGTATATTATTTACAAACCTTAAAAATTATGAAATTATGAAAATAGATCACATATGAATGTAGAAAAAATAACTTCTATCATTATTTAAACAATTGTTTCTTTCTTCTTGATCAACAAAGGAAAGAGTCATTTTAGACAAAGTAGTCCCTGATAATGACGAAAAAATAGATTTATTATGAGAATCAAAAAAATTATAAATGGCTAGGTTCAAAACAGATTAGACTCATCCAACTCTTCCTGAAGTTTGAAGCCCTGTGGGAAGATAAATGGAGGCATAATGTTGCCTCACTAGTGATCATTCAAGACATCTTTGTAATAACCATTAGATTCATCCAACTCTTTCTGAATCCTCTGCACTGTCCTCAGATTTACACCCAAACACTGAAGTTTTTGTATTCAAGTTCCAGCATGAATGCCAAGCATTACAGCATGGCATTTCCAAATTTCTGGCGGAGTGAATTGGTTCTTTTTCCCACAGATGGTGTCCAATTGACCTTACTATACTGTGCAGTCGACAAAATCAAAAATAACACACATGTGCAAAATTAAAAATATAAAATGACAATAATTTACCATCTATACTGTCAAATTCAGGCTCAGTTGTCTTGTTCTGTACAACTTCTTAACTGCTCTGTAGTTCCAAGTTGAAGATATTGAAAAATTTCTTAAATGATTCATTGAATCAATACCAGAATTATTCTTTTATGATAGAATACACAATTTACCTGAATGGTAGCATAAATCAGAAATCCAAGCAAAGATAGTTTGATGATATTAGTATACAACATAGAAAGAACAGTTAAGTGAATAAAAAACTACTGGAATCTTTTGCATGAATCTAATAAATCTTTTTTTTTTATATCTGTCTTTTATTGACACTCTCATACAGGCAGATATTTAAATGTAAATTTTTACTCACAGAAAGTTTTTTACAAGTATGCTCTAATATATAGCTACATAAGTATAAAATAATTATTAATACATGTATTAACAAATGGACTCATCATATGCAGACAAAAAATACAAACATAACATAATGTTATCTGGTTCTGTGATTGTCTCAGCATCCCACCTATTATCAATCCTGGAAACTTACCTCCAAGAGACACAGGTTGTTTGCAACCCCTAGAGATTGTCTGTAGAATAAAATCCCACCCACAATCTTTGATTCAAACTGACTCAATTCTCATGATCACCCATTGCTTTTAAAAGCTTTCACTCTACTTTCTTTACCCAGGGGACCAGATCTGACTGTGTGCTTTCACCTTGTGCTCCCCAGAGACCAGTGAGAATAAATGAAACCAGTGAAAACATATCTGAGAAAAGGAATGAAAAATAATGAGGTTCCATGTAAACAAAAGTAAACCTGCAGTAATCTATAAATAGAAAGGAAAAATAGATTGAGAATTAGACAGAAGTAAGCAACTAATAAATAGACCAAAAGAGAATTATATAACATCAAATTACCATTTGGGTTGTGCATATTTTACAAATGCATGAATATAGTGATTGCTTGGGTGTATCAATTCTCCTGGAAGGAAGAAAATCAACTTTAAAAATTTTGATTTTACTTGTCTTATACTGACAACTATATTTTGAGTACATCTAGGAATTGATTCAATGACTATGGGGGATTTCATGCACAGGTAAATAAATTGAGAGATTAAAAATACAGAGTGAAATAGAAAGATGGATATAGATAGGTAAATAGACAGCTACAGGTATAGATAAAAAATGTGTATTTACTTCTTCATTAATACAACTTTTCTTGTTTATGTACAAGAGAATGCACACAAATGGCAAACTATGATACTGAGTTTAAAAGAATTTAAAATTTAAAAAACTAGGATCATCCACATTTTTCCTTGATCTTAATAATAGCCTGAAATATGGTTGACTACATAAATGCATTTACATTCATTGGATACAGACACATTTGTATGTAAAGAGAAATTAACTAAAAAATTCCTGTTTATTGTCTTTAATAAAAGGGAAATAAAAGGGAAAGACAAAAATGGATAGATATATGAAGAAGTCTTAGTTTATAAATAGACAGAAGTTAAATAATTATGATCAAACAAATGAATTTACTTCAAGATGTATCAATTGAGATAATTTTCTTAGTCTAAGCAGTTGATGATTTTGAAAACACTAAACCAATATAATATGTTTTACATTAATTATCACAAAGGCTTTTGACAATGTGTAGCATAGAAGTTTGCTACATGGGCTCTCCAGATATAGTATCTCTGAAAGAGTTTATGCAATCATTGTCTTTTCTCTTAGGTAGGTCCTTGAAGGTTGTTATGAATAACCAGTTTTCTGAAGTTCATAAAATCAATGCAGGCATTTCCAAGGCTCTCTTTTTGGTCTTACTCTATTTTTGTTTTTCATTAATGATCTGCCTAGGAACATTCTCAGATCATCAGTAAACCTCTATGCAGATGATACCCCTGTTTATGGATGCACTTGTATAAACCAAGATGATTGGAGCCTTGCAGATGATCTTTCTTTTGAACTAGCTCTAACAGCTCAATTGAGAAATAACTGACTTGTAACTTTCAATAGCTCAAAAACCAAACTAAAATTATTTCATTATCACTTTTCAGACCCTGTGTTTTCTGCAGTCTTCATAAATGGTTCAACTTTCAATGAGGCTGTATACTATGAAAATTTACTGGGCCTCAAATAGTACATATATACAATCCATTGTTAAAGATGTTGATAAATTTTCAACTCATTCTATTGCTCAAGGAAGTATCTGACTTCTTTTACCATGTTTTATCATCATAAGCATCAGAATAGACAAAAAAACATTTTTACTGTAATCTTCTGATTTGATTGGTTCTCAAACCTTGTACTGAGTGAAATTTGCAAAAGAAAAATTTTAAATTATTTCATTACCTACCAAATTTCAGCTTAAATTTAATTTAACCATTATTAATGTTTCACCAGTTTTTGTTTCATTTCATTATACCTACTCAGATCATTATTCTAAAACCATCAGGAATAAAAATTAAACTTTTTCTTAGAAAGCCTAATGGCTAATCAATGATTAACAGAAGAGTTAATTATTTGCATTTGATTAAATTAACCATATAAATATTAATAAAATAAATTCAATAAAAAATTTAAGATAATAAAATTAATTTGTTGTATTACTTGAGATTTAATGACTTATATCTTTCTCTATTTATTCTATACTACATCCTACTTATATTTGCAAGCTTATGTGTTAATATCTATCACTATGTTTTAAGCTAGAAATATCTAGCTAGATATTTCTAGATTGAAATATAGTGACAGATATTAACATTTAAGCTTGTAAATACAAGTCGCACGTAGTATAGAATAAATAGAAAAAGATAGAAGTCACAAGTGATACATATATATGTAGTTAGAGAGAAAGATAGTGGGGAAGATTTTAACCATGTTAGATTTTACCATTATATGAATTTATTGATAATATAATTCTCTGTTGTGGGAAAATGATTGCGATTTCTAGCCTGTTTAACTGAATTATAAACATTGTAGACTTTATAGCAGAGGCAGTACAGAAGCATTTTTACAAGTGAAAAACAAGCACTTAAAAGATAATTCTAATGTATGCATCCATGTGCATCTTTCTTTTTTTCTTTTTTTTTTGTATAATAAAATAGATCATTTAGTGATTGCTATCAATATTGAAATATATATCCTGATTAACTAATTTATTCTTAGCTGTGATGTGTATTATCAGGCATTTTTATTTTATGCCACTGGACATAAAATAAAAACACAGAGAACTGACCAGATAAGAGTGGGGATGAATAGATGATTGCTTGAAAAATGAAAGATTATATAAAGTATGACAACTGTTTTAATTAAAGATGGTTGCATACATTCTCACCTCAAAAAAAGTAACAAGCACAAACATAAACAGCGAGAATGTCAACAGAAATGGTTTTAAGTACAAATACAGCAGGAGATTAAATCTAAAAAAATACAAACCTTAAGTTGTTTCACCACCACTTTTATCTCAGTTACTTAAACTCAATTTCTTTTTGTTTATACTGCACCATTTTGACAAGATGGAGGATTGTTGGGGTGAAATTTGTTCTGTTCTACCTGACTGAAAGAAAATCCATTTTTAATCAATTACATATCTAATCTTCAATCCTTCCCAACACCAAACAGCTCCACTAACATCATATTTGACATCAGCAATACTTTTATCCAGACCACTCACACCATTACACTACCATATACATCAATTCATTAAGCACCTTCATAAATTGTTTCAGCCGCAATTGTTAAATATCACACTGTCATAACTGCTTCATGATGAATTATAGATAATATTAATGCATGAAATAAGATATTGGAGCTGCCACTAACCTCTTTAAATACAGACATATTCTGTTAGTAACATGTTATGTTAGTAATAACATAATGCTAGTAATAACATAATGCTAGTAATTTCCCTTTATAGGAACTCTCAAGTAAGAAGCATTAACTTCATTAACAGTATACTCTTCTTCTTTTTCTATGCCATCCTTCTAGCAATAAACATGTGTGTACATATGCCTGTCATCCCTGTCTTGTCTCTACGCCAAACCCAGGCAGAAAACTAAACACATTTTGGATGTTAAGAATGTTAAAAACATTCATAAATTTTCTCAAATGTTTACATCTCGGAAAAATGTTCTTGTCTCATCTCTACACTGAACCCAGACAGAAGACTAAACATGGCATCAGAAGTTAAAGGAACTTAAAGGAATTTATGTGAAACAAGGATAATTATACCACATGCCTATAGCCACCATTAAGGTAAGAATTCAAATCCTTATAGAACTTTCTTCATAACTCGACATAACAATGTTCTTCCACCCAGTATAGATTGGAACAGTTCCAACCTAGAGAAGGTAATGGACAAATTTATGCATCAAGTAATGTTACATTTCAACAGGCCACTCTGGAATGTTAGTCATTATATAAAAATGAACTACCTGTTAATTTGAGCAGAGAACAAGGGCCAAGAAATAAGCAAGACATTTGTCTTTCAAAAAGAGGAAGAAAAGAATGTGGGCATTCAAAGCTTTTATGAAGCCCAAGTTGAATTTTCAGGTCTTCTGACACAAGCTACTGCAATGTCACCAAGAGGCTAATGAGTTGGCACATACTTTTTTAAAAAGGCTGAGATAACTAATAAAACAGTGTGAGTATGACTGCATATTTGAGGAAAACATCCTAGTGGACCTCTTTATGTTTGGTACAAACTTTAGGCCCACACAGAAATCCTGGCTAAAGTTGGGAAGAGACTTGACAATTGCTTCGGCCTTGATTATAGCAGAAATAGAGGAAGCTATGACCAGGCAAGTGGAGGCTATTCATGCTTTGAAAGAGCTG
Organism: Acanthosepion pharaonis; assembly: GCA_903632075.3. Classification (NCBI taxonomy): domain Eukaryota; kingdom Metazoa; phylum Mollusca; class Cephalopoda; order Sepiida; family Sepiidae; genus Acanthosepion; species Acanthosepion pharaonis. The sequence goes on along the minus strand of CAHIKZ030003304.1, from coordinate 48,712 downwards.
GTTACTATGCACACACAATTAAAGATAAAAGAAATTCAAATATTGTGGAACAAAACATGCAGTCAGAAAATGACCAGGTAAGGGTAAAATATGCATGAAGTGTAAGAAACATGGTCATTTTGCACTTGCATGACTCTCAAGCAGGGAAAGAACAGAAGTGAAAATGAAAGTGACTTGCACATTGCCTAGAAACTGCAGAAAAAACAAGCATCATAATGTATACACAGTGACACAGTAGAGCAGTGGTGATGAGTCCACTAATGAAGATATTTATTTCCACTTAGTAGAAACAAAAAAATTTGAACAAATAGTTGGAAACAGAACAAAACAAGTAGAAGGGAATGTCAAAATTGACACAGGAGCCATGAGAAACCTTTCATCACTTGAAAAAAGCTTAAGAAAGTACCACTAGAAAAGACACCAGTACATTTATTTCCATTATGGAAATAGAACAAACAGGTGCATCTCTCCTTGGAGTGAGATACAGCCACATTTACCAGTGCTATATGTGGTGAAGACAACTGAACCAATGTTGATAGGGTTATAGATGTCCAGGAAACTAGGCTTAGTAACACTCAACCTTGTAGTTAAAATTGATGACCCTGACATAGAGGAATCAATTAAAGGACAGAAAAGACAAAGCTGCAGAACAGAAGCAAGATTACCTTCTCAGAATTACCACCCAAACAAAATCTCAGAACACTGCAATAATTCCTGACAGAATTCCCTGATGGATAGGATACCTACGCAGGGAATATACCATAAACACAGACACCTAAATACTGCCAGTCATCCAGCCACCGTGGTATCTCTGCAGGATAAATTTAAAGCAAAATTGGATTCCCTCATGAAGCAAAGCATCATATTGCCTGTCACAAAACCAACCTCATACATAAATTCATTTGTATGTGTTTCTAAGGTAAATGGATCAGTCAGATTATGCCTTGACCCAAGGACTTAAATAAAGCCATACAAAGACCACATTTTATAACACATACATTTGAAGGTGTAGTCTCCCGGATACATGGAGCTAAATAGTTTACAACTGTTGATGTGAAATCCAGATATTGGCATATGAAGCTCGATCAACAGTCAAAGAAACTGATGACCTTGATTTGGACAATTTCTTTCAATAGATATTCAATGGGGGTGAAATGTGTCCAAGATGAATTCCAGAGAGCAATGTTTGAAAATTTTGCTGATATCAAGAATGTACTCTTAATATCAGATGATACCATTGTATATGTATTTGAAGAAGATGGCAGTGTGCTTAACAAACTCCTTGAAATAGCTAGGAAAGTAAACCAAGTTCAACCTCAATAAACCTGTTCAAAAATTGATATGACAGCTCAATTACAAAATGAAACAAACAAATTGCAAGTCAAACTTTAAAGATCCAAGGGCAGAAAAAAATGTTGAAATCATGAATCACAGACCTGATGTCAAAAATCACAATACCTGTAAATGGTCAGAAATAAAACACACAAGGCAACAGTCACATGTAAGCTGACAGATGATGTAGAAAAATAAACGACTCCCCAATTCAAGAACACCAACCGCTTTTATTGACAGAACAATTTTTTCATTGGTCAATGTTCAGGGAGGACAAACAATATTAGTATATTCAAGATGCATTTATGTCAACAGCTGCAACTGATTGGTTTCTATTTTGATTAATTTGTCTTTGGCATATTGTACTGAACACATGTGTCCTTTTTCTTGGGAAATGACTTGCTCTTTCATCACAATATTCTTCTTCAGATACATAATATCAAGAGAGGGAATAAAACCTAATCCCAAGAAGATTGAAGCAATCACCCACATGAACTCTCACTTAAGATAAGAAACAGCAAGTTTTCTGGGATTGGTAAACTACCTCAATAATTTTCTCCATACTTAGCAAGGCTTACTAAACTACTATGGGACCTGATGCCCAAGAACAATGAGCTCACTTGCACTCCTCAGCCAGAAGAAGCCTTTGAAATCTTCAAAAAGGAGATTAGCAATACCACAGTGTGAATGTACTTCAATCCAAAGACACTCATAACACTACAGGTTGATACTGCAGTCCTAGGAGCAATGTTCCTACAGCAAATACTGGTAGTGTTAGCCAGTAAGATAATAATGGGACAGGAAACATGATACACTAACACAGAGGAGAAATGTTAGCTGTTGTATTTGATCTAGAAAAGACACTGTACACACTGACTACTGAGTTGATAGCATTGAAGAATTTGGCACAAGTGCCACCAAGACTAAAAAGAATGTTACTAAAAGTGGAAGGGTAAGAATTTAGGCAAAAGCAGACTGCTTATCAAGGATATCACCAAGACCAGGAATGCCAGTGAGAGGTACTGATCTCAATATACACATACTGAATTAACACATTGTGTTGTACTATTCAAACATGCTAATAAAGACCACAAAATACTGCATTTACTTAAGAGAGCAGAAACGTGCACCCATCCAACATGGTGGCCATTTATCACTGCCCATTTTATTCATAGGTGCCACAAAAAGATGCTCCCTAGGAGTAAAGGACAGATAACACAACACGTTGGGTCACTCAAGATTTAACTCCACATCTTGGTTCAGTATATAAGATCCCTCCAATCTTACTTGGGACTACAGACATAATCATTCAACATGATTGGTGGTCTACGTATCTGACCTGATGTATGAATTGGAGGTGTTGTGGGCCTCCAATCTCCACAGTAGCTGCTGTGGCATGTTCCATATGTGTGCCATCCAGTTCCATGATTTCTTCAGGAATTTCAGGAATTCCTGAATTATTTGTAGTGATGCTCACCTGGACATCAGGTATCCCTTCTTCTTTAAACCTGGGTGGAAGTTTCAAAAGTTGGTCTGCATGTCTCCTCATCAATCCACCTCCTGCCTTCATTTCAAAATTCACTGCTTCAAACTGTCTGGTAATGGTGCTTTCCATCCACCATTGACCAGATCCAAAATTCTATACCAGATAAGTGTCAAGCTTCATTAAATGAAAGGTAGGTCTTAATTGCCACTTGAACATCAATTTGACTGGAGGAACTTCAGTTGCTTTGTGGGGAGTTATTCTAAAGATAAACAAAAACCTGCTTACCTTGGTTTTGAGTATTGTCTTCCTGTCTGCCTCCATCTTTTTCAGTGCTTCCTTGAATGTGCACACACTGTGCTCCACCTGTCCATTCAAGGATGGGTGATAGGGAGCTGTGAAAATATGTCTAATTTCACTGACTTTCATGAACATTTTAAAGTTTTGGCTAATAAAATATGCACCATTATCACTCACCACTAGGCAGTGCATGTGTTGGAAAGATTCCTCTCATCTTCTCAACTGTTGCTGCAGCACTAGGTGTTTTCATTACATGTACCTCTGTCTATTTTGAGTAAGTATCCACAGCAATTGAAAACATGTATCCCAAATATAAACCGGCATAATCTATGTGGTTTATCTCCCAAAGCTGACCTGTATATTCCCAGTAATAAATGGGAACTTTACTAGGGTTGTTTTGATCGAGCATGCAGGTCCTGCAAACCCTGCAGGTCATCTCAATGTCCATGTCTAACTTTGGACACCACACATAACTTTGAGCAAGGGACTTTATGAACACAATCCTTATGTGTATCTGGTAGATCTGCTGCAACACCTTCAATCTTAATTTAGGTGAAATGACAAACTTGCTTCTCCATAGTATTGCACTTCACATGTCAACTCCTCTTGTTTGTTGAAGTAGGACTTCAATATTTCAATTGAAATGTAACTACTCCAGCCCTTCATTGTATATTTGTACACCTGGCTTGAAATGGAGTCTTGCCTCATTTCTGATCTCACTGCTGCTGCAGCATCAACCAGGTTCATCATATTCGCCCAATGGAGAAATTGGGGATGGAGAAAAATCCTCTAAGACAGTCTGCATCTCCATTAAGAGATCCAGCATGGTATTTGTGGTCAGTGAATATTGTGAAGCAATTCCCATAAAAATACTGGTGAAGCTTTCTCATGGCAAAAACCAAGGCCAACCCTTCCTTTTCAATATGGGCATAATTCCGTTTGGCATCAGAAAGTGTTCATAAAATGTAGCATGTCAGTTTCTTACTCGCATCTACCATTGTATTAGCCATTATAGCTCCCAGTCCATAGGGAGAAGTATCCACTTGTACCAGAATGGGGTTGGATGGGTTGAAATGAGTTAAAAGTGGTGCAGATCACAGCATTTTCTTTGTTTCTTCAAAAGCTCTCCTCTGACTGGCACCCAAGCAGTGCCCATCCACATTAAACTATGAGGCAACTCTAGTATGGTTGACAAATTGGATAAATGACTGTGATAGTAGTTCACCACCACAAGATAAGCTTTCAACTCTGTAACATTCTTGGGTGTGGCAGCCTTTATCATAGCAGCCACCTTCTCTGGAAAAGGAGCTGTGCCCTCCTTGTTGATTTTGAAATGAGATATGTTACCTTTGGAGAATGAATTTGTACTTACTCCTCTTCAGTTTTAGTCTTGCCTTATCCAGTGCAGCAAATACATTTTGTAGGTTCTTTAGATGTCTAGCATCATCATGACCCAAAATCAGGATATCATCGATGTTTACCTTACAAAAGGGGATATACTTCAAGCACTTATTCATCTCTCATTGAAAAATTCCAGTTCCACTGTGCACCCCAAATTGTAATTTGGTGGACTGGTATAATCCCCAATATGTGTTTACTATCAACAATTCCTGTGTTTCCTCATCCAGTTCTAATTGCTGATAGGGATGGATTAAGTCTTGTTTGCTAAACTTCTGGTCAACTCTTAGTTAGCTGAACAGGTCATTTGTTCATGATATCTGGTAATTATCACATGGTGCAGCAGCATTTATTATTTGTTTGTGATCCCCACATATCTGTTTTTCTTGACCACTTTGTGGCACCTTTAAAATTGCCCTGAAATTCTAGAAGATCCAGTTCTTTTTCCAAGACTTCCTTTATGGTGTAGGGTACTGGCCTTGTCTGGCAAAACCTTGGACTCACTGTTTTATCAATGGGCATTCTTACTTTGAAGTCTTTCAGGCAACTCATTTCACTGAACACTGAAAAAAATGTGAGTAGGTCTTTCAATTTTAAAGAGGTCTCCTCTCCATTTAAAAGAAATATAGTTCTCCAGTCCAACTTCACTTTTTGCAACCAGTTCTGACCTAGTAGCATTGGCATGTCACCCTTTACCACTAGCAATGGCAAATGATTCTCTGTACCTTCATATAATACATTGACTTCCATTTTCCCATATAGCTTCAACTCACTGGTGTATATTTTCAGTTTCACCAAACTTTCTTTTAAATCTTGCAGTTGGCCCAATTCCTTGAATTTAGGCAAACTCATTACAGACCAGTGTCTACCTCCATGAGTACTTTTTTCTTGTTTATTAACACTTCCATTCATACAGGTGGTGTTTGGAGAACAGCAACGGTGTGCAGGTCCAATTTTTCCATGATTATCTCCCTTTCCTCTGCATAACTCTCATCCATATTATTCACTGTCCTTCTCTTCTCATTATGCTCTGTTGCATTAGAAGGCCTGTCCTCATCTTGTTTACACTTTAGATGTGTATGTCCTATCCATCTGCATTTGAAACATTCTTTGTTTTTAAATTTGTCAGTAATATGGGTAGTGGTCCCACAATTGTAGCATTCATGTCTCCCTGGTAACCTGTGATTGAGTGTCTTAGTTTCATTTTTCAGTATTCTCTGCATTGCTTTGCAATACTTCTTCGCAGATTCCATAGACATTGCTATTTCAATAGCCTTTTCCAATGTTAGTGTTCTCTCACAAAGTAGATGCTCTTGAATCTTCTCGTTCTTCACCAAATGATTTCATATGTGCTCATTTAAATTTTCTTCAAAATTGCAATGCTCTAACATTTTTTGTAAAGCATCTACATATTCACTAATGGACTCACCATCCTTTTTGTCTCTTGTGTTGAACAAAAAACGCTCATAAATTTCATTAGGAATGGGCCTAATGTGTCTTTCCATTAAAACACATAACTGCTCAAAAGTTTTCTCCTCTGGCCTGTACTCAGCAAGGCCTTTAAGGACTGCATAATCTTTAATGCCAATTACAGATAAAAAAATTGCATGTCGCTTACCTTCAGTTAACATATCATTAGCTGTGAAGAAAAATGTTATTCTTTCAACATAATGTGCCCATTCTTCCTCCACACTGTCAAATTCCTTCATTGTTCCCAGCAGCACCATTTCTTTGTCTGTACTTTGGAGCAATCCATTAATCCACTTTACAAAGTTGTTGTTTCCCCTGACATTCCATTACCATATTTTATTGATAACTATCGTTTGCTTAACTCATTGCAAATTGTGGTGTACTATTCAAACAGACCACAAAAGACAGCATTTACTTGAGAACAGAAATGTGTGCCTGTCCAACAAGGCAGCTGTTCATCACTGCCTGTTTTATTCATAGATACTACAAAAAGAAGCCCCCTAGGGGTAAAGGGCAGATAACTCAACAAAGAGATGCAACTTCACATCTCGGTTCAATATATAATACACTTAAATGGATCTCCTACACAATTATAGACTGTGAAAGAGGAAATTATGAAGGATGCTGCTTTAAGAGAGTTAACAAATGTCATCATAGCAGGATGGCCAGTAGGACAGAAGCAGCTGTCCACACACTACATTGCTTTATTGGAACTTTAGAGATGAAGTGGGAATAGAAGATTGTGTTCTGTTGAAGGGGCACAAAATAATAATACCACTGTTACTCCAACCAGACATACATGCAACTACATGCATCACATCAGTGTATCAAGAAAACAAAGTTAAGAGCAAGAAAGGCAGTATACTGGATAGGAATCAATTGAGATATTGAAAATATGGTTTACAAAATGTTAATGTATCAGAAATACCAGCCAAACACACTCAAACAGTGACACTACTACAACATAAGACCCCATCCCACTCCTGTGCAATACATACATAACTGGTCACTATGGAAGGCAATATATATGTGTGATATAAATGAAAATAGGGTGGTAGTTTTCCTGCCACCCTATTTTCATTATATCACACATATATAGATATGTATATATATATATATATATATATATATATAAATTTCCCATTTGAATCTGTTTCCCACTGACAGCTAACGTGGAAACTAGAACAATGCTTCATTCAGGACCATTTCTTGCACAAATAAACAACTGTACTATCGCTCTTTCTCTGGAACGTGTGTTATAACCTTCACCAGTCTTAAAGAACAAAACTTCCCTGAAACAAAAGTCAGCTCTTTATATCCTTCCTCAGTCTTGGGCAAGAAACTGAGATCTTTCGCTTGTGTTAGCCACATTCATGCTGATAACACTTCATGTGCTGTGTCATGATTCAATATTGACAGACAATTGCCTGGTTTTCGCCTTCTCTACACAGTATACCTCCTCTATGATCAGTCTACAAGCATTTGTGTATTCCACCACAATTCAGTTGCCTTCTCTTGAGGCTTCTATTTAAAAAAGGATGAAATAGTCTATAGTCTAGATCGCCACATAATAAGTTTAGCTTCTCATATGTCAATTATCCGATCAAATTTTGCAGATTGAAATGTCCAAATTTGTAAAATACGCTTATTGCGATATGGCTCCACCACATCTAGAAATGTAATAAATCAACTGATGAACATGCTATTTAAAAGAAAACAGTGTACAGAAATAGTCTATATCCAGTGACAACAGATCATACATAATAAAACTGTTTGGCCCTTAGCTTCAAGAGCCAAAAAACATGTCACTTCATTAGACAAAATCAATGGATTTGCAGAGAATGGCCATGGATTAACCATATAGGCGTTAGGCTAAAGTAAAATCTTAAATAAAGAGAAAATTAGTTAGATATAAAAAAAAAATAAATAAATAAATAAAAAAAACAGAAATTTAATCCAATGCTTCCGACTCGCGAGCGAATATATTCTATGATCAGCCATATCCTTCTTTCTCTTTCCCAAATTCTTTCTCTCCTTATCCTCTCTTCCACCCACAAGCCAAGGGCCCGTGAACTTCGAAGTGACCTGACGCGAGAATGACCTGGTTCCAATATTTCGCGTTTGACCATGAGTGAAATCCAGGCGCTATCAGGGTCTCCTGCTGCGATTCACGTGATCGGAACGTACTGAGCATGTGTTGAACTTTTGGCCATCACACAGGCACTGCGTGATTTGCGCCCTATCCTCCTGCGTACCCGGTCAAGGACGAAGGGAACCCACGTGACTGTCTTTGGGGACAGCGAAAACCAAAAAAGGATTTTTCAGTTTCCCTCTGACCAGCGGCAGTTGAACGTCGCTGGGCAAAAAATCGTCAGACCGCCCACTGAGATGAGGAAGACAGCAAAGTCTGTCGACTAGGGAGTGAAAGGACTGCTATGGAACTGATCGACCCAACCAAATGCCTGTATGAAATGCTGGGGACCCTCGAACACTTGCGAAAAAAGAAGAAGAATCCAGGAACATTGTCGGCCGGCCAAGATATTGTTTTATCATCAGAACTCTCGCTTCGGCGAATCAAAACTTTATGTGAAGATACCAACCCGACTGCAAGATAAGTTGGTTCTTTTGGCTTGATCTGTTTTCATATATGTATGTATTCGCTCGCGCCTTCTATTCTTTAATGATGTCCCCCCCTTTGTTAAATGAATGTTCTTTTTTTTTCTTTATTTATTCTTAATATATATTTATAAATAAATGTTTTATTTTGAAATCCATCGTCTTGTGTCTGTTCTTCGTTGATTCCCTTGTGTCGCTTCCATTTCTGAGTGAAGACCGAGAAAAGAAACCACGTTTCCTTCCTTTTTTTTTAGAACCCGTGGTTCATCTATATGCCACAAGTTCGTAACATATAAAATTGGGGGCTCGTTCCGAGAATCTTTTCTCCCTGTTTTTTCACTCAGTAAGAATCGCACAGCTTCAGGGTATCAGCGAACTACAGGCCAAGATGTCGGTTATAGATAGTTTTCTAGCATCACCCTCTATGGATAAATTATGTAAACTTAAAAAAAGATGATATAATTGAAATAGGGAGGGAATTAGAACTAGAGGTAACGAAGTCTATGAGAAAAACTCAGTTAGTCAGGATAGTCTCTGAACATATGGTAGATAATGACGTCTTCGACGTAGAAGAATTAAGTAAATTATCACTAGACACGTCAGAACTTTCGCAGGCACAACTCGAGCTCGAGAAAGTGAAAATTGAGGCAGAGGCTAAGGTCAGAGACGAAAGAGCAAAGGCTGAAATCGCAAAGGCTAGAATTGAGCAAGAAACTAGATTTCGGGAGTTAGACGAAAAGCGGGAACTTCACGAAGCTAGAAGTAGTGAGTTCGACTAAGCGAAGCAAGTCCGACTCGTACCGCAGTTTAACGAGGCTGACGTCGACAAATATTTTCAGCATTTCGAAAAGGTCGCCTCAAACCTAGCATGGCCCATAGAAACGTGGCCAATTTTACTGCAGACCGCATTAAAAGGCAAAGCCCAAGAAGCGTATGCCGCGCTCTCAGTAACAGACTGCGCTGAATATAGCATTGTTAAATCAGCCATTTTAAAGTCGTATGAGCTAGTGCCGGAGGCATACCGGCAAAAATTTAGAGCCTGCCGAAAGGGAGACAAACAGACTTATGTAGAATTTTCTAGACAAAAAGAAACCTATTTCGATAGATGGAGTTTATCGAAAAACATCGAGGCAGATCACGATAGGCTAAGGCAAATGATCCTGATAGAGGAGTTCAAAGAATGTGTCCCTGATAATTTAAAAACCTACCTCGATGAAAAAAGGGTAGATACTTTATATGAGATGGCCACCCTCGCTGACGAATACGCGTTAACACATAAGCGGGGTACATTCAATCATAACAACCCATCCGAGTTTGGAAGCGGTCCACACCCAAGACGTGGGTCTGGTTCTGGTCCGAATTCGAAGTTTGGTCGATCGGTTAGTTCAGGCCAACCACCCAGTCCGAGAGATACCAAATCTCAAAATCCCAGTTCTCATTCACCGGTTTATCGGCAGACGAATAGGAGAGAGAGAAAACTCCCGATGTGCCACTACTGCAATAAAGTAGGACACCTCGTGTCGAATTGTTGGACGAAGCGGAATGCCGAGTCCAGAGCCCTAAGTCAAGAGAGACCCCAAGGGCTAATTTCTTCCGACAGCGTTACCCTAAATAGGAAACCGAATGAAGAAGATGTGAGGGAGGAGTATAGGCCATTTGTTTCTAATGGTGCTGTATCCCCCGTTGATAACCCCACGAAGAAGAAATCCGTGAAGATCTTGCGGGACACTGGGGCGACTCAGTCCCTGATTGTGGAGAGCTTCGTGCCGTGTGGATCGGATTCGGCCACTGGCGAATTTGTTATCATACAGGGTGTTAGCAGCAGCTTTGTTAGCGTCCCCCTTCATCGAATCCACCTTACGTCTGGGTTAGTTTCTGGCCCTGTCGAGGTCGGAGTAGTTCCTAGTTTGCCTATGAAAGGCATATCCATGCTGTTAGGAAACGAATTGGCGGGTGGTAGGGTGATACCCCACCCTAAAGTAGTTCCGGAATCGGTTGCTTCGGTAGACACCGAAGATATCGAGGAAGAGAATCTCGATATATTTCCCTCGTGTGCAGTGACCAGAGCACAGGCCAGAAAGAAGGCCGATGAAAAGACAAACGAGAAAATCGATAGGACAGAGGACGAAGTGATAGACCTATCGCAGACATTTATAAATCCTGATGTGGGATTAAATTATCCTCCCGATAGTCCCCCAACTGGAAATAGCGATGGTATTGTTGAGCCCGCTATGGACATTCCATTATCGAGGAGAGCACTTGTAACAGAGCAGGGGAGTGATTCTGAGCTCACCCCACTCTTCCGTCACGTATTGCCCGAGGATGAGTTAGAGAAAGTTCAAACTGGATACTTTATTAAGAATGAGGTACTAATGAGAAAGTGGAGACCCCCGCACATCTCTGCCTCAGGAGACTGGTCGAAAGTCCACCAAATAGTACTCCCTAAACGAAACAGACCGGAGGTAATGAGAACGGCTCATGAGACCCCACTGGGGAGTCACCTTAACATTGCGCACGTTAAGATAGTCACACATTTTTATTGGCCGGGGATCCGGACAGATATGTCTGAATCCTGTCGGACTCGCCACGCTTGTCAGGCAGTAGTAAAGCCAGCGAAAACTCTTGTTAGTTTTTTTGCCATGATTGGTTTACACAAGGTGCCTAATTTCATGTCAGAATTATTCATGAAAATTCTAAGTATACAGTCCCTTCAGTCCAATGCCTACTATCCCCAATTCCAAGAAGCATTGGAAGGTTTTCATTCCACCCTTAAGAATATGATGCGAACATATTGCCTGGACCACCAACACGATTGGGACGTAGGTATCGCATTCTTAATGTTCGCTACCCTAGAGTCTACCCAAGTGACTCTGGACTTTAGCCTTTTTGTACTAATATTTGGACATTCAGTCCGCGGTCCATTACATGTATTAAAAAAGGACTGGTTACAGGAAGATCTAACTTCGGGGAGTCTTTTAGATTATGTTTCCCGTTTCCGAACACGATTAATGTGTCCATCTAACATGGCTCGGTTTCATGATCCATTTGAAAGGACCAGTAATCTAAACATTGTCGTGAAAACTCCTGACTATAGTAAGCAGAGGTGAATATGCCACGTTGATAGAATCAAACCCTATTACGAACGGGGAAAAACCAACCCTGTAGTGATGATCAGTGGACGTAGTCATGCACCTGAGTCCACGGGAGTCCGAGAATGAGTAACTGAAGGAAGCGAAAACAATCTCTTTTCTTTTTTTAGAAAACTGCCGTTAATGGCATTTTTCTTTTTTTTTGGTAGGGAGGTGTCACGTAGCCACGATTTCATTAACCATATAGGCGTTAGGCTAAAGTAAAATCTTAAATAAAGAGAAAACTAGTTAGATATAAAAGAAAAATAAATAAATAAATAAAAACAGAAATTTAATCCAATGCTTCCGACTCGCGAGCGAATATATTCTATGATCAGCCATATCCTTCCTTTCTTTTCCCAAATTCTTTCTCTCCTTATCCTCTCTTCCACCCACAAGCCAAGGGCCCGTGAACTTCGAAGTGACCCGACGCGAGAATGACCTGGTTCCAAGATTTCGCGTTTGACCATGAGTGAATTCCAGGCACCATCAGGGTCTCCTGCTGCGATTCACGTGATCGGAACGTACTGAGCATGTGTTGAACTTTTGGCCATCACACAAGCACTGCGTGATTTGCGCCCTATCCTCCTGCGTACCCGGTCAAGGACGAAGGGAACCCACGTGACTGTCGTTGGGGACAGCGAAAACCAAAAAAGGATTTTTCAGTTTCCCTCTGACCAGCGGCAGTTGAACGTCGCTGGGCAAAAATCGTCAGACCGCCCACTGAGATGAGGAAGACAGCAAAGTCTGTCGACTAGTGAGTGAAAGGACTGCTATGGAACTGATCGACCCAACCAAATGCCTGTATGAAATGCTGGGGACCCTCGAACACTTGCGAAAAGAAGAAGAATCCAGGAACATTGTCGGCCGGCCAAGATATTGTTTATCATCAGAACTCTCGCTTCGGCGAATCAAAACTTTATGTGAAGATATCAACCCGACTGCAAGATAAGTTGGTTCGTTTGGCTTGATCTGTTTTCATATATGTATGTATTCGCTCGCGCCTTCTATTCTTTAATGATGTCCTCCCCTTTGTTAAATGAATGTTCTTTTTTTTTTTCTTTCTTTATTTCGTTATATATATTTATAAATAAATGTTTTATTTTGAAATCCATCGTCTTGTGTCTGTTCTTCGTTGATTCCCTTGTCGTCGCTTCCATTTCTGAGTGAAGACCGAGAAAAGAAACCACGTTTTCCTTCACAATATTTTTAATAGTCTTTGAAAACAGATATTCTATATATAAATATATCTGACAGAGATCTTCCATTTCATTTACTCTTTCTTTTGCCAACTTAACCATATGCCTTAATTTGTTTATTAAATATAGAATTCTCTATTTATTTAAATATCTGCAAAGGCAAATAAAGAATTACAGAAATAAAATAAGTTAACTTGAAGGTAATTCTCTCTTTATTCACTTGGAATAGCTCAAACATGACACAAGGACATGAAATCACTGTTTTCATGTGTCAGGAATGAAATAAATTAAATTCTTGCTTCCAGATGCAAAAGTAACAGATGAAAAAATGGAATAGTTTTGTTTTAGCTGCATTATATATACAGTGAATTTTATATGCACTGAACTAAACATATTTTTAATTAACTAAAATGATCACATTTTTTGAGCACTGTAATTTGCCCAGTAAATTTATTATAACTATGCTTAACAATACAAACAAAGAAGTGATATTCTCTTCTTTGGAATCTATTACATTGCCTTGGACTGAAGTTACAAGCATAATCAAATGTTTTTTGTGTTTAAGCAACAAAAGTAACTTGAAAAAATCAGCTTTAAAAATGTGATTCACAGGCAGTTACACAAGTTGATAAAATATGAATCCACTGTATATGATTATTTCTGAAAGTTAACATAATTTTTATAACTATTTTTGTTTTTATTAGTATATTTTATTATGCCCTTATTGTTATATGAAAGTTATCACATGTGAGTCTTTAAATATATATTTCAAATTATTATTTTTGTACTCTTCAAATTCACAGTCAATCTTTCCAGATTTGTAAACATCCTGGGTGTTCATCATTGTAATAACAAAGGCATTGCTACTTAGTATTTCTAATGCAAGGGAAATAACTAGTATAGCAAAATGTTGCAGACATTACAAAAATTATAAAATACACTTGGCATAGATTGAGTATATTTGATTGAGTGCCCACATACATGTGTGAAAGTTATTGATTTCTTATGTTTGCTTGTTTTAATATATTTGCTTTCAATGAATTAATGATTATTAATGATTTACTTCCTCTTTTTTGACCAAATCTATACTTTTTCATCATACATGTTTTCTATTTGCTTTTCCATCCATTTTGTAGTTCCCTGTGTGGCAGTTGAAGTATTAGTGATAGTAGGATATGAAGAAGTAGAAGAAATTTGACTTCCCAAAACAACTTATAATGGAATAGAGAACGGTTTTAGCTATAAAAAAGAAATATTAAAGTTAATTCTTCTTTAGGTGATGCCAACTTAAAAAAAAGAGACATTTAATCAACTACATTGGCTTTGAGCACATGTATAAACATGAGCTCTGTGTCTCCTTATCTATTTGACTTATTTTTTTCTATTAGAACCAATCTTGAATTGGCTAAATGGGATCCCTCTCAGGTTCTTAAGAAGGAAAAAATTGTGGTAATAAGGGCAATTAATTTTCCTTTTGATTTTACCTTGATAGGAGTTATCACTAATTAAAAAAAAAATTATAGTTAATAATGTACTGGCCATTCCCTAATGGAACCCTACCTAAATGCATGTACTCAAAATCAACCCTACATGTAGAACCTCACATTTTTCACTGAGATTTGATTTACTTTTTTAAGATTATTATTATTATATACTGGTGAGTTGGGGTTGTGTAAAGAGAGAGAGAGAGAGAGATAGAGAGAGAGAGAGAGAGAGAAGAGAGAAGAAAAGGAAAATTAAAAAGTAAATGGAAAGATCATCATTTTAAGAAGGAACAGCATGAATGCAGGCCAAACTAAGAGACCACGTGTAAATGAATGCAAGCTCCATCAGGCAATCAGCCACATAAACTAATGATGTAAATCCTGATGAAAAGAGCACAAAGCAGAATTTAACTGGAAATAGGACAAGAATAGTGTAGCTTTGTCTAGGATACTGGAACAAGAAATGCAATATTCATGATCAGAATGATATCAGAAAGAGCAATACAAATGCAGAAGGATGTGTGCTTATGTTTTATAAATTATACAAAATATAAATGCAACAAAAATAAACATTTTGAAATTTAGGAAAATAAAGAATGCATATTTTGGGAGACAAAAAAATGCTAAGTGAATTTTAGAAAAATCTTAATAAATTTTGTATTGCATTCTTCAAACATGAAAAAAGGAAGTGATTAATATGATCAGAGACAAATTTTTATGAAAATAATATAACAATTGCCATATACAAGGAACAGCTCAAACTGCTGTTAGATATGTACAAAATATATAAGATTTATATAAAATATGTGATCATACAAGCTAATCAGTCTTGAGTTTAATAAACTTTAGTTGTACAAAAATGAAAGTGCAAGTCTTGGTTCTTGGCTCAGAATCCTAAACTACTAGAGTGAGTTAAAATTCAAGTTGAGTTGTTTTTGTAGTACCAAATATTCTAGCTATAAAACAATAATGTTTATAATCATCAATCCTTGTTACAACCACCCATCTTCCTAGTACAACAGATTTTCTGGTGTTGGGTGTAATGTTAATGTTAACTTTGATCATAATAAATAGAATCATTTACTTTACTGTCTTGACATCAAGTTTTCCATTATTCTGCTCACTTTTAAAAGAAGAGAACTAAATTTCTAAAGATCAATATATGTTCTATACAATGTAGGAAGGCCAAATAATATAGCTTCAAAATGTTGTGTGAATAGAAAACAAAGTACTAGATTTAAAAGTGTATCAAATATTATCATTTACTTAATATAAAATCACTAGAAGTTTATCTAATGCTATTTAGGTTTTTTTCTATTAGTATATTAAGGATATTATAATTTGAAAAAACTAAATTCTTTTTGGCAGTAGAAAAACCATATCCTTTCTGATTTGGCCAGAGTGAGTCAACAATGACAAAAAGATTTAAACTGATTCTATTTCATTATAGCTAGAAGTTTAAACTAACCACAATCTTGAGGAATGGTTACTGCATTTTGATCTTATTAAAACTAATGTTACTACTACCTCTACTATTGAATAACAAAAGTCAAGCAATCTTAAAGCAATGCCTAAACTCACATACAACAAACTCTAGAATGATTTAATTTGCAGACAAACATGTGTAGATGTAGTTAAGAATAAATATAAAAACTTAGAAGTGATTAGCAACTAAAAAGAAATGCCTTAACAGAAGCACTAGTAACAATGACAAAAGAAGTCTTCCTATGGGAATAAAGACAAGAAAAAAGTAATGGTTGACAGATGAAATTCCTGATCTAATGAAAAAGTGACAGCAGATAATGTCAAAGCCTAGCACAGGATATTGGTTATTAGGTAAAGATATTTTAAATAAATGCCAGCAAGCAAATGAGAAATGAATGAAAAGTGTGTAGATATAGAGAATTTACAGAAGATAGACCTAATAGGCATGCATAAAAAATAAATTAAAAAGTAGAACAGAAAATGTGCTCTTTAACATGATGCATAAAATATAAAATGGGAGCACTCACAATAGAAAAAAAGACACTGTAAAGATGGAATGAATGCATTAGAAAACAACAAAATGAGAAAGAAACTTGTAATACATAAAAACATAGGATTTGTAAACATTCAAATTTGATTCAGCAGGATTTGATGAGATTGTGATAGATGCTGTCAATCTTAGACATTTTTAGGTTTGATATGGTAAACAAAATGATAACTGAAATATATAACAGTGGAACTATGTTTAATAAATTACACAAAAGCATTTGATAGAGCACAACACAAAAAATTTACATGAACTAGCAAAAAAAAGTTCATTTATCTGCAAGCTCTACTGTGAAAAAACAGCAGTTAGAGAAGGAGTTCAATAAATACACAAAAATTGGAGGAAGATAAAGATATGATTTCTCACTGGATATATTTAACTTATACAGTAAGATTTATTATTTATTTATTTATTATGCAGGATTTATTTTGGATGGAAAGAAAACTGAAAAAGCTCTTAGACTCTTAGGTAGTTTTACAAGAAGGACAAACTATTAACTGTAAAAAAACAGAATGCATGGCAATCAGAAAAAGAGACAGCACTAAATAGTGGGGAGGCCAAAGTCAAACAGGAGAAAAATTCAACTATTTTGGTAGTGTAGCTCCAGACAAGAGAATATGTGACACAGAAATCTGAAGACATATAAAAATAGCAAAGAATGCCTTCCATAAACTAATCAAAGCATTTGCAATAGGAAAATATCTTTATAAACAAAGAAAAGAATGTTGAATTTTTATAGAATATCTCATTTCCAATATAGCAGTGAATGCTTGACAATCTTTTTACAGATGAAGAAGAGACTTGAAGCAACAAAAATGTGGTTCTACTGACAATATCTGAGAATACCATGGGTAGAACATGTAAGTAATGAGGAACTTTTAAGAATAGGAACTACAAGGAATCTGATGCTAAGAATCAGAAAGAGACAGCTGAAACTTCTGAACAACATAAATAATGTTTGGAGAATTTAAAACTCATAGGATATAGTGAAAGCAGACAGAAACAGCAAGTAACCTACTTAACGAGTAGAACAATGACAAAATGTTATAGTAAAGGAACAAATGTTACTTAGAACAAAAACATGATCATAGCTCTCATGTGGAGAGCCATGATCACATATATTCCAAAAGGATATGGTACATAAAATGAGGGCAGAAATCTCCTTATATCATGTTACTTGCTGTAGATAAATTATAAATATGAGACCACCCACTTACCTGTTGAACTTCCTGCAGTTATTTTGGGCACTGAAAAATGATGAGCACAACAAATTTTCTTAGTTTAAATGCCCCCTCAAACTGAAACCTGTTAATAATCATTTATCAGTTACTTTACATGTATCTATAGAGCTTCCATATTTATTTTGTACATCAGAATGTTTTTCCCTAATTATAGATAAATGCTTTTAGATTTATCCTTAAGTTTTTTCTACTTCCATTTACAAATTCCAGCATGACTGACTCTGGTTAGTAAGGACAGAAAAAGTTTCATGGCCATAAAAATTTACCTCAACAAATATGCTGGTTTTTAACCCCAATCTAAATGATGTAAAAGTCTTTGACAGGAAAACTAAACATATCTTGTATTTTCTTTAACCCTGGATTCTTTTATTAAAAAATACTTCAATATATTTTTGTTTTAAATAATTGTTTTGTTTTTATTTTCAGACAATTTTATAATTTGTACTCTTACTGAAAGTATTACAAATTAAAAATGTCAGTTACCAAAGGCCCATCATGTGTTGTCCAGCTCATTCCAGAAAAGACGAGAAATCTAGATTTATGTATTATTTGCCAGCATGTTAAAGATACTCAAGGTAACCATAAAGTATATAACATGTCTAATGAGCAAGAAGCAATACAAAAATTCTTCATATATTTCATATAAATTCTCTGCTGAGGCAGAGTTTGATACTCCTATAACAAGTCCTTCAAGTCACAAAAAAGCCATAAAATCACAGGAATAAACTATGCATCATATGTGATCATATCAGATATCAGGGACATTCACAAAGGTATCATCTCAGTGAAGAAATTCTGGCAAAGAAACTCTTAAAAGAGACAGTCAGAATCTGTACTGAAAAGCTACATAGGTGAATGTTGCAATATGAACTTTAACCTAGAGGGAAGTTTTAATTCGACTGAGGATATTTTAATGCTTCAGCTAGCTGGTCATGGAGAAGTAAATTGTAACTTGTGAGTGACACCAACCTATGGAACCTATCACACAACAAAAGATCAGTTAGAAGATCTCATCACACCTTCATTGACTTGTAGATGATTCTGGATACCATCTGGAGGACCTGCTGATAGCGATATCTGACAGAGATGATTGGAAGGAACAAATCAGAAGAATCTGAGAATTCTCAACCTGATGACGATAATGATATTATGGTGATCTTCATCGAACATACACCCTTACAAATTCAAATCTTTAACAGCATTCATTCATTGAACAGAAAGCAACGCTGCTATCTGAAATGACAATTTTAAAATCGCTATATTTTCATATAGTAAATTTTGTGCATTTTTGGGAGAACATCCCAAAGTCTCCCCAAATCTCAGGCACTGATTGGTCAGTATCGATCAATCAGATTCTCTGCATGTGGAGAATGATTTTTCCCACAAAGATTCCTAATTTGATGCCTACCTATATAAACAGTCAAAAGATGACCAACATCAGTGAGACTTCAACTGCTACTGGAATCCACGTCAGTCGAAGACATGCGGCCATCTTCTCACTCACTCTCAAATTACATATTTTATCACACTTACATAAATTTCCTCTTGCATGGCAGAACTGTCTAAAAGCATTTATAACAGACTAAAACTGTTTCATTTCCTTTTCAGAGAACATTGATAAAAATTTATAGTCAAAGAGCAACTACTCTCGTCTGACTCATTGCATGCTTCTTTTTCGTATATATTCTTTGTTGTATGCTTTGTTGAATGCAATTTATATATATATATATATATATATATATATATATATATATATATATATGTATCGATATCGTTGCCTTGTCCCTTGTTCTTATATCAACTTTAAGCCTAGACACGCTACATCTCATTGATAACTCTGATGTTTGTTTGGAATTCTGCCACAATATCAAGATAAGTTATGAACAAACATCCAAAACTATAGGAGTCCTTTTTTCAATTATATATTTCCTCATCAAATCAACTCTGATCACATCAGACATAAAACAGATGTTATTGTTCAAAGCTTCTATTACATGCTACACAATAGTTGTATGAAGATTCCATTCCATGTGAGCATATCCCAAGCAATACATGACACATCACATTCAAAAACACTCATAAAAACTATGAATAGATTAGGATTAGGCATTAGCTATAATGAACTAGAAAAAATTGATATGGGACTTACTGAAAGGACTATATAATCAGCAGGTTGCCATAGAACTTCTATTCCATCCATAACAAAAGATTCCGTCATGATCCATGGAGCCATGGATAACTTTGATCATGAAGACAGGACACCATCTGGTATAGGTGGAAGCCATGACACTATTTTCATACTCTTTCAGAAGAGTGATGGAACATTGGAAGAACAGTGGCTTAAAATCAGTGAAGTTCCACACACACTGCCACATAAAGCTAAATCTTTAGAGTATATTTTGGAGTGATAGAAGTTAATAAAAGAGGAAAGTTCACAAGCAGAGGAATAATCTAAGAGTCATTTAAACCAAGCAAAGAGATTGACTATTCTTGAGTGACTGGGGCATCTTCTAAACAACACAGGATGTGGATAATAGCTCGCTATCACTCACAACTTAAATCTACATACATCAGGTGTGAAAACATCCAATGTGCCTTCATTCTCCAACATGAATAGCTTGTTGATAATGAATTCCAAATTTACTTTGTGTATAGTATTCACACCAATTATTCCACACCCAGCCACTGAATTCAATATAATTTATACTACTACAATAAATTTCCAGGATGTTCTTTTGCAAAAAAAACTGAAAAATGGACCTTTTTGGGTGGATGAGGGTTTACAGGATATCAAAAAGATCCAACTTCATCAACCAGTTAAGTTCAGTAATATCTTTCTAGACATGGGAGGATTTCATCTGGAAAAGTGATCATTTATTGCTTGGGAAGTACTTGAGGAAGGAGGCATAGATTCTGTGCTAATTGAGAATGAGATATTTGGACAGAATATGGTGAAGTCAGTTATGGATGGTAACAACTACAAACAAGAAGAGAAACGGAATCTGCATCTGATAGCAGAGGTGATGGAATTGTTACAGATTTCTGCATTTTTTCAGCAGACTGGAACTACACATTTTACAAGATTATGGAAAATAACTGACCATCTGCATTCATTACTAAAAACCCAACAGAATATTAGGAAAAAATATGCAAATCTTGGGAGAAAGTTGAAGATGAAATTTTACATTTTCAAGCCAAATTTGACAAATTCAAACTCTTTGATTGCCAAAGTAGTAAGCTTTTCCAGTACTGGAAGAACAACTTCCTTAATGACATACCTCTTGTGTTACAAGATCTCACCAGGTTTTTTTGTAAAGGTAACTGGAATCTCAATCTAACAGCAGTATGTCAAGCTATTCCTTTGTGTTTCATCTTTGATTGTGTCAACTACAAGCAATGGATGCCAATGTACTATGAAAACTGTGTAGCCTTATCTACTAGTTTTCCTGAGATATATGCTGAATTTTCAGAGGGTAACTTTGAAGTTCATCATGCATCATGAAGTGGAAGTGTTGTTCCTATTGATCAAGCCCTTGAACAGGGGTATAATAAGCCAGCGAAAGGACAAGCAGGAATTATTGGATTCACCGGGAGAAAGGATGCTGTCTGCAAGTGGAACATTATTAAACATGAAAAAATGAAGTATTCTAGACTTCTACAAAATGTATGCTTTATTGACAAAAATGAGGAATACTCATTCCATCATAATTTCTTCACATCAATTTCAGAGGCTGATGAAAAGTGTGTTTCAGTAGCCATGGAATATATATTGAAACATGGCAATCCCTTTGATTTCACAAAATACAAAGAACTAGTTAACATCATTACCAAAATACAACTTGAAAAAATAGTGTTGACATTATCCTGAACTGTCTTTCAATTGGGGAAAAGACAAGAAAATATTTTTACTAATCTCAGTTGTAGGAAAAATCAGTTGGCCTTTTTGTAACAATACCACTCTCTAAAAAAAAGTCAAAAGTTAAAGCAGATTCTTGTTAAATATGACATGACTAAAGAAACTATAAAATTGTTAAGAACCATTGACTATACAAGATTACGTAAGTTTGATATCAAACAATTATTGGAGTCAGAAATAACTCCCACATCGTTCTTCCTAACAAAAAAAAAATCTAAGGAAACCAAACAAGGCTGTACTTGCAACAGAAATTAAGAAACTGATACCAAAAAATAAAATCCTATCATTTTTACCATCTAGTCAGCATAAAAGGATGATAGTCATAGACTTCATGGGATATGCTAGGAAGGTCCCAATTAAAAAAAAGCAGCTTAAGACATTTCTTGATCTTGTACAAAGTGTACAGGGAGCACATTTAAAGCTTTTAGTAAGAATTCTCAGAGGATTGACAGAGTTTTTTTTTTTTTTTTTTTGTTTATTATATCATTTAAAATAGTATAAAAAACCATCATAGTAAGAGTATGGGCATTTTAACTTTTTTTCCAGGATCAACCCTTCCTGAAATGGTCAAATTTTGGACACTCTTCATTTTATATTGCAACAAAATTTCATCATCAACTGGATAAGACAAATGAAGCTTGACACTGTTAATATTCTTTGGGTGTTTGTCAAAAGGAGGGTGAAACCATGTGCATAAGCATTTTTCCAGATTCAAGTACTACATAGTGTTTGTTAAAATGTTTTTCATGAAGAGGTTAACAATAAAATTTTGTTTTATGTGAACCATGGTCATGAAAGTGGAAAACTTTAAAATGTGGCTTGCATCCTCTGATACTGATGTTTTATTTTGACCCCAATATCATTATAATAAGTTTAAAATGTTCAATTTGAAAGAGCTCTGGTTCATTTCAGGTCAATCAAAAACAGTAGTCCCCATCCATGAGTTAGCCGGAAATATTGAATCTGAAGTTATCAAAATTTTGCCAGCAGTCCACTCCCTGGGCTGTGACACAACTAGAAAGTGGGGACAAAAGTTTCAGTATTGAAAGCAGAAAAAATATGAGTTACTGTACTACATTGGAAAAGATATTATCAACAATAAAAGGATAACATATGCTGAAAAAATTCTACCGAAGTTCATCTTATCCAGTGATGTTGACAGTTTTCATGACCTTCGTTATCAAGTTTTTCATTAAAAAAAAAAAAGCAATCTCAATTTGACATTGAAAAACTGCCGTCTACAACAACAGCTATCAAACAGCATATTTTATGTGCCTATTTACAGTGTCACCTGTGTGTTCATTCAGTTTTCACTAAAGAAATAAAATTGGATCCACTTATGTATGGCTTGACATTAGATGAAAACGAAGATTTTCGGCCAACTGTTATTGTTGGACCATATATCCATGAAGAGTTTCCTGTTCCTTGCAATTGCTTGAAATGTGTGAGATCTAATGTTTGCCCCAGTCAAAGAAAGCAAATTGCTTGTTGTAACTTTTGTAAATGTGAAGCACAAGAGTCTTGCTAGAACAGTTATTAGTAGTAAAATTTCCCCTATCAAAGACTTTTACATCATTCAGAGTAGGGGTTAAAAGCCGGCAATCATTATTTGTTGAGGTAAAAATAATAATATTTGCTGTTAATATGATTTTTTTAATAACAGGACACATGACTACAGGAAAATACTAAAAATGTTTAGTTTGTATGTGTTCATAATTTTCTATGCAAATAAAATGAAAATATTTTTTTTTTATATTTCTCACTAAAAAATTTGATATTTTCTTGCATTAATGATATAATTAATTAATTGACCATCAAACATGGCACCTACTTTTTATGAATCTCAGATGGTTTATTTACAATATTTGAAATCAAAATCTCTTAACGTGAAAGTTTACACGGGATCCAACTCAGCTCCTAGGCTATAAGTAGATTTTGCTCCTTTTTCCAAAAATGCAGGCTTTTCTTAGCATCTACGAAATCGTTCAATATGAATGAAAAGACCACGGCAACCACTAGCTTTCTTTTTATCAGCAAATTTTAGGTTAAATTGAAATATCAGAAAATCCAAAACCACCAAACTAAACATTCTGTGAGAATTAATCCACCTTCCCTGAAATCTGATTAGTCAAAATTAACAAATTTTTGTAGAGTAAAGGATGAGTGGAAATTCAAGGCTAAAACAGAAAATTCTCACACATAAAATAACTGGTTTCTTCTTCTTCTTTTCTATTTTCCTAAAGTAGGCACCGAGATTTGGTTTAGGTTTAAATTTGAAATAAATGTCCCAGAGAGGAGTTCTAAACTTATAAGAAAAAGATATGGAACCAAAAGATAAATCATCCAATAACATCAAAACTGATGAATTCTTCAATATCCTTAAAATTTAACCATTGTGAAAAGATTAATCATTAGTCTCATTTTAGACATAAAAAGCAATGATTCTAACCTAATCTATGAAAAGGAAAAAATTTATTTTAATGATCAAAAAAGGCAGCTGAAATTTATCGGAACGTAATGAGAAAATTATTCGAGAATCTTTTAAATTCATAACTTCAGTTATGACTAAATAGAATAATAATAGAGACAATTAAACCAACGCATAGCCTATCTAGATGGCTATTTTTCAGTCAGGGAGATGACAAAACAAGAAATGGGGGATTAATGGAAAGGGACAAAGACAATGGAGCTACAAGGGATAGGGAAGTGAAAGCTAAACGATCGCCTAGCGTCCTAAAGGGACATGGCATAGGCTGAAATGAAGTAAAAATCTTGATCTAAAATCAATGCTTTTCCAATCTGCTGAAATAGTAAGAATTTAGTTTGGTTTGGTTTGGTTTATTTTGTATATTTTTATATACCAACATCTCAATGGGTAATTTAATGCCGACAAGATTTTTAGAATGTGTTCATTTTTGAGATATGTATTCTTGAAAAAGAAGATGAGGAGACAAGAAAAGAGAAGATTCATAGAAACAAAATAGAGGAGAAAAATTTTGTAGGAGATCAACCTTCATTAGAAATTTTTGTTGAGACAGGTAAGAATCAAATGTATTATGGTAATATTTTTGGAAAAAAAAAATGGAAAATTTTTTTGAGACTGTATTTTAAATAGACATCCCGTTTCTTTTAAATAATGTGTATTGAAAAAAGACCGGCCTACGCAAGAATGAGAGAAAACAACATAGACCGGTAGGCATACTGAAAAATAATGCAAAAAAATGAGAAATTTTTTTTTTTTGCATTACGTATGAAAAAAGACAGCGCCACTCAGGATGCAATGAGAGAATGTGAATATTTGACACGAGAGCAGATAGGAGGGATAGAAGAAAAGGATGAGAGAGAGAGATAGTGGGTAGATCAAGGTAACTGGAGATGTCGATTGACATGAGATTTGAATAATTGAGACAGGTAGGTCGCAGGGAAAAAGACAATTTGGAAAAGGAATGAGAGAATGTGAATTGAGACAGGTAGGTATTGAAAAAAAAAGACAGGCTACATTTAAAGTTTCTACAGTGAAAGAATGAGAGAAGGATGTGAAGTCTCGTAGGGCGCTTGAATTCATGATGTCTGGGAACCAGTGAAATCAGCTCAATGAGAGAATTACCATGAACAGGTAGGTATAAAAAAAGACAGAGATCATTAAAAGTAATGAGAGAATATGAATTGAGACAGGTAGGTATGAAAAAAAAGACAGCGTACATCGTAAAGGAATGAGAGAATGTGATTTGAGACAGGTAGGTATGAAAAAAAAAAGACGAAGCGTACATCAATAAAGTAATGAGAGAATGTGAATTGAGACAGGTAGGTATGAAAAAAAAGACAGCGTACATCGTAAAGGAATGAGAGAATGTGATTTGAGACAGGTAGGTATGAAAAAAAAGACAGCGTACATCGTAAAGTAATGAGAGAATGTGAATTGAGACAGGTAGGTATGAAAAAAAAGACAGCGTACATCGTAAAGGAATGAGAGAATGTGAATTGAGACAGGTAGGTATGAAAAAAAGACAGCGTACATCGTAAAGGAATGAGAGAATGTGAATTGAGACAGGCAGGTATGAAAAAAGACATATGTACATCAAAAGGAAATGAGAGAATGTGAATTGAGACAGGTAGGTAAAAAAAAAAGACAGCGATATCGTAAAGGAATGAGAGAATGTGAATTGAGACAGGTAGGTATGAAAAAAAGACAGGCGTTGATATCAAAAAGGAAAGAGGAATGTGATTTAATTGAGACAGGTAGGTAAGGAAAAAGACAGCGACATCGTAAAGGAAATGAGAGAATGTGAATTGAGACAGGTAGGTATGAAAAAAAAAAAGACAGCGACATCGTAAAAGGAATGAGAGAATGAATTGAGACAGGTAGGTATATGAAAAAAAAAGACAGCGTACATATTAAAGAATGAGAGAATGAATTGAGACAGGTAGGTATGAAAAAAAAAAAAAAAAAAGACAGCGTACATCATAAAAAGGAATGAGAGAATGTGATTTGAGACAGGTAGGTATGAAAAAAAAACAGCGACATCGTAAAGTAATGAGAGAATGTTGAATTGAGACAGGTAGGAAATGATGAGAAAAGACAGCGCACATCGTAAAAGGAATGAGAGAATGTGAATTGAGACAGGTAGGTAATGAAAAAAGACAGCGTACATCAGAAGGAATGAGAGAATGTGAATTGAGACAGGTAGGTATGAAAAAAGAAAGACAGCGTATATCATAAAAGGAATGAGAGAATGAATTGAGACAGGTAGGTGTAAAAAAAAACAGCGTATATCGTAAAGGAATGAGAGAATGAATTGAGACAGGTAGGTATGAAAAGAAAGACATGTACATCATAAAGGAATGAGAGAATGTGAAAAGTTGACAGGTAGGTATGAAAAAAGACAGCTTACAAAGACAGCGAAAGAATGAAGAGAATGTGGAATTGAGAGACAGGTATGAAAAAAAAAGACAGCGTAATTCATAAAGGAATGAGAGAATGTGATTTGAGACAGGTAGGTATGAAAAAGACAAAGTGTATATCGTAAAGTAATGAGAGAATGTGAATTGAGACAGGCAGGTATGAAAAAAAAGACAGCGTACATCATAAAGGAATGAGAGAATGTGATTTGAGACAGGTAGGTATGAAAAAAAAGACAGCGTACATCGTAAAGTAATGAGAGAATGTGAATTGAGACAGGTAGGTATGAAAAAAAAAGACAGCGTACATCGTAAAGGAATGAGAGAATGTGATTTGAGACAGGTAGGTATGAAAAAAAGACAGCGACATAAATAGTAATGAGAGAATGTGAATTGAGACAGGTGGGTATGAAAAAAAAAATGAAGAATGGATTTGACATCAAGAAAAGGAATGAGAAGAATGTGATTTGAGACAGGTAGGTATGAAAAAAAAGACAGCGTACATCGAAAGGAATGAGAGAAATGAATTGAGACAGGTAGGTATGAAAAAACAGCGAGCATCAGAAAGGAATGAGAATGTGAATTGAGACAGGTATGAAAAAAGAAAGACAGCGTACATATAAAGGAATGAGAGAATGTGAATTGAGATTGGCAGGTATGAAAAAAAAAGACAAGGATACATCGTAAAGGAATGAGAGAATGTGAATTGAGACAGGCAGGTATGAAAAGAAAGACAGCGTACATCATAAAGGAATGAGAGAATGTGAATTGAGACAGGTAGGTATGAAAAAAAGACAGCGTACATCGTAAAGGAATGAGAGAATGTGAATTGAGACAGGCAGGTATGAAAAGAAAGACAGCGTACATCATAAAGGAATGAGAGAATGTGATTTGAGACAGGTAGGTATGAAAAAAAAGACAGCGTACATCGTAAAGTAATGAGAGAATGTGAATTGAGACAGGTAGGTATGAAAAAAAAAGACAGCGTACATCGTAAAGGAATGAGAGAATGTGAATTGAGACAGGTAGGTATGAAAAAAAAGACAGCGTACATCATAAAGTAATGAGAGAATGTGATTTGAGACAGGTAGGTATGAAAAAAAAGACAGCGTACATCATAAAGGAATGAGAGAATGTGAAAATGATAACATAATAGTGCAGAACAATAAAGTTGTTGAATCAGGAACCAAGAAGAATATATGGAAATAGAAAAATAATGTTAATCAGTAAAACAAATTTTAGAGTTTATAAATGATAGCACTCAGCTGACTCTAGTGATAAAATAGAATAAGGTAAAAAAAATAAAAGACATTGGAAGAATTAGAAAATTAACCACAAAACAAAATAGGAGATTATTAGCATATATGCAGAAAAATATAAAGTAATAAAACATTGAATGAAAAGATGGAAAGCAATGATGGGGTATAAAAGAAAATAAGAGACCAGTATAATTTGTTGATGACTAAAAAAAAAACCAATCGATTTAATTTAAATGAAGAGACAAGGAAATAATAAGGATAAAAGAAGAAAAAAAGTAAATCTGACAATAAGCAATGAGCATAAGAGGATATAATAAAGAAAGCTGAATCCAGAAACAAATAAAGAACTGATTACAGAATAAGGAAGCTAAAAAGCATAAAACTAAAAGTAGCAATATAAATTAGAAAAAATATATGAGTTTAATGTTCGATATTCAAGAAGTGAATAAACTTGCATAGTATGAATTAAAGAATAAGCCAACAAAATTCATTTTAACTATGTGAGATTATTTTTATTAGCAAGGACTTTTTTTAGGATGAAGTACACATTTTATATTATGATTATATTAGAACAGGAAAGAAAAAATGCTATTTGGTTCAGAGCCATTATGTTATATACTATACAGGATGTGGCAGAAATACATCCCAAATACTGGTAAGACATTAGTGGCAATGGTCAGGACAGGTGCATGCTACTCCCTCTGCAAGTATGAGGTATTTTTGTTTCAGGTTTAAAATCAGAGTATAATAACACTTTCTTACTTAATTTAAAAAAAGTCATTTTGATATTGAAAGCTTTTCTTTGGTCAAGAACGAAACTAATCAAAAGAAATAATGAAATGTTGAATGAGAAAGATTAGAGAATAAACGAAAGGATGGAGAGATGAGAGTTAAAACTAAAAGTTGCTACAAGAGAGAGAGAGAAAACACTAAAAGCTAAAGTTTAACTTAAAAAAATAAAGAAAGTGAATAAAATACTATTGTTTGGTGTATGCATTTGCTTTGTTTTTATTTTACTTATACTTTTTAAGATCTTTAACTGATTCAAATATCTCATTTATTCGTTGATTCAGTCTGTCTATTCTTTCCATTCTGGTAGTCACGAGTAGTGCTTATTACTTCTGAACCCCACAAAAGGAGAGGGAGGGTTAGCTTTATTGAGGCCCCTGCAGTGCTTATGAACATTTGTTTTTTCCTACTTACAATTATATACATTACAGATTAAAAACTAAGCACAAGTGAAAAGGATGAAAAATTTTCACAGATTTTGATGTCATTCTGGAGATTTTTGTTTTTTATCCAAACCCGAATATGATACATTATTGTACATAATTATTAGGTTACAATCTGTAGTTTATATGAATACTACTGTATGAAAATTGACATGTTGTAGAGTGCTTCCCCCACCCCCATATCACAGATTAAAGTGGGGTGGGACATAACACAGATTCAGGGGGTCGAGTACCTTTGCACCAGCCCTGCTGACAGGCCACTATTTAGTCCTGTTTATTTGAATAAATACAAATAGCAACAAACTGTAATAAATAGTTAATTCACAAAAAAGGAAAAATGAATTATCTGTATATCTTTCTAAGATGGCTATTTTATTTGACTATGAATATTTGAGAAAGGAGTGCTTTGAATGATATAAGAAAAACCTTAAAATTTAAATGTTAAATGATCCTATCATTAATAGCTTGAAGATAAAAAGTTCTCTCTCTCTCTCTCTTTCTCTCTCACTCTCTCTCTCTCTCTCTCTATATATATATATATATTTGCATCATCAGCAAGTATGTTATGGATAGAGTTTGGTTGGTCTCCATATATATTTAAATTAGACCTAATTGAGCTATGATCAGAGATGTAATGTGAGTGTTCTTGTTAAATCCAATATAATTATTTATAAATTTGGATTGGCCAGGAACACAGCTCCTTAATTAGATCTTGCAGGTGAATTATTTTTGATGATGAAGTTAGCGGTTTAAAAATTTTTTGTGTCGTGATTTAATTTTTGCTGATTTTTGTCAACTTCTTGCCTAAGTTGTTTATTTATACTAAACATCGTCTGTTTCGAAAAAGATTCATTTTGCAAATAGTTGCTAAACATTTGATTTTAAAAAAAAACTCGTAACTGGACAACGAATGAAAAAAATGATAACATTAACATATTTATATATAATTAATGTATATTCTGGCAGCATGGAAGATTGAATTAATTTTTATTAAGCTTTTCGGGATGACCAGAGACAAAAACACCCTTGAAAATGGGTTAGAATTTTTCCCAAAGTGCATGGGACAATAAAAATTATGGGAAATTTTTAATTCCTGCAAAATGGAAAAATGTTAGGATGCTGGAAAAACTTAATAAAAATTAATCTAATCTTCCTTGTTCTATTCAATTAGAATCTTCATACTATGTATATATGTCATGTATATATGGAAAATTTATATATGTCTATGAAAATATATATATATATAAATCAATATATTTCCACTATCGATGGGGTTTGTAAATATATCGGTATTTTCTATCCGCTATATATATATGTGCATGTAAATTTTTGTATGCAAATCCGTATATAAATTATATATATGTATTCGTTATGTATGTATGTATATATATATATTTTATAGATATATATTAACATAATGTATAAATATGTAAAAACTAATGTTACCTTCTTTCTCTCTGTTTAATGATTTATCATGTCCATATATGAATATCCTCAAACTTATATAAATCAATATGTATGATAATATATATATGTATTAATAGGAACTAACCAATATACTGCCATATATATCTGCCGGTGTGGTGTATATGCATACCTATATATAAGTATATGTATATATTGTTTTATATATATATATATATATATGTAAATGTATATATATATATATTTCTATACATGTATGTATGTATTATGTTTGTATATAAATATATATATATATATGTTATATATATATATATTCATGTAAAAGATGCATGAAACATATATATAAATATATATGTATGTATATATATATGTGATTTATAAACAAAATTCAAGTAAAATATATATATCATATGTGATAAGCCTCTAAAGTGGTGCCTTATGTATATAATGAATAGTGATTTGGTCTATATATATATATATATATATATCTATAACGATTGAAGATATATATATAAATATATTATTTTTATACACATGCATTATTCATAATGTAGTCAATATATATTTATATCATGATATCATGGATATGTTTATATTGCTCTATTTGTAATTTTTTTGTATTTATATATGTGACATTACTGGCCATATATCCTGTATATATATGTATATCAACACAATATGTATATATAAATGATATTTATATGTATATATATCTTATATTTTTTCCGGGCAAATTCATTTTTTATATCCTAATGATCATATCTAAAGGTTAATTTAATAAAGAATTAATTGTAACAGAAAATATTGTTGTCATTAGGGGGTGACTTTCAAGACACACATGAATATGCTCCATTTAATAATTTTAAATTTATCCATTCTAGATGTGGAATTTTTGCAAAACAATTGTCCAGATGTTC
The DNA here is from genome assembly GCA_903632075.3 of Acanthosepion pharaonis. NCBI lineage: Eukaryota > Metazoa > Mollusca > Cephalopoda > Sepiida > Sepiidae > Acanthosepion > Acanthosepion pharaonis. The sequence goes on along the minus strand of CAHIKZ030003304.1, from coordinate 17,381 downwards.
AAATGGCTAACTGTAAATGTCATAGAAATGCAGAATTGCATTTAATGTAATAATAAAAATAAAAGAACACAGTCAAAATAAAATGTAATAAAATATTGTTGACAGATAGATCATCTTATATATAAAGGCCCGAGAATTTTTGGTTTTGTTTATTATTTGTAATTTATTAATTATATTGCTCCTGTATTAATAAATACATTGAGATCTTTTTATAAATTTAGTTTAATATTTTAATATTACTAGGATCCAGGGTTGCAAGATTATATACCAATATATATATCTATATATATATATATATATATATATATATATATATAAATGTAAATTATCATTGCTTTGTGTATTTCTTATGTATAAAGTATTTTCCTTTATGTGTGTGTGTTTTGTTATTGTGTGTGTGTGTGTGTGTTTGTTAATAGCAACATATCCCCTCCCATCGGTCAGATTTTAATGATTCATAACTCATTCAAAAAGCTAGGAAATGTTAGGTGCAATATTTTTTTTGAACTCAGATTCAGTATGCCAGATTATGTGATATATAAAATATATATTAATATATTATACTAGCCATTATATTTGCTTTTCATGGTTTTAAGGGATTAACTCTTTTTTTTCCTTTTTTTCCAAAATTGCAATTAATTTTTAAATTTTATGGGTATAGAAAATAACAATTATAAGATAAAATTAATACAGTTTAAATTAGTTACATATTCAACATTTGAAGAGTTAGAGAAAACATAATAGCTAATTAAACAAAACCTATATTATGGAATCTATATGAATAAATGCCCAAATTGTCGCTCAATTCTCCCTAAAATTCTGAGATTAAAAAAAAATCTACTCTACTTTATAGTAATTTACACGCAGTATTTACTCAACAACCCCCACCACATAGTCCTGTTGTGACACAAGGTCTTTGGTTTAATGTGGGACCCCAATCCCAAAAACCCATGCTGCAACACAGTTGCGCTGTTTTTTCCCTGAGCCCCTCTCCTGGTGCAAACCATTGATTCGGGCAAATATTCCCAGGGCTGGGCAATGAGAGAATTTTTCCTAGTTGCTCCCTGCCTGGGCTGGGCTCTACCCAAAGACAATACGCAATCTTGATAATCTATGCGTTAGAACTGTTCCTGAGTATACTCTACCTAAGGACAGACATAATTTATATGATAAATAACATATATATAAACCCCCAACCGTAATATATATTTACCAATACCCCCTGCACCAAATTTGGGTTGTGATAATGAGAATATATTTCATATATGTTCTGGGGCCGGCAATTGTGTATAACCTATTTTGTTTGTCCTCTGAATTTAAACCAAGACCTTGACAACCTCAAGACATTGTGTAATAGAGAGATGTTTGATCCATCCTCAAGGAGGAATTTTCATATAAATACTCAATATCTGTAGACATATGTTTCACTTGTGGGCAATATCCTCTTCAGGTTTAATTAATATATATTGATTTTTTAAAAAATTATTAATTAACTGTCCTTTATTACTGTTCTTTTATTTAAGATTGTTTTGATTTTCATATCAAAAATAGTTCTGTTTAGGAATATCGTCTTATATAGTGCAGAAAAGTGTTTTTAATTTTCATTTTATATGGCCTTCAATAAAGGAAAATCTTTTGTAAAAATTTCCTTAACTATAACAAGCCAATTTATGAATGAAATGTTCATTTTTTTTGTTTTAAGATTTCAAGTAGTGAATATATCTTACTTTTAAATGAAATAGTGAACAGTCAAAACCTTCTAGTGTTTATATATATGTATATATATATATATATATATATATATATATATATATATATTATTATTTGTATTTGTATATATATATTGTGTATATATAAATCTATATATGCATTTATCATTCAATTGTTGGTGCATATGTACGGATATATATACAGGTTTCTTTAAACCTTGTTTTTTTCCTCACATCGACATATTGTGTATATATATATATATATATATATATATATATATATATATATATTTTAAATTTCCATTGTTAACTAATCCAGGAATATTTTTATTAATATAACATAGAATTTGAAATATATAAAAAATATATATATATATATATATATATATATATATATTATATATATATATATATATCTGTCCTTCTATATATATATTTATAGTTTTGTGAAATATATATATACATATATGATATATATATATAGAATACATGATAGTCTTTCCATATATATATATATATATATATATATATATATGGCATATTTTACACAAATATATATCAGTCTATATGTATAATATATATATTTTGTGTGTGTGTGGTGTGTATATATATATATATATATATATAATTTATATATATTTAATGTGAAACAAGGTAATAGGTAAGTTTATGTTTATACAATATGTTCACCCCAACGCCCCTGATTACAATAATTGGTTTCACCATTTCCATGTGATTAATATTATGAATTTATATACTTATAAAGCTCCATAAATTTCAAGATTAATTGTTCCAAAATTCGCTTGAGGATAAAACAGAGTATGTTTTTTTTAAAAAATTTTTGAAAGATGAGGACTCTTATGTAGCGATAGAATCATGTTTTTAAATAATAATAATAATAAATATATATATATATATATATATATATAAATATATATATTCATTGATGCATGTTTCATTAAATAATATAGAGAAGTTTTGTCTATTTATTTTATGTAAATTCCTTTCATATCGTCTGATAAGCTTAATAACATTGTCATTGAAAGACGAAAGAAAATCACCATATTGATACATATTTTTTAATCCTATCTAAGCTTTCGGCTTACATAAGCCATCATCAAAGATGACAATTTCATTACAATGTATTAAACAATACACGGACATGACAATAATGATAATAATTTGATAAATATATAGTCCCAAGGATAGAGCATATGTAAATATAAAAATGGGCACTTAACCCAAACCTAGTGGTAACAGTCTGTTTTATTTTTATGATGTTAAATGTGGTAGTTTGGTTGCTTTCAGGTATTTAGAAATATTTTCTTAATATTTTTCATCTTCTTTCTCTCTTTTTATCTTTGCCATACTAGGTTCTTGATATATTTTCTTGCTGATAAATTTACTTTTCTTGTTCATTCTCCTATTCATTTTCCTTCTAATTCCCTTTCATGTCATTCTTAAAGCCAGTTATTTTTTTTGTTAAGTTCTTTCTTCAGTTACTTTTTTAATTGTACTTTGATTTCTGTTCATGTTGGTTTTATATTATTCAATAATTTTACAATATTTTTCTCTTTTTGTGGTTATTATCCATGTCAATATTTATATATCTGAAATTTTTAAAATGTCGCTGTCTATACTATTATATATATTTATTTACAATATGATAACCCTTGAAATGCACAGTTATTATAAATACTTCTCATAAAAATAGATATTATAATCTGAAATTCACAACAGATGTTTATCATATAAATACAAATATATTAAATTTTTATCAGTATTTGTTGGTTAATACCAAGATTATTGGGATAATATTAGCTTGTATAATAAAATCTGCCATACTCTATGTGTGAAAGACATAATTATCATTGTATAACAGGGAATTTGGTTGAATAATTCTGAAAGTTGTTTGTAATATTGAATTAATTCTTTTTGTTACAACAAGTGCAATAAAAAGTATGATTCTCAGCAAGAGTTTTCATTTCAGGATATTGGCTGAATAGTTTTCTGTTGTTAACGATATGCAATTAGTGTAACCGAGGGTAGCTCAGAATGAAAAATCAGAGAGCTATGTTCAAATTCCAGTTTGTTTCACTGCAATCACTTATGCTATGGGTTAAACAGTAGGAGCTGTATCTGGAAAAATCATCATTTGTTAATGAAATATTCACTCATAAAAATATTCTCACAATCTACAACATATTTTGCCTTTAAATAACCCACAAATAGCTGATAAGCTGTAAAAAATACAAATCAATCAATTTCTGTTATTAAAATACTTAAAAATGCTGTTTGGGTGCTGCCTCAAGTAAATCTTTAATGAGTTAAACATTAAATCCTGTTTTAGTAACTAGTCCAACAATAAAGACTTAGATCCAAGTGTTTTATTGATTGGGAAAAGCTCAATCAACAAACATATGTGTACATTAAGGTACAAAACCCTAGAAAGCTATTTCTAGCCAGAATTTTTTAAAATCAGTATTTTCATTGCTTATCATTTTCTGGGCAGTTTTTTACAAATTAACAGTATTTAGAATTGTTTACAAAACTATTAAATGCAACATATGAAAATAAATTAAAATTGAGAACTATCATTCACAGTGGCAACCAACATAAAGAGTTGCTATTGCAAATGGCAACTTTTTCAAAAGCACAGATTTTCATATGAAATAAAAGTCAGGCAATGATAATCAGTCAGTCAAAAAGTCAGTAACACACTTATACATGTACACTCATATATATATATATACATAAATGAACAAATATATACATACATATATACAGACCTCACCTGTGGTTTATACTGCAACTATGCTGAGCAGATCTTAGTTAAAGTTTCTGGGAAATAGCATGTTATCTAGCATGATCAACAGTCTGAACAAGGCCACTATGCACAAACCCTCAGTCTTGATGACTTGTGACTTCATGCTAGCACAGCCATTGATGGTTCCAAGGGTTCTGTGTTTTGGTTTCACTTTCCAAGGGTGCCACAGGTTAGGATTTTCACCTCCAAACCAATAACATCAGGTAGTCATCTTCCTGACAAATCGACGCTGGTCAGATCTGAAGCTGGGCCTCATGGTCTAAAAGCAAAGGTTCTAACCACTCGGCCACATGCCCATATATATATATATATATATATATATATATATATATATATATATATATATTGTAGTTAAACTTATGCAAAATTGAAAATAACACTGACATCTCATTTTAACAGATATTACACAAAAATTACACAAAAACTTTTTGAAGTATTAAAGAGTAAATTTATTCAATAAAATCACCATTGGCTTCAACTATGGCCTTCAGATGACTTCAGAATCCACTGCAACTCTTATGGATGCTCTCCTTGTTTAAGTTGGTGAATGCTGATTTCAGTTCAAGGAATTTTTTGGGTCTCTCACTCAACTGTGCACCACACATAATAACCAAGGGGGTTGCAGTCTGGGGAGTTAGGTGGTCAGTAATGCATAGTGTGGCCACAGAAATTGTCTGACAGCCATGACTGGGTTCTCCTCCTTTATGTGGCATGATGCAGAATCCTGTTGACAGATACAGGGTCTTCCATCAGCCACACTCTTGAACCAGATCAGCACTACCTCCTCAAGGCACTTGATGTAGACCTCCATGTTAAGTTTGAGTCCCTGTAACAAGATGAATGGAGGCATAACATCTCCATCACTAGTGGTCAATCTAAGCACCTATATAATCACTATTAGATTCATCCAACTCTCGCCAAATCCTCTGCACTGTTACCCAGACACTCTGAAATATTTGTACTGGAGTTTCTGATTTCTCATCCCACTTTTCCTCTTCCCCTGCCTTTTTCCTTTCCCCTCCCCGTTACACCTTTCATTCTCTTTTCTTGTGGTCATATAAGTTGGTGGAATATATTGGTTATTCATCCTTCCATTTCCCTGAGGAGACCTTGTGGTCAAAAGCTGGTTAGTAGGGTAGGCTGCTTTTTAGTGTTTTCATAGATATTTTTGCTTTGCATTTTATATTTTGGATTTTTGTATTGAGCACTTTTTAATGTTTATAACTTTAGGCATATGTTATGGTCCGGTTCCTTGTACCACAGTGATAGTCCAAGGTAGAACCAATAAAGAAGAACTCAAACACAGGTATGGAATAACACAGATATATTACAAACAAGAGAAGAAGAAGTGTTATTATGAACAATCAGATTTAGTAGAGAGAACAATGTAGTTTCGACCAGTATCACTATTTCAATGTCTTGCAGTAATTGTCTGAACACGACTCTGTTTCAGACTGCCTCTGACTCGACTCTTGACTAGAACTACTGACTCTACTGACGATATTCAGTCACCCCCCCTCGAGGGTGTCATGTTTTTATATTTTTTAACATGGGCATTCTGAGCCTGTGGACATTCCGAGCCCGTGGGCTTGGACAAAAATATGCCCATTGAACCCGTATAAACGGGTTCAGGGGCATCTACCTCCCGAAGATACTCCGCCCTTCGGCGTAGATTCCTTCAGTTCCTCCGTCCGTAGGAAGAGAGTACAACCGAACAGTCGCTCAAAAGTACTGGGTCGACTAGACATATTCAGTCACCCCCCCAGGCGTGGCACAAGGCCCTTTTTAACGTCGAGCCCGTGGGCTCGGTCAAAAAAATAACCCATTTGAACCCGTATAGACGGGTTCAGGGCCATTTAAGGAGACTCCGCCCTTCGGCGTAGCCTAACGGGTCCCTCCCGCCCATAGGAAGAGTTTAACCGAACAGTCGGTTCATTTGAACGACTGACGATTTCAAAGCCCCACGAGGGTGTCATGGCACAAGGCCTTTTTGACGATTGGCATTCCCGTAGCCAATAATTCGGCCAAAAACAGCCCATTAGAACCTGTTTAAACGGGTTTGGGCCAAGATTTTGAAGGAGACTCAAAGCCTGCCACCGGATCCGCGAAGACAAGGGTACATGCAGCCTTCAAAGACCTGCTAACTTAGCCAAGAGACACCCTCGAACAATAATATCAAAACATGCTGAATAAGGGCGAACCCCTAGACAGTATGTCCTCATGATCATGAGAAGAAAACCGGGTCTCTTGCAAACAACAATATATTCACCCCCGAGGCGAAAGGTCACGAGAGACCTCGCCCTGCGAGACTCGGACCTCAGGCCCCGGGCATTCAAACTATTAACCAAAGTGCCATTGTGAGACCGATTAGGGTTGCCCTTCAGCATAGAACATGGCTGGGGTGAGGACACCCACAGCTTGTCCCATTGAGCCAGTCCTCATCTCAATATCGGCGAGTCATCCTGGGACAAGCCGCCGATGTCCGCAGGATAGGTTAATTAAGGCTCTATACAGGGATGGGTGAACAAAAAACAGGGACCCTCCTTTACATTGTTTTGATTCATCGAGATTCTCCTCGAGAAGGACGACGGCTGGGGCACCATTTTCAAGGACGATTTCGCCTCCTCTATCATGCGTACCCGGGCCAGTTCTCACGACTGTTAGTTGGTTTCGGGCCTTGTGGAATTTTCCGGCACCTCCACGTCGACACCCTTAATGTTTTGGAAATTCCACTGTGAAGAACTAAGTTCTTTGGGTTCTTCGTTTGGCCGAAGACCCGTTCCGCCTGTTCCCGGGATACGCGGCAGACGTCTTCCCCGGGAAATAATGGTGGTTTCATTTCTTCTTTTTTTTTTCAGTAGCAGTTTGCGACTCCGGACTTCTCAAACTTTTTTGTGGTGTAGGAACGGGTGTACATGTTGGGATTTGGTGGAAGGAGTCATGCCCGAATGCGTTCTTACGGGTGAAGGTTTAACTGAAAGATGAGATTTTTGTTGAGAGTTCGATAGAGATTTCGGTGGAGGAGGTTTTAAGAAGGCTTTTTTAAGATGAAGTAGGGAAGACGAGGCAGAGGATAGGGGGCCCGGTGCCCCAGCGACTTTTTTATCTCTGCCCGCTTGACCTGTAATTTCTCCTTCAGTTTTTTTATATCAAAATTTTCTCCCAGCTCAATTCATTCATTTTCTGGGTCGCAGTAGACAAGAAATACGACGTCGAGGCGTCGCCCTCAGAGCTGGTATAGGGAATGGGGCTGTGGGTGATTATGTCCCTGGTGTGTCATGTTGGGACGGAGGAACCGCTGTTTGGGTCTCTCCCTTGCCCCCAACCACGAGGGTGCCATTCCCCTCCTCCTTCTCCTTAACCACACTAGTGGCAGGCGTTGGTTTCGGGGCAATGTGGGTTTGGACCCAAAAAAGGGATGTTGCCCATCGGTCCGCCTCGCAGCTAGACCCATTACAGGTGCCGCGGATTTTTCCTTTTCGGCCAAGGGGAATTTTTGGTCACCTAAAACCGGAACTCCAGGGGCCTTCTTCCCTGGGCAGGAGGAGGAAAGGTGACCAGTCTCTCTCCACACCTTCAGCAAGTCGGACGCCTACCAGTCACTATGACCGGCATTTTCCGGTCGCCTAAATAATTTTGGGGACGGACTTGAAGGCCTTTGATCGAGCATGATGTCAAAAGTCCATCCCCCGTTCAGATTGTCGGAGAGAGCCCCATAAAATCTGGCCGTACTGCATAAAAAATGCAGCCAGAAGCTCTCCCGAAATTTGAGGATGAACCTCAAAACGGCCACCCTGGTCCGCCTGCGGCCTTCGTATTCAGTTCTCAAATTAGATCTTTCGTGATCAATTCTTTTTTGGCCATAGCCAGGCAATCTTTCTGGTGTGGGCAGCAGAATGTCCCATATGAAGAAACCCCATATTTTTATATCTCTTTGGGGTTTTATCCCCAGGGACAAAAAGTGATTTGATCACAATGTCTTTAGTGGAGCGACAAATCTTTTGGTTTTTTGTCCACCACAAAAACGGTCACCATTCTCTTAGAGAACATAAAAGGTTCCTGGACATCATCGACGAACCCATCTTTATTCACCAGATGGGCGTAACCTTTCGCCTTATCCAGGAAATCCGCCATGTTCAGTATACAGCTAGGTGGGGACTTCCAACAAGAGGTTTTTAAGAAAAGTCGATTTAACTGGTGCCTCTTTAGGGCATCATCAGCTTAAAATTTCTCCTTTTCTGGAGACGCTATGGTCGAAATTCCTAGGGCTTTTTTATGAAATCAGCTTTTTTCCCATCATTCTCAGTTGGGTTGGATGTATCATCCTTCCCAAAGAGGTCCTTTTTTATCCGACCGACTGCCTTCGTCGGCCATGTTGATGAAAACGTGGATACTACCACTAATGGGTCTTTGATATAAATTATCACAGAGAGAGGAGTTGGGAAAATTCAAACAAAATAAAGAAAGCCTGGGTAAACCAGGAAATTAAGATTTAAAGTGAATAAACAAACAAACAAAATAAATGACAAAAAAAAAAAAAAATAAACAGGTAAGACTTTCTTTTTTTTAAAATAAAAAAAAAAATGGCGCCTAAGGCAGCCGAAAATAAAAGAAAAAACCAAAAACTTCTCTTTTTTTTTCATCTCTAGAAAAATTAACAAATGTACAAAAAGAAAAAAAAAATAAAGTTTGTGACTGACGCCTCTAAAGAAAAATAATTAAAAAAGAAAATAAACTAAAATAAAAAATAAAAGGAGAAAGAAGGTGAAATCCTTTCAAGTCGCTAAAAATAAATAAAAAGAAATAAACACAAAGCTTTTTTTTTTGTCTAAACTGGTCTTTTTTTTTTTTTAAATTAGAAAATAAATAAAAATAAAAAAAGAAGTCGTCCGGTAAGACTTTTCAAACCGGAAAAAAAAAAAAAAAATGTGAGCCGAAGCAAAATTAAAAATGTGAGCCGAAAACAAATTAAAAAACAAACAAAAGAGAAATGGAAAAAAAATAAAAAATGAAACTAAAACAATAACTTATCAGAAAAAAGGTCCGGTGTTTTCAAAAAAAGTTCGTCCAAATAATGAAGCAAAAAAGAAACAGTCTCGTCACACAGTACTGAAAAATCAAAAACGGGGGTCAGAATAACAGTCAAAAAGTGAGCGAGTGACTCAAAGTGAGCGCGTGACTCCTTGCTTACTCCTGAGGCGCAGTATTTATTAAGTATGGAATAGTCCATTATTATTATTATGGGTAAGTTCCCATAACACCCCACTTCCGAAGCTTTTGCGTAGCGGGTTTTTTTTTAATATCTTTTTTTTCTTTGGATCTATTTCCAAAGGTTCAGTGAATTTTCTTTTTCTTGACGATTTTCTTGGTTCTGGCATTATTTGCGGTCTTTTTATATCGAATGTGTCGAAAATCGTGTCCAATACCTCTTCTTGAGGCTAGCATCCTGTAATGGTCTCTTCCTTATTTGGTTTACGTGTCTTCTGTGGAATTACATTTTTTTCCTTGCACTATGTACATCATATTGGCTGCTCTTTTCTCAATTCTGCCTTGCTCCCAGTAATATTATTATTTTATATGCCTTAAAAAAAACTTTTTCTCCTGGGAATTTTCTTTTGGTGCGTTTTCTGTGTTACAATGTTTTGTTTTTAAACTTGGTGGTAATCGACTGGAATTTGCAGGTTCACAAAGATTAAATCAATTTTTGAAAATATTTTTTTTCATTTAATTTAGTGAATACTTCTTCTGGACTGGGTAGTCCTTAGTGGTAGTCCTTTATTGCTGCATTCAAACCTGTAGAAAATCAGCACAAACTCAATTTCTCCTGATCTCTTTTTTGAAAACCATCGGTGCGGCCCATTTGCTTTTATTCTACTTTTTTTCAATATGCCCGTATTTTCGAGTCTAGTTAATTCTTGGTCAATTTTCTATTGACGCAAACATATTCTCCTTTTATCTTGAAAACAGTTTGAACGTTTCTTTTATTTCGATATGAGCTGCCATTTTTTTACATCTTCGGAGACCTGATGAAAATACTTCGGGGAAACTCGTTTTAGTTTTCCTTTTCGATTTGTCTGCCTAATACACTCGGTTGATAAGCTTTTTACATTTTGGCAGTACGTACTAATAGGTAGATCCCACAATTCGAATTTTTGCATCCAGTCTGTTCCGAATAGGTTTCGGTATTTCTTAAAAGACGTCATTTTAGTTTTTCGTCATTCCATTAAATGTTACGTTTGTAATTACTTCACCTCAATTTTATCTCTTCTCCCCCAACTGATCTAGCAATTTTATCCGTTTTTTAACATGACAGGTTTGTTCAGTTTTCTCCATGTTTGTAGGTTTATGATAGTTAAGTCTGAGCCAGAATCCAGCTGTAACCTAACTTTTCTGTTTTGCATTTCAACTTGTATATATTTTCTTATATTAGTGTCTGCTTGATCAGTCCTCGTAATTCTTATTCTGCTTTTTGCTTTCTTTTTTCTATACCAACAATGAGAACTTTTGTGGCCAAATTTTTTTTACATGATAGACAAGTTTAAAACGATATGTCAACCAATCTTTAACCCAATGTCAAGACCCACAACGATAGCATAAACTTGGTGGTATTTTTTTTTTTATGTTGATTATAATTAGAAAATTTTGTTTTAAGCTGTTCTTGAGGCGGGAAAATCGGTTCCATTTGTTTGTGAGGAGGGAAAATTTGTTTGTCTTCGTACTTTGCGTACGTGTGCTATGCCAGCTTGTTCTATGTCTTTTGAGTCTTTCTTCACATATATGCATCTCTGACAGTCTTCGGCTAGTTTTGAAGTGTCAGATCTTGTTCACTCTCAATTTAGTAAGTATTCTGCGTCTCATTTCCGCGTCTTTGGTTGAAACCAGGCCTTGGACATAAATTAAGCATTTGAAATTGTCCGCGCTGAGTTCCGATAATCTGAAGTTGTAACAATATTTGTTAACAATGGATACGAAATCTATGTAATCGTCGCTGTCCTTTTTGTAAGGTTCAAGCATTTCCATCTTTTATGGAATAGAAAGTATTATGGCTAGAAAAGTTCCGTTAGCAATTTTAATTCTTTGAACGTTAGCTCGTTTTTTTTCTGGAAATATCCAATTAATCTATTTTGTGATTTTGCCTGTGCTACAGAAAAAAGCTTTGGTGCCCGGCGTACTTTTAAGCGTCTGACCAATCTTGCAGTCAAAATATAGATCTTCGTTTCAAATGGAAGTAATTTGCAAATTTATCTTCGTCGGGTGCGTAGTTGAAATCTTCATATTACTTGAATAGCGTCTTGTGAATCGGAAGCTTAATCTCGGATTTTGCTGATATTTGTCATTGCACGTATTCAAAATAATTGCTTGTAATTCCAGATGTTTTCTGTTCGTGCCTTTGTTGCTGTTCAAATTGGATTTTGATAAGTTCTTCTGCCATCTATGGTTGCTTTTGAAATCTTCCATGTTAACGTATTTTTTTGTGTTTAACCTGATATTCTTAGCCCCTATGCACGCAACAAAAAAATTTTGATTTTTTGTTGTCAGTGAAAATTTGATATATAAAAAGAAATTTTTGGAATTAGTTTCTCGTATTACCCTTTTAGTTTTTCCTCGTCGCCACTTGTTATGCGCGACGGATAGCAAAAAAAGAAGGGTTGTCCTCAGTGTCGAGAGTTGGTTTCGTGAGTTACCTCGTCGCCACTTGTTATGCGCGACGGATAGCAAAAATGGTATGTCATCCGCGTAGAGAGTTGGTTTTTATATCGCCACTTGTTATACTGTTTCGAAATTTTTTTTTTCTTCCACCGAATGAATTCGAAACTTTGTCGCCACTTGTTATGGTCCGATTCTTTTGTACCACAGTGATAGTCCAAAAGTTAACCACAAAGAAGAACTCGAACACAGGTATGGAATAACACAAGATATATTACAAACAGGAATATATACAGAGAAGTAGAAAGTGTTAGTATAAACAATCAGGTTTAGTAGAGAGAACAATGTAGTCTCGACCAGTATCACTATTCCAATGTCTTGCAGTAATTGTCTGAACGCGACTCTGTTTCGGACTGCCTCTGACTCGACTCTTGACTCGACTTGAACTGACTGATTTTTTTTTTATTAACAATATTAACTGGCTTCCTCTTGAACAAGGCTTTTTACTGGAATCTCGTGTTTGGAAAATAAACATGTCTCATTGAACACCGTAAAACATCATAAAATTCACACTGAATTAAAACAAAAAAAAATTAACCTTGATAATGAAAACAAGGTTTTAATATTAGTTGAAGACTATTGTTCAGAAACATTTTGGAATATTTCTACACTATTTGTGTCCAAAATTTTTTGTTCAAACAAAAAACTGTGAACTTAAATAAAAAGTTTCGTTCAATTAGTACCTTGTCTGTCGTTTTAATGAAATGGATTTCTCACACACACACACACACAAACACACACACACAGGACCTCCATTACTCCCTGTAAGAAAAAGAGCATTATTATAAATCCCAAAAAATCAATACTAATACATTTAAAGGGTGTCATGTGGATAAAAATTCATATGACCACTTTGACATCATGATGGGATCAGGGCTCTCAGCTCTGTCTTCTGATTGGATGGGTCCGAATATTATACAATCTTACAGGGCACTGTGAAATTAGTATAATGAACTTGGTTTAAACAGAGACGCAGAAAAAGGGTTATAAAAATTTTAAAAATCACAAAATCGATAAAAGCGACAATATATATAAAAATTTAAAAAGCTTGAATCCCAAAAAAAGACAGTAATAGGAAAAAAATGGTTTTCCTTCTCGATAATCAATTTAGATTTAATGAAAAATGTATACATACCTTAAATGAAAAAGCAATAAGAGTCCTGATCAGAAAAACCTAAAATATAATCATCCATTGCGAATTAAGCATATACCTTTATCTATCGGAAAAAGAATAAGTACAAATTCAGCAAATGAAAGATTTTCTATGAACATATTAATTTCTAAAAATAAAGCTCTAAAAAATTCATAGCTTCCACAAAACCCAAAAACTGTCTTATTTATAAAAATTTCAAATTAAAATGAAAAAACGATGAAAAAAAAGTTTTGATTTGTATGAAAAATAAAATTTATGCACATCCCACCATACAATCAAATTCCAAAAAAAAATTTATTTAAGAATTCCTTACATTCAATAGTTCCTCGTATTATTAGACAAATAAATAAAACTAAATCTATTTTCAATAAAAATTACACTAAAATTAAGTTTATGTCCATTGAAATTTAGATTAATGATTAAAAGCTAATTTCTAAAATAAACACACTAGAAAAACCAAAATTAAATCCCAATTTTAAAATATTTTTTATTAAAACAGAAAAATAAACAAAAAAAATGTAACATATAGAAACCCTAATTCGGAAAATATCTTGACATTAAAATGAAATCGCATTGGGGACCTGTATACCAAATAAATATCTCAAAAAAAATTAAAAAATCACAAACCCATAAAAATTATATAGTTTTCATTTAATAAGTTTAAAAAACAGAACTTTCAATCAACATCAAACTTCATTGTCTGTTCTTTTAAATTCATAAATAGAAATCCCTTCTCACTTTTACAAGTATTTCTTTATCACTCAAAAAATTATTATATTTCTACCTACAGGTAAAATGGAAATTATTAGCGGTCAAAAAAAAAAATAAAAAAGAAAAATAAATCCTAGTCTGGAAAAAAATGTATATATAACTAAGTTTATAAAAAAAAAATTTACATCAAATTCTAATAAATAGCTATTTTTAATGATAAGCATTGTCAAAATTTTCATTTTCGTCCCGCCATATTTAAAATAAAATTTTTTTTGTTGGACGATGTAATATACATAAAATTCATAAAAAAATATTTTAAATATTGTTTATTGATTTAATTTTGCTTGATGTTTAAAAAAAATATGTCTAACAAAAATTAAGAGAAAATTTTTTTCCTATTTCTGGTCAAAATAAAACGTATTCTAACCTTTAAACACCCTTTAATATACAAATATCTTTAAGATGTGTGCTTTTTCAAAAATAATCCATTTTTTGTTTGATGTTGAAATTAATCAAAAAATTTTCGACATTTCTAGAAAACGCATGTCCATGAATTTGATTTCACTAATCAGATTTTACCATGTTTTCTAATAAACTTAACCTGTTTTTCAAATTTGTCTAAAAAGATAACACAACAATAGTTGAAAATCAAAATTTATGAGGAGATTACTTAAAAATGTGTAATGAATGGAGAAATAATTTTGGAAAACTAAATCCATGTGATTTGTCTTTCAACAGTAAATTCAAAAATAACCCTATTCCAATATTACCCCTTCAAACGGCTGCAGAACTAAAATAAAAATTTAATTATTTTATTAAAATTAAACCCTTTGATTTTTTAAGCAAAGATAGAAAAATGTTTATTCCATAATATATAATTTTTAAAAAAATTAAAAAATTTATAATATTTCCTCTCTGTTTTTTTTCATGATGCGTGTTTCTTTAATATGGCTGTCAAAAATACAATTTCAACACCGGTTCATACACATTTTTTCTTTTTTTTTTTTATATATATATATATATATATATTCTCCATATATATATATATATATATATTATACCTATTTTTTAAAACATCTTTGGATTTTTAATATATGGGTCATGTTTTCAAAATGTTCTATATTCGATACTCCAAGAATTTAACATAATTTCAAATCAAATTCAAAGAAAGACCCAAACAATTATCATTTCTCAAGTGTGTATTTTTTTTTAGTGAATTTTAATTTTCTAACTAAACGTATTTCTTTTTTTCACTGTAATTTTATTGTTCTAATACATATATATAACATATACACATATATATATATATATATATATATATATATATATATATATATATATATATATATATATATGTATTTCTATATATATATTTTATTCTCTTTCAATGATGAAATGAACATTTTAAATTTAATATGAAAATTTTTTAAAAAATGGAAAAAACTAATGATTTATCAAAAATGAAAATAAAAGTTCAAATTTTCTTTGGATTTGCCTTTAAATCATTCATGAGTCTCCTTCTTATGAAAAAATGGGTAGATTTCTCTATCTTTGGTAACAATGTGTAAATAAATTTATATAATTAAAATAAATATAAATATAAATTTCAAAACATTAAAATTCCCAGTGTTTGTTGTTCATTTGCAAAAATGATTCCATGAACATAAATTTAAATAACATTGAAAAAAATGTTCAAGAAACGCGTCATTTGTTCCTTTTCCGATTTTTTCCCATTTTTGTAAATCATTTGATATATGAAAATTATTCCATGTTTTTTTGCTGTTTTTTATAAACTTATTTAAAATAATGATCCAATATATTTTTCCAAATTTAAAATTATTTTGTGACTGTAAAAATTTGAAAAAACAAATAAGCTGTAATAATGAAATTTATGACTAAATTGGTAAAAACAAGGCAAAATTCTTTTCAGCAATTTTTAGAATGGTAAAGCATGAAATATCAAATACCTGACTGAAAATAAAAAAACGAATTATTTTGAAGAAATCAAAACTCTATATTTGTACAACTTATAAATTAAGTTCTGGTATTTAAAAAAAATTTGCTGATAATTTTATACAGTTTATCGATAGGTTAAACTTTAACAATCTCCAAAAAATTCAAATCCCCTGTGTTTAATGGTTCCTACGTTCAGACATAAAGATGTGGAAAAAAAAAAAAATTTGCAGTAAAGATTATTTTCTATGGTAATTTTTTTCTCTTTCTGTTCTTTTTATTTTCTTTAAGGATGTTAAATATATATTATTTATATATATATAAAATATATATATAATATATATATATATATCAGATATGATTAGTTTGTTTTTTAAAAAAATCCTTCCTTTATAAGAATGTTTCATTAAAAATGACAAAAAAGAGACGGTTTAATTCTTTCAAACATTTTTCTTGTGTTCTAACAAAGATGAAAAAGGACAAAAATCATATTGAACCAATTTTTCAAAATTTAAAATGAACTTTGTATTTTCTGAATAAAATTCCTTCTATTCTGATCAATTAAACTTAAAACAGGATGTAAGAAAAATCATATATATACGTATATAAAATATATAAAAATTGTATATATATTTTTTAAATATCTAAATATATCAACTTCAATTTATATCTATATTTCTTAGATGAATATTATATATACAGTATTTACATTATTCGGACTATTGTCCTCATCTTTGTCGCCATATTTGTCACACCGTTTCGGCCGTTGTACGCTTCGGCCTTCTTCAGGTGGTTGGAATTTCGAACTGAACCCTTTATTTCTGGGGTAGACTGTTCTAATTCCACGTGCCATGTTTGATGGATGTCAGTTATCAGTTATCTCCTGCTAATTTTCCCTCTGAAAGTTCTCCACTGCCTTAACCAGGAATTGAACTCAACTTCTGTCACTGGATCTAACCAATGCCTTTATCCACTGCGCCATGTGTCCTTGAGGACATCTGGGTATGAACTTCTGAGTATTATAAACCTAATGTTTTTCAGCATCATTTTTACCAGTGCTCATATTGCAATTTTTGCTGTTATCATTGCATGTCTTTACCAGAGTTCATATTGCAACTTTGTTATCATTGCTTTTCTCTGGCACTCCTTATTACTGGTTCCCATATTGTATTTATTTCTATGCTTGGTCGGCTCAGGAGATTTTTGTGGCCTAGCATATGTGCTGATTCCTTAAGTTTACGAATTTTCCAATGGTGTTCCCTGTCTATGATCTCAACATGATCCCACAGGGGCGGTGATCTCCTTCTCTCTCCATATGTGG